>JAODKN010000127.1:5084656-5101009 GCA_026774425.1 Petrocephalus zakoni | reverse complement strand
AGTGTTGCTTTAGCAGTGTGTTTAGGGTCATTGTCCTGCTGGAAGGTGAACCTCCGTCCCAGTCTCAAATCTCTGGACGACTCAAACAGGTTTCCTTCAAGAATGTCTCTATATTTTGCGCCATCCATCTTTCCTTCAATTCTAACAAAAACATCCCCACAGCATGATGCTGCCCCCACCATGCTTCACTGTGGGGATGGTGTTCTCAGGATGATGAGAGGTGTTAGGCTTGCGCCAGACATGGTGTTGTCCTTGATGGCCAAAAAGTTCTATTTTAGCCTCATCTGACCACAGCACCTTCTTCCACATGTTTGGAGAGTCTCCAATAGGCCTTTTGGCAAATTTCAAACAGTCTGCCTAGCAGGCAGGCTTTTTCTTGGCCCCTCTTCCATGAAGCCCAGCTCTGTGCAGTGTGCGGCTTATAGTGGGCCTGTGGACAGTTACTCCCATGTCTGCAGTATAGCCGCACAGCTCCTTCTGGGTTATCTTTGGCCTCTTGGTTGCTGCTCTGATTAATGCCCTCCTTTCCCGGTCTGTGAGTTGTGGTGGGCGACCCTCTCTTGGCAGGTTTGCTACAGTGCCATAATCTATTTCTAATAATGGATTTAATGGTGCTCCTTGGAGTGTTCAGGGTTTGGGATATTTTTAATAACCAAAGCCTTATCTGCATTCCTCTACAACTTTGTCCCTGGTATGTGTGGAGAGTTCCTTGGTCTTCATGCTGTCACTTGCTCGGTGGTAGGGGTGTTCCACTGGTGTTGACTCTGGGGGCTATCAGAACATGTGTATATCATCTGACACTTAGACTGCTCACAGGTGGATCTTACTTAGCGAATTAAGTGGCTTTTGAAGGTAGTGGTTGGGAAGACCTCAAAGCAACATATGAACATATGAAAACATATGCACGTACGACTTTTCAGTTTAATATTTTTTAGAATTATTTAAGACAAGTTTTTTTCCCTTTTAGCTTCATTAAAATCGTTAGTTTGTAGGCCCATCACTTAAAATCAAATTGAAAATCTATTTAAATTCCAGGTTGTAAGGGAACAAAATAGAGAGAATGCCAAGGGGGTGAATACTTTTGCAAGGTACTGTACACAACATCAGTGGTGCTTCCAAATCTCAATGCAAACACTCACAGACTGTCAAATGAGCTTCCAATTCACCATGCGCAATTGCAGCCATTAAGGCGTTCTTATGCACACTTCTAGACTGTTAAGGGTGCATCCAAAACACAAAACTTATAAACACCACCACCAAGCCTCTAATTCAATATAATCACTTGCACATTATCATGAGAGCTCCCTAACCACTTTTGGCAATTGCAGACAGCTTAGGGTGTGTTCAACCTGGTATACTCACTTGGACACTCACTTGGTAGCAGTCAAGGAGGCACCCTATCCACTCAGGCAACATGGAGAACATTATTATAAGTTGAAGCCAGTTAACAACTATCTTCACTTGTACACAGCTAAGAGTGCTTCCAATTCACTAAGCTCACACGCACATCATGCATGCGGTATGCAGCTCAATAGCTAGGGATTTGTGCCCATAGCTGGAAGGCCATGGGTTCCTGTGGCTGCCAACACAGTACTGTTGGGCAAAGCCCTTAACCCTAACTACTCCAGGGGTGCAATGCACTGGCATATCTGTCTGCCGTGGAGTACAAGGTGAGATATACAAAAACTACCCAATTTGTCCTCCAGGGGAATGAATAAATTATTCAATTCTATTATGCACACTTGCTCAACATCACGAGTGCATTCAACTCAATATGCACACTTGCCCATTATTAAGGGTGCATTCAACTCAATATGCACACTTGCCCATTATTAAGGGTGCCTCCAAACCACTCGGCTCACCCACAGATTAACTACTATGCACTTTTATTACTTTTAAAGGCTGCTTACCACACGTGGAGCTCGGCCACCAAAAACCAGGAGTTGAGTGTGTCTGGCAGTGAGCACCCTGAGAGTAGAGAGCAAAACGTGAGGGACCCCAAGGACCCCATTTACACCATCAAGACCATTACTAAGACAATTAAAATAATAATAATAATAATAATAATAATAATATTTATTATTATTATTACTATTATACATTCGGTTATTAGATCAGACTAGGGATAATGTAGGTTATAAAAACTTACTTTCAAAGAATTCATCGTAGTTGATTCTCTCCACACAACAGGTATACATTCGTAAAGCAGCTATCTTAATTTTCTGAAGAACAACAAAAAACAAATACATATGGCACGGAAGCCTTGCACAGCGCCACATACTGCTTCACAACAGAGCACGGATACATGATTGCACACAATTGTTTTTATCAACGGTAGCTGGGACACCCACCCATTTGTTGTATTTCAGAGGTCCCGTAAAGCCCATGGCTTCAATGACCTTGGTGAAGGCCCCCACCTCTTCCTTAGGAGCCTCTGCAGTCTCTTTTACTGTGAACAGCTTTGGAGGCACCACATTACATTTGTCAAAATCCATTTTTAACTCACCAGTCCAAGGGCACATTTGACAGACATGAAAATACCAGCAGCATGTATGCCTTCATTCAGAAACAAAGACCTGAATAAGAGGATATGGGAGAGGAGGAAAGCGCGCACACACACACACACACACAGAATAAGCAATGACACAGCAACATCATACATGTGACCTGGTGTGTAGCAGAGGCATGGACACCGCGACAGATTAATGGGGCCCAGCACTAAACAGGGTCCCTCGAATATGCAAAGATCTACATGAAATTGGCAGGGGGCCCCAAGGTGATATTTGGTTAAGAAGTCCAGAATTACTAGGAACGCCCCTGCATGGGACACAGCCATGGATTTAAATGACGTCCAATGACTTCATAAGTAAAAATATTTTAAACCTGAATTATTTGGTAACATGCAGTTCCAAACAGGAAAAAAAAATCAATGTGTTATACCTACAAGAATATCTGGCCATTTGGCTTCAAATATGCCTGACTTGGTACCCAATGAACAATGTCACCCACTTTCTTTAGACCAATATTTACCACAGCACTTGTATCAACTGGCAAATGCATAAACAAAGACGATTCGGTAGTAGTAGTCTACCTATCAATCCGTCAGTTCTCAGTAATAAATGAATGCACTTTCCTCTGGTAAGGGAAGGTTCAATTTTTTGTCAGCTGTATTGTGTGCTACATTTCAGATTGTGGTGTGCAGCCGTTCATGCTCCCACACTGCCCGACGCGGCCATAATTCGGATAATTAGGTCAGGTTAAGTATCTTAGGCTGGCAGCCTACCTCTGCAGAGAGGTGAAGTCTGCGATGCTGTATGCAAGACAGAGCCGGGCAGGGCGCTGCTGACCGGAAGACAGCTGCATCCGGCTCTGCAGCCTGTGTGGGGACAGTTTGCAAAGTCAGAGCAGAGGGATGCTGTACCATGCTACGTGCAATGCTCACCTTCTACCTCATCTGTCCTCAAACTGAATATTAATGTCAATAATGTGCAACTGTTTCCGCGGTATTTAAAACCCATGTATTAATAAATGCCACAAACTGTGACATCAGACCCCCTCTCTCGAATGTCCCAGGATAGCACAGTGCCAAATTATCTCATCTGCAAACTAGCCGACTGAACGACGCGTATGGAAATCTAGATGGAGAGAAAAGATGCAAACAGATGAGCATCACAGGTATGGGTGCAATCTACAGCATAATATAACAAGTTCCCTCCCCCCCAAATAAAATTATTAATGTAGTGGCACGGCTGATATACAGATGAGGTTATGCAGCGTGGTGTCTGAACGTGCATCTACATATAAACCCGATGGATTAAAACCACTAACAGTGCTAAAATACATACAGAAACGGCTTAGTCCTCATTTACTCGTTCACTCGCAACTTGAAATACAGTTACAGCTTAACAAATGTATCGATGAGGTTCGAAAGCTAACTTACAGCGCACCGCTACCTAACTCAGTTACCTTTACGACAGCGGCCCTTGAGGCTGAAGGATTTATCGTAACGCTTCTTAACGCGCACCGCAAAACTCGCCGATACATGTTTTATCCCCCCGCTAACGAAACTACTATGTTGCCTGTGGTGAAAGACAATAATAAATAAGTTTTGGGGTCTTCTCTGCGCAGCTATGCCGCACGTTTTCTAACTCCTATGATTGCCCCGCCTCCCGGAGCAAAGTCAAAGGAACGAGTGTCACCTATATATCCGTCCGTGCTGCAAACAACGGGCGGCCGCCCTTTATTCCGCACGGAGACATTAATCTGTGACACACCAGCTTCTTGCGGCTAATTGGTTTTCTGGGGTTGAGAGATGTATTGATATGGTATCAGAAGTGCACAGTAACATCATATCCTGATATAAGTACAACTCAAATGTTACAGGCTTTCAGCTGATGGGGAAGCCCCTCTTGGCTATTGGTTGACACATCTGAGCCACCACCTTCACAAATACACAAGGGGCAAGGCGAAAGTAAAGCTTCATGGTCAAACACTCCTTTTTCCCTTCAGCTATTGGGAATAAAATTTACCAGGAAACACAATGTGAAAATGTTCTGGCTGTTTACACACGGGCAGGGCTGTGCTGGCTATCTGACATACTGGCTATCTTTCTGGTGGACTGATGGGTTTGTGGCCACCTGGGGGCACCGTGGGGACCCCCCCAATTTGGCAATATTCATCTTGGGGGACCCTAAAGTCCAGGGATGATTTTACTCCCAGTCCAACCCTGGACATGGTATAAATCTTCAGACATATATTTTCTATTTTGATTTGTGGGTCTTCGAGTTTTGTCATTCAGCCTTAAAAAGGGCTGCTTTATTCGGAGCGACGTGTGGCGTTCTCACGGATGCCACGTGGGAGCCGCTTCTGTTTTGATGAAAGGAAGTTGGGATGTCACACGCACTAAAGGGGAGGTAATGAGAGTCAGCTGGCGCGGGCTGCAGGGCTAGCGAGCGTCATTAAGCCAAGCTATGCCAGAATAATAATAAGGGGAGTGCTCTTTGATGTGGTGGAGCAGAATGCTAAGGCTTTGGCAAGCAATGTTGTCTTTTAGAAAAGGACAGGTCAGGTGGTCTTGAAAAGCAGACCAGCCAATAGAGAGCAGCAGTACCTAATGCAGAACAGAGCTACTGCCCAAATCATTTTGAACAATGTTAAATAGGTAGGTTAAAAACTGCTGCATTCTGGAAAAATCTGGCATCCCACAAATTGTTCTTTCTTGTGTCACCTTAATTAGCCTGTAGTTACTAAGTAGCAAAAGAGGTCAGTCTTTGATAACATAACTGGTGTTTATTTGCGAGCATAATGGTTTTTGTGGCAAAATGCCACAAAAGAGGGTCCGTCCATCTATATTTCAGTGTAAGGTCTGTGCCAGGTGGCACGCGGCACAAGGCAGAGAAGCACCCAGAATGTCAGTCTATCACAGGGCAAACATGCCTGACACACACCATAATGTCCATATAAGTCCATATATATGTCCATATATGGACATGCAGATTCACCCTAACCACATGTTATTTGAAATGTGGGAGGACGCCAGAGGACCCAGATGAAATCCATTTGGGGGGCAGAATTCAACCCCGAGTAATGAATAACAAAAAAATAATAATGATCACATTTATGTTTAACGTGGCAGCCCTGTACTGGTTAAGTAGTTATGGAAAATGGACATTTATGTTGAAATTTTTGAAATGACACACAACAGCTGCCTGGACAAAGTACATGTCAGTTAACATTTCCAGTTTCAATTTTAAATCGTAATGATTTCACTGTTTTCTTCCACCGATCCTTCTAACTTAATTTTGTTTATTAAATCTATATTCAGCTAGTACAGCCATACACACACGAACTGTATTTGTATTAACATTCTTTATATTTAAGGAATTATTATATCTGGCCACACTGAAATGTTTCCTCTCCCCGTTTGGCATTATTTTTTGTGCTTTCCAAAACAAACTCGGTCTGCTAAAAGAAAAAAAAAAACAGTGAGACAGCTTTCTGGCCTTCCCTAAAAATGATCCACACCTTCACTGAAATGCATTGAGGCACAGACATCGAAGTGTCTAAACCAGTTTAACGTATATGTACATGTACTCGAGGACCACCAGTCAGCCATGACTCCAAACAGCACATTCGTTTCTTTTCCTGAGCCTCGTGGAAAACTGCCACATTGTTTTATCCAGATCATGAAATCATAAAAGAGCTGAATGTTATCCTTAGTGGAGGCACCCTGTTGTCATCGCCCAGCTGGGCCATCGCTGTGGGCAAAGCTGTCAGTCACACAGATGGCTTAGATTGTCTCCGCTCCTTTTTAAAGCATCCTTTAAAGTGAGTGGCACTTGCCTTTCAGGGCGTGTCATATTTGGCCCTTTGATGGGCAGCATGGTGACTTGGAGGACTGCACTGTTGCCTCACATCTCTAGGGCTGGGGGTTCGATTTCTCTCCCCCCCCCCAAGTCTGTGTGTGTTTAGAGTTTGCATGCTGTCTGTGTGGATTTCCCCATGCAGCCACACAACATGTGGCCCTGTTCCCTGCATTTCCTGGGATTGGCTCCAGGACTTCCTTAGCCCTGCATCGTGGTGTTTCTCAACCAGGTCCCCCAGGACCCCCAGACAGTCCACATTTTTGCTCCCGCCCAGCTCCCAGCCAATCAAGAACATCAAATACCTAGTACACATATCTTGCATAAGCAATTATGGTTATAGAATACTTATTATTATAATACAGTTGTTATCTTTATAAGTGCATTTTAATGAACGCTTGCAATTTGCCCTTTAATATTGGTTAACAGTGGTTCGAGTCTCCACCCCAGTTTCATGCATGTCCTCCCCATGTCGTCATGGGGTTTCCTCTGGGTTCCCTACCACCATCCAAAAACATGCTGAGGTGAATTGGCGTTACCGAATTGTCGGTGTGTGCCCTGTCCTAGGTCGTCCCTTGCCTTGATCCCGTTGTTTCTGGGATAGGCTTGGGACTCCTGCATGGGACAAAGGGGTGCGTAAGATGGATACATTGGCATTTATATTCGCTCATCAAATGGGCCATTTGGTTAAATTTGCAGGCCTGGTGGGAGGGTGCCCCATGGTAAATATTTCCCCCCACCTCTTTTGCTACTGGGGCATAAATGCAATGCAAAGAGGAGGTATCCCCTTCATAGGCCGGTGAAGGTTTGGCTTGAGTCAAAGCATCTGCACCATATGGTCAAACCCACGAGTTTCGCTAGAAGCAGGGCGGCCGTTCATCCAGAGTGGGGCCTCTCTGCCTGTTGTTAATTCACCTTGCACTGCCAGCCCTGAGCTCACCAGCTGTTGTTAGTATGCTAATATGCAAATTAAAAATATTAAGTCCCCCTAGCTGACAAGTGCCTGGCAGTGGCCTGGTATGACATTAATGTTGGATAAGGACCTGATTTCAGAGCACCCAGGCCATAAAGTAAGCAAGACCACGCATCATTGCATCTACAAATTGTTCAAAGGTACCCAAGCATCGTCTGGCTTCCTGTGAGTGGCTGTCCAAAACTCACAAAATATGTAATGTGCTGCCGCACGAAAGATTGAGAGAAATAATACATAAACCTAACATTATACACACGTAAAAGTCCCGAAAACACTCTGGGCTTTGAAGTGGGGATGTTTTCGCAGAGGGGAGCGGGTGAGGTAATGCTTTAGCTGTCTGTAGGTCGCTCTCAGTGGGCTGTTTATAGAAGGTGAGAAATTTCCTCCCCGCTGTTGATTTTCATTTGATTACACAACTCACTCATTTTCGTGTTTGCATTTGGGGAGAAGCATGTCACCCCCGTTTCGGCGGGCGCTCGGCTGTCGTGACAGACAGATAGGCCTCGCCATTTACGCGGAGCGTGGATACTTCTGATGGCCACGAGGCCGGGAGGATAATTTGTCTTTATTGCCCTGCATGAAAAAGACATTTTGCTGACAATCTCAAGGCATGTTGCACATGCGGAGCAGAAGTGTCTTCCAAAATCTATGGAAGGCATCACACCTGTTCGCCCACCACTGTGCCAGAATCGAGCCCGGGGCGGTGAGGCAGAGGGCCAGACAGCTGCATTGCTCGTGTCTGAGTCACAAACCCCCAGGGCATTTGACACTGGCACAGTCGATCAGCTGGAGTTCCAACAGGCAGGAATCATTAGTCTTCATCACCGTGTGCAGAACCCCTGGCGATGCACAGAGTGGCCCGATCCAAGGCCCAGTTCAAGGCCTGACATGAGACCATGACCTGAAACAGCCTAATGCTAAATGTGCAAAGGAATATTCATTATAGACATTTGACAATTAATATTTGCTATAGATATATCATACTACCTCGCATTCAGAATTAGCAGTTCATCTCGGTTTTAAAATCACTGATTTTTGAATAATCACCAGAGAAAAAATATACGTCATATAAAATTCTTTCAGAGTGGGGTCACACTTACGACTCCGATACTAGTGAAAGTGCGTAAATCACCGTCTGTGTGCATGTCAAGTCAGACTTTATTGTCGTTTAAAAATATGCAGGCATACTGTGACATGAAATAGGATTTATCCTTCACCTCACCAACGGCTTTAGACAGAATAGGACAAAGCAGACACTAAAGACTATGATGAAAAATATTTTAAATTTGCTGTAAATAGTGCAGAAACAAGATGATGAGTGCAACTTCCTACACTGTTCAGGGCTGTGCAGGGGGTTTGACTGTATATTGCATGTACAACTCTAAACTGAGATAAACAGCTTACTTTGATGACACTGAATCTTTCAAAAATGAACAGCTCTGCATAGCTGTACTTCATAAAGCACTTTACTAAAATGTTGAATCTCTGCAGACCGTAGTAATAAAACTCATGTTGGAAGAAGGTTTGTACTTCAACACTCCAATGGATGCAATAAGCACAAACATACGTATAATCTGGAATTACTTAAAAGAAGTTATTTCGTTGCCTAGTCCTGAAGCAATATGAACAGAACACCAAACCTGATATGAAAAGAAACTGCTTATGAAAATGAAGTGATCAAATACATTTATGTCATATTTTAGTCTTGGGGATTAACAATAAATGACCATTCACATGTTAAAATGTGAACTTGTTTAATGCCATGCTGCAAAATATTGTATTGTCTGGGTTTAATTTTTTTTTTAATTTTTACCTTTCATGACATCTGCCATAACATTACACAGAACTGTATTGGAAATCATTCTTACCAGCACTGTTAAACAAGGTTGCTTTATATTTCTTAAGCAACTGAAACATTTTTGCTAAGGAAACATATTGCCTCCATCCAGTGCCCTACATCAAAGAGCAGAGTATTTTTGTTGTTTTTTTTTTGTTGCTTTTTTTAATAAAGACTGATTGATGAAGACAACACAGGAAACATCAGATTCCTGGCTTGCCGCTGTTCCTGTGAGAAAATCCAACGGGAAGCTCTCAACTATAACTCTGTCACTGAGGGGTGGAGGGGAGGGGTCTGTGATTCGTTCTGTCCACCTTGTTGAAAGCCCATTGGACGGAGAGCAAGAAAAACATGCATCACATGTACAGTACATTTACACACAATCTCACACGCTCAGTGGCCAGTTGATGAAGTATACCTGCCAGCTCATCAAAATAGCTGCAGCAGAATACATACAGATAGTAAACAGGGTCAAGAGGTTCACTGACCAACAAAGATGGTTGATCTAAGCGATTGATAGTACCAGTATTACAGAAGCAATCACTCGTCTGTAGTGTTTGGCGTTTACTGATAATGGTACCGTGAACAAAAAAAACATACCGTCAGGGACAATTCTGTGGCTGAAAACACCTTGTTAACAAGAGAGGTCCCAGGAGATTGCTCAGAGTTTTTGACTCGGACAGGAAGGACACAAGTGCAAACATTTTTTGGTAAAATAGTGATGTGCAGAAAGGCTTCTTTTAACATACAACTCGTCTATTGATTTTGGAAGCAAAATTGGGCCCAATTCAGTATTAGCTAGGTGTAGCTAATAAAGTATGTGTATATTATATTATATATGTTAGCACCCTCTTAATAATAATTTAAGGTCACTCAAAGCCAGTGCCATCAAGTTCCTGTATGTGCCACATATTGCTGACATCTTGTGTTAATTTAGTTTTGCTGGATATGACAAGACAGAGCGTGAGTCTGTCTGGAGAAAATTCAATGAATTGAGTGTTCAGGGGAATTTTCTTTTCCCTGAACTTTTCTGGGTATGACGTTAATCTGTTTCCGACCCAGCTAGTGGGTCCTCCAACTTGCTGGGGAAAATCTGGGGTTTGCTGGCAGGATTGGCTCTACAGCCGCCATAAAAAATCTTCATACAGCTCCGATGGAGCAGACAGGGCTCTGCGGGAGTAGCTCTGCTACAGCCGCCCCCAGGAAGGCTGCACGCATCATGAAGTGGGGGGGAAAGCCCTCTGAACCTGCCGGAGAGCCAGAGAGGTCAGGCCGGTTAGGGACTGGAACTGTTGTGGTGCTGAGGCATCGCCCATGGCATGGCACCACCCGGGTGCTGATCAGAGGTGGCCTATCTGGATAGGTACATGGAGCGTCCTTTCTCTCTAGCATGATGACCACCTTCCTCTGCTGCCAGAGGAGCTTCATAAATGCTGCATTTCAGTTGTGGCACTCTCTGAGCTATGCAGACTGAGGACTGGCCAGATCTCTGTAGGTGGGTACACCGATTATTGGTATGGTTACTCTATGGTTACTCTATGGTTACTCTGACGGCTGCCATAATCAGGCAGGACCGGATCGGCTCCTCCATGTCACTCCTTTCAACAAGCGTGTTATGAGACTCAGTATCAACTTTATTCGCAACTTCACTCAGCGGTTTATGGGTGCTCACGAATTCTGGCCACAGTCTTGCTGTTCCTACTCTGAAGATTCATCTTAGGTCCATCTACTAGAATGAGGGTGGACCTGGCCAGACTCCAAGATTAAGCTGTTTCTAATGAGTTTGCAAGCAGTGAAGAACTTGCAAATTTGGGAGCAACTGTTGATTCCTATATGATGTGGGAGCTCTTTCAGGACAAGACCCTGAAGGTTGGGTTGGTGTTGCCAGTGTTCCCAGAAGAAGCTGTGGCACACCAGCTATGGTCTAGCAACCCACATCCTGCTTACAGAGGAATTGAAGCATGATGTGTTCCTTGGAAAGTTGCAGTCAGGGTGGGGGATGGAATGGTCCTTATGGATGATACTGCAGTTGTGACCTGCTGGGCTGGCTACTCTGAGAAGCTGTTTAAAGCTGATCCTCCAGCTAGGATGTGGGATATCTCTGGGTCCACAGATCTTGTAGCTGATCCTCTGATGAGCTGTGAACCACTCAATCTCACTGAGATTGCACGGGTTATGAACCCATTGAGGGCAGGGAAGGCTGTAGGGATCTGTGGTATATGGGGGGAACTTCTCCGGGCTGGTGGTGAGGCTGTCCTTCTGCCATTGCAAGCAATCTTTGCTTCCATTTGGGAGACGAGCGTCATCTCCACTGACTGGAAAATGGGACTTCTTGTCCCTATCTGGCAACGGAAGGGTGATCGCTTGGATTGTGGCAGCAATACTGCCCTCAGTGCTGGGTAAGGTCATTGCTAGGGCCATCCTTAACAGGATCCATGATCACTTGCTCGCCTACCAGCGACTGGAGTAGTTTGGTTTTACGCCTCTGAAGTCTACCACTGACTGTATCCTGGCACTGAGGGTTCTCATCGAGCACAAACACGAATAACGGCAGAGTTTCTTTGTAGCCTTTGTCGATTTTTGTAGAGTGCTCAACTGCCCTGTGGGACCTCCAGAGGCTTCACAGGATCCCCCCAAAGTTGTCATGGCTGGCCTGTAGACTGGAACTGTGAGTGCTATGCAGAGTGGAGCCAGAAACTCTGTGTTCTTCTCAGTTGATTCAACGGTTTGTCAAGGGAATGAACGTTCAATGCTTTCGTGAACTGGGTGTTGGGCAGGAGTGTGGGGTCTAGTGGCTGGCGGGCAGCTGTTGGTGCAGAAGGATTCACTAATCTTGACTTTGCCAACTATGCTGTGATCCTTGTGGAGTCAATACAGAATCTGATCAGGGCTCCTGAAAGACTGAGAGGGGAGTGTCTGGGCTTGCGAGTATCCTGGCTGAAAACCAACATCTAAGTCTTTCATGACCTCTTGGGCAGTGACATTCATATCCCTGGTGACTCTTCTTATGAAGCCAGTATAAACAGATTGGGAGAGCATGGGGAGTCATGAGGTCACTGGAGAGGGGTGTGTGGTGTTCCTGATATTTTTGTAAGAGGATGAAGGTCCAAGTCTTTAGAGTCCTGGTGCTCCCTGTCTTGCTGTATGGCTGCGAGACGTAGATGCCACCCAGTGACCTGAGAAGAAGATTGGACTCCTTTGGTACTATGTCTCTTCAGAGAATCCTTGGGTATTGCTGGGTTGTCTTTGTGTTGAACGATTGGTTGTTTGGGGAGTCCCAAATGAGGCACAGTACCTGCATCGTGAGGGAGCGCTAGTTACGGGACTATGGCCATGTTGAGTGATTCCCTGAGGGTGGTCTGGTTTGCAGGATCCTCATTGCTGAGGACCCAAGAGGCTGGACCAGGCCAAGGGGACTCCCATGTAGCACCTGGCTGTGACAGATAGACAGCCATTACTAGAAGGTGGAACTGGACCATGTGTTAGCCTGGGGATTTGCCAAGCGGGATCCAAAGGTGGTTCATCGTGTGATGGGCGTGGCAAAGGGCTGCATGCTCACCAGCCGGACATGACTTAGGAAGTAGGCTTGGTGGTACAAATCTTTTGACAAGGTTTCTGAATCTGCCGAGCAGGGGCTACAGATCACTCCTCCAAGCTCATACGCCGTCTCATGCGCCAATAACCCTACATCTAATTAGAGCCAATCGTGCTGCTATTTCACCATACAAAAATCAATATATTCAATAAGGGGCATAAAATGGATTCTTATGGGATGGGGGGCAGAAGGACAGTCAGGAATGTTGCTGTGCTACCCAGGGTAATTTTGCACAATATTTAGCACGATGCTACATTATGCAGAATTTTCTTATTATTCCTTAATTTATTGCTACATTTGTTATGCAAATTTTATTTCTGATTATTACCTCATCTTAGGTAAAAGGGCAACTGATGCAACGTGGGGGATACTGGAGAATGAAAATTCAACTGTACAGAGATGTATGCAGATAAAGAAATTCAGCTTAAAAAGCATTAGCACAACATATGCATTGACTGGTGATTCATTCATGTTTGTGTTAGTTCATACAAAAATGGGTCTCTTTCACGATCGTCTTTATTTTGACATGCGCGTAGGGACAGCCATCAAGCTTTGTGGTCAGTAATATCCTCACATTTGTCAGCTGTCAGTGTGGGACTGCACAGTTAATACTCGGCCCCTCCTCCCAAAATCCTGCTCAGTTTAAAGTGAAAACATTTGTTTCAGCATCAGCTCACCAAGGAACTTGGCTCAAACGGGACTCTCCGAAACGTGCGGCCTCTTCTAAACTGGACGGGGAAGGGAGATGTCAGTCGCTGAGATGGTGAAAGCACAGTTTATGTCTTGTTGAAATAGCGTCCCCATTTTCTGATAAGCTGCACCTACCAGGGGCGACACGCATCGCTCGACCCCCGAATTCGTAGCACTCGCTTATTGAAGGCCAACGGGGCGGACATCTTAACAGGCAATTCAAAGTCTGTACTGGTCTGTGCCCCACCCCACACCCCCCTACTGGCCCCCACCACAACCTACAGCTCAATATGTGGGATTCTCTCAAACTGCTGACGGCTTAGCTAACGTGGCTCTAACAGGGCAGCCTGGAGCCAGCCTGAGGGCGGTGTTTTCTTAGTTCATAATAGTGAAAGGACCCGGGGAAAGATGGATGGATTTTCGAGGGCCTGAAATCCTGGACGGCACATAATAGAATGGCTGTACAGCGCGGGCGTCATGACCTTCACCAGCGAGCGGACACATGATCCTATGTGAACATTTACTTTGCGGAGCCCCCGCTAGGGTGCACGAGGCAGCCGATAAAGGATCCGCTAATTGCTTACGCCAGCATTTATAGACACACATGTGAGGCAGATTCGAGCTCAGCGGGGGTGCAGACATGGGGGGCGGAGGATTGCAAAGTATCTGGGATTTCATTATAGTATGCGTTGTTTGTTTTCTTGTTGCATTTGTAGGCGTCCGTGGATCTGCCTGAAACATAAACATGGCTGAGCCCGGACGTCTCCCGGACTGACCGTGAATGGGCCGTGACGTCTTCATTTTTCATTTTGTTATTTTGGCCCAGCTCATTAGAGGTGAGAGGCAGGGTGTGGGGGGGGCGGGGTGGGTCATCTGATGTTTCTATATGTGCATCTGAGTGACGTAAGGAAGCTCAGTGAAGACTGTGCCTGTGCCAAGGTGTGAGAAAGAGGCCCCGTCCAGCGCGGCACCCCATCTTTATGGGTGTTTGGAAGGTCCTGGTCAGAGGATTACCGTGGGAGTGTGAGGGCGGGGGTCACCATATGGGGATGAGAAAAAGGGACAATCTGGCCGGGATCCCCCCCAGGAAGGTGGCATTGAACAAGCAAGGAGGACATCAATACTGCACCGGGGAACTTTAGCTTGTCCTCAATGGACAAGCTTGTCCAGCTTGTCTTGAATTCCAAGCTTCCTTGTAAGTACAACAGGGACAAATTTTGTGACTTTCTCATAAAGGCTGGTTGGACACAGAGACACCGGACTCAAGGTCTGCTTAGGCAAACAGACATGATGGAATTATGAGGAGAAAATATGAGTCATTCACTAATGTCCACGCCCACCCCCCCAACACACACCAAAAGCACTGGGAAAGGATCCTGCCAAGCACTGCACCGCTGGTTCACTGTTTCCTGGCCTGAGGTGGGGTGTGTTTGGGGGTGTAGTCAGACCGCTGGGCCAAAGAATGGGCAGTGAAAATTTCGACCTTCAGGACTCATGTCGATGCAAACGAGTAGTATCTTCTCCAACAAGCCAAAATACAAAAACAACAGCTTTGAAAACATCCTTATCTCAGGACAAGCCTCTGACTCCCCTTACAGTTTATTACTTGGAATTTAGATAGATAGAAACATTCATTTTACTAATTAAAACAACATAGTCTACCGCTAGAGTTTTTCACATAGGAAATATTTTGTTTACGAAACGATAACGTTAGACCAGGAGAAGTATGTTGCTTTGGATGAAGATATTAGCTACATAAATGAATTTGATTAATGCGATTGTACCGAGCACGTCGCTACCTGAACCCTTGAACTCCTTCGGGTTCCAGTCAGGACGGCACAGCGGCAAGCAGGTCGTGTTTAGGTTGGCATGCACCTTGGGACCAACACACATCACGGAGAGGTGACCTCATATCTTTATAGTTTCTGGTAACGTATAATCACTCCCTGAATGCTGAGCGCCAATTTAAAGGCTCAGAAAGGCCTGCTATTCAGATTTCCTGCCCAGAGGCCTGTAACAGTCACTCACCTCTAATTAGTGGACACCGTTACTCATTTATTTTACTCTGCAATGAAACTCAGAGAACATGCACATGTGCAGTGATGCCCATCGAGCACAGTGACCAGCACATATGTCACATTCAGGCCACATTAAGACACTCATAGATACATTTTATCTGGGCAAACTCCTTGTGTATGATCATGTCACATTCTATTTACACACCAGGGGGCACTGTTGCACCCTATTTGCTCAATAATGTGACCGTGGCATTTACAATATACTTGCTTTAACAACTTACTAGTAACCTATTCCTCAAAAGAATACTCATGTAAGCCAACAGTGGTTGTAAGAATTATATTGATGTGATTCTCAGGGATAATATCCATTCACACTGCACACAAAACTCAATCATTGTCCAAATGGCTGCATGTTACTATGTTGTTACTGTGTTTTGGGGGAGCTATTTAAGTCTTCAGAGGGGGCAGGTCAGCTCAGTGGCTCCTTGTTTTACAGTCATTTAATTGCGAGCGGCTGGTTTTCATTGAGTTTCCCATCAGACCCTTTACACCCAGAGTGGTAATGCCCCTATTCCAGGGCAGGGCAGCGCTCAGTCACCCACCTGGGATCGGACCCCTAAAGCACCTTCAGAAATACAGGATTTCTTTTGGCTCAGTCTTTTACAGCCTGATCATTTCCACAAAGCAAAATTCTGAGACAATGAAAATTGAAGGTAAAACCTACATTGTAATGGAGCACATTACAAAAAGTTAAAATAGCAAAAGGCTATTTTCAATAATAAAATGTCCAACCCATGTAAACAATTCCAAGGTGTAATAAAATCAGCCTGACGAATGATGTCAACACAAGGTACCAGGGCCGCCCCACTCATAAATTA
>JAODKN010000127.1:5052727-5084556 GCA_026774425.1 Petrocephalus zakoni | reverse complement strand
CAGTACTACTCTCTGAAGCCTCTCCCTGTCTGCCTTGGGAGATCTGCAGAGCGAGGAGGTGGTACAGTAGTACCCTCGGGGGCATCTACCAGGCTGGCGGGGGGGCGCTGAAGGGGGGGGGGGCTTCCTGTCCCTCCCTGCCTTTCCTGGGGCTGGGAGAGTAGCTCTGCGAGAAAGTCCACCACTGACCGCTCTTTGCGAGGGTATCGGCCTCAAACGAACGCTCGGTTTCCCTCCGCCGTGTTTATACTGGAATTTTACGAGAGAATCTCAGGATAGCGAAGGAACGCATGGAGAGGAACGAGCAGGAGCAACTCGATGAGGTCGGGGAAGGTGTGTGTGGGGGGGGGGGTGGTCAGAGATTCTGTTCCTCATCAAAATCATGCGAACGTCTTTCAGCATCATTTACGATACGTCCGTGAGCCTCATCATTCAAACTGATTAAAATCAACCTGAATGCCGGTTATCAGCGCAAAACCATTTTCTTCTGGCAAAACCGCCGTGCCGATGCTTTTGGATGACTGTTCCTGACATTAAACACTAAAACATCTGACAGCTGAAGAAAATTAAAACGGCGGTTTTTATCATGGGGTTAGATTTTCTGCAGGGAAATACTTTGCCTTGTATTTCATCTTCCAAAATATTTCACTTTGCATTTCATCTTCCAGATTCTATATTTCTATAAATCTAAAGTAAAATGGATAGGCCCCAGGTCCTCCGTGACCCTGACGGGGATAAGCAGATAGGAGATGGATGGATGGATAAAATAAAAGAGGAAACGCCATTAAAACGTCATCAATACAGAAGGAATATCATTCACAAGCACGGCATGGAGGTAACTGTAACGACTATGGGGCTTCCTACACAAAACAAATGCAGCAAGAGACAGGCTTCCAAACAACTGGATCGTTTTACAGGCCGGTCGTGCTGAACGAACACGAGAGGACTGTGTCATTATGGCTCCCAGTGCCCAATTTTGTTTTCTGGCACAGCCCAGGACCCACGTTCTAATGAGTTTCTAACAGTAGGTGGCAGAAATAAAGTGTTATAAAGTGAAAAAAAATGAAAGCAGAGAGCAGGCCATACAAATTATTATACATAGCTTGCCAGGATTTATAGGACCGAGGCAAACATTTGTAACCTCCAATGGACAATAAAGAATCAAGCTGATTTGTTAAAATGAGTTTAGGGACAATGAGATCATAACATGGCACAGTAAGGATTTTTCTTGTTTTTTTTTTTTTTCCCTGAAGTCATAGTGTGCCCCTCTGTGTTGCTTTTTCATGGGTTCATTTCTTGACCTGAAGGACGCTAGGTAATTTATTAAGTTCCCTGAAACACAGGAAGCAGCACTGTTTGGACACGAGAGGTGTAAAGAACGAGGAAGTTGGCCTAAAGTGGTTTGTTGGGCACCCAGCAGGCCCCTGCCGTGCAGGCCCTCTAATCCCACTTCTCGGAAAGGAGCTGGTGGTGGATTCATCTCCCGGAGCTTCTTTAAGAACTCAAAGAGAAACTAGCATGTTGACTTTAGATTCCACTTGTAAAACTCATACCATTAAGTACCAACGAGCGCAGAGTCCCTAATTTGGAGGGATGGTGAATGAGTAACGACTGAAATAGCACTGAAATGCACTGCAGGCTCCAACCCTACGAAATATGTATAAATTATATTTCATTCATTCATGTTGCATCGTTTCATTAATTATGTTAATGAAACAAAATGTACAGCTATGCAATGAAAGCATTCCCAAATGTTTTTACCCTATGGGGTTTAAGTTTAGTTTTTACTAGTGAAGATCTTGTTTACTATGAAAGTCATTTTTCTTAAAGTACCTCACTATGGAGTTGGTTGTTTTACCACTCATTTAACTATTTTATGTTTCACAGTAACATTTGACAGTAACAAAAACCTTTCCTTTTATGTTTAAGCCAAACAACAACTTGTTAAATAATTTGTGTCTGTGAAATTTGCCATTTGACAATTCAGCTGCTTGATTTTTGTGAGGATATTTTATTCATTTGTTTATGATAACACTTTGTCTTTAAGTGAACAATATGATAATATGGATAAATAAAACGCTCGTCCATTTATCCAGCACAGATTTGTGGGGTGTAGGCGCAGAATGGATCTTACTGCAGACACAAGGTGATTAGATTGGCATCTAAAATAAGATGATCCCAAAAACTGCTTTTGAACTAAGAAAACCATGTATCTTGAAATAAGTACAAACTTAGGTGTTGTTCTGATTTGAGCGGTGAAGAATAAGGCGTAGTCCTTTGCTCAACCAAAGAGTAATTAGAACAGGGTTCACGGGGTTTTGTTATAAACTTCATTATAACCACTGATTTCCCCAAATGGACTTTGAGAACCTGGTTAAACACACCTCAATAGTCACAAACCCTGCACTGCTGGTGGCTCTTACAGTTCAGTTCAAGCTGTACACAGCTGCAATGATGTTTATGAAAACATTTTTTTTCTTTCAAGCATTTATGTTACGTTTATTTATTTAGCAGATACTTTTGTCCAGAGTGACTTATAAGTTAGAAGCAGAGAGTGGGATCAGGGCAGTCCCTGGAGCAATTGGGGTTAAGGGCCTCCCTCAAGGGCCCCCCAAGGGCCCCATGGTGACATCACTCTGCCAGCCATAGGATTTGAACCAGTGACCTTCTGACCATGGGCACAAGTACTAACAGTCGAGGCCACACACCGCCCAAATATTCAAACAACTGAGGTTAAATATAATTCTGGTGGATGCTAGAGCTGGCCTTCTCCGGGAATTCAAAGCACCAATCATACTCTTAAGCATGAGTGTTTTGTTGCTTCTAGTATCCATCACAGATTTGAGGTTATCCTTGTGGGGACATTAGGTCCCCACACTGTAATAATTACAAATCTACACACACACATGCACACACAACAAATGAGCAGTTCGGAAGTCACTAGTCCACCTAGCTGCATATTTTTAGACTGTAGGAGGAAATCAGCATGAAGCAGGGAGATCATTAAAACTCCCCGGACATAAAAATTAGGATTCAAGCCCCCAACCCTGTAGGAGTATGGCAACAATGCTACCTACTGAACCACACCTTTAACACTCACTTTCACGGAAAGTATCAGTTAAACGAAATTGATTAAATTAACCTACTAGAACCTCTGCGTATAAATTATGAACAACGGTTGCATCATTTGAAGCAAAACCAAAAACAATCATTTACCTTTATGCCAGGGCTTAATTACTGATCCACCCAAAATATTTCCATATGTGTTCAAACCACAGCCAAATATAATAATTTACTATAAACAGTGCAGCAAAAATGTTTCAGTCTTAAATCACAGGATTAAAAATATCTTCTGCAATCCAATCTCACTTATATGGACACAGTTGCTATGATTTATTTGATAATTGAGATCTCTGTACATATTTAATTAGTCTCGCATTGTGTAAGCTTGCCTAACTTGGAATGCTGTGGTAGGCTTAACATATTATTACAAATTGCATATTTAGCATGTGAGCCTGTTTGTGTTTAATTCACCATCACACAATGGTAGACAGTGTCCATTTCCACGGTACTGTTCCAGGACAATCCCTGTTCCAGGACAATCCCTGTTCCACAATGGGAGACAATGTCCATTTCCACGGTACTGTTCCAGGACAATCCCTGTTCCAGGACAATCCCTGTTCCAGGACAATCCCTGTTCCACAATGGGAGACAGTGTCCATTTCCACTGTCCATTTTCCAGGACAAACCCTGTTCCACAATGGGAGACAGTGTCCATTTCCACGGTACTGTTCCAGGACAATCCCTGTTCCACAATGGGAGACAGTGTCCATTTTCACGGTACTGTTCCAGGACAATCCCTGTTCCATAATGGGAGACAGTGTCCATTTCCACTGTACTGTTCCGGGACAATCCCTGTTCCACAATGGGAGACAGTGTCCATTTTCTATTGTACTGATCCAGAACAATCCCTGTTCCACACTGGGAGTCAGTGTCCATTTCTATTGTACTGATCCAGAACAATCCCTGTTCCACACTGGGAGTCAGTGTGCATTTCTATTGTACTGATCCAGAACAATCCCTGTTCCACAATGGGAGACAGTGTCCATTTTCTATTGTACTGATCCACACCAATCCCTGTTCCACACTGGGAATCAGGGCTTGTTCATAATGTACTATTGCGGAACCCTTGAGGAGGTTAGGGAGGATCTAGTATTACAAATAGATAAACTCTGGCTGTGTGTGACAAATATCCATATTTAATAACATTTGGAAAAACCACTAAAATTGTTTTACTTAAAAGATCAGCTTCCAAAATTGTTTTAGAGCTGTTTCACAAAAGAAACTCATAGATAGTGAAGCTTTTTCTGTATGAAACATATGGCAGGCAACACCCAAGTATGCTCTTACTTGACATTTCGCAAAAACATTCCTTGCAGAAATCAGTAAAATAAAAAACACAGATGGCCGTGATATTAAACAAAGTATCACTTAAGCCAAAGCACCTTGATTATGCAGCTGGTATTTTATAAAAGCATCCCAGATGATTTTCTTTTTTTTTGCCTAATACCCCAGAAGAGGCCGGAAATAACTTCTCTTCACCCATAAAACTTTACCAGTACTTCAGAGCTACGTGAGTATGTTAAAGCTGAGAGATACCCAGTTAAATGAGCTGACTCCGGTTAGTCGAGTCAATCGCGTGCCCGTGCATGGCAACTGGTAATCGATTAACTCAAGAGAAATGAACCGGTCGCCCCCTACGCCGCCAAGGCCGCAGGCGTTCCCACCGAGCCTCGCGCTCTCGAAGCGATTCCCCAAAATGAAAGGCCCTCTTTCACCCTCCTCACCACAGCTGCCACCTCCACTAAACACCTTCGAAAGCGAGGGTTCCTGCAGGCCCAAAAAAACAACAAAGGCATCAATTATGCTCCTGGCACTCTGAAGACTTCTACCTTCTCTTGCTCTCCCTCTCTCTCTCTCCCACCCCCCCTCCTGCCCTCTCTTTTTGGCTATGATTTTATTGTGCTGTTTCCCATCTGTCTTCTATTTACAGTGTTGAGAAACCCAGTGTGGAGTACTTGGACACTATCCAATGAGACCCTGTGTGGGAATAACAACAGACCTGAGCTTAGTGACATGAGACGGTGGAACCCATCTTAGACATTACCAGGCCAGGAAGGTTCACCCATCCAGTCATCTCCTGACTAAACTGCTGTCCAACAGCTGTGTTTCTATCCACACAGTCCAGATGTCAGGCAAATTAATCTAACAATTACAGAACAAAGGACACTGGGTCCTGTTGTATATTTGTCTCGGGTATAGTGCTAAAGTTCTCCGATACGATGCAGTGACATGCAGCTAATCAATAATAATAATGCCTATACTCTCCATAAACATGTGTTTTCCTCTATCGCCCGAGAGACTTCTTTTAGTCTTCTTCTTCTTTTTCATGTGATGTATGTAATTCAGTTTGGAAACAAGAACCATGAATGCATTTATGACACAAAAATTTTACACAGATGGACAAAAAAGAAAAATAAAACATCACACATAACTCATGAGGTGGGGTTTTGAAGACTTTTTACTTCTATTCTTTCCGGTGCTGTTTGTATTTATTTGACTTGAGCATTAATATGGAGTATTCACACAACACACTCCACAATTGTGTCCAAGGCAGGAAATAATAGATGGCCTGTACAGAATCACAATATTCACTGGCATGGTACTGGGGTACAGGCAACAATTAGGACCGTAACTGGGAAGGCTTAATTCCTGCTGACACTGCACTGAGAAAGCCTCACGGTAGGCTAGCCCGTTTCATCAGCAGATAGGTCCCTCTCTTAAAGCTTCTCGACTCATCCGCGATCTCATCATGTGCATATTCAAGTAATGACTAGTTGGAAGAGTGACCACATCACTCCAACTCCTGAAATGTGCAACACAAACATCAATAAAAGTGAATTCGTTTCGATGTGCAAATGTCATGCAAAGGAGCAAAACTAATGTCTCAAATAACTGAAAATAACCATTCCAACAAAGTAAAATGTGAGCTTCAAACTTTAAAGCCATGCTTAGAACATTACTTTAAGACACTCTCCAGATGTTATGGGTGTTCCTCCGAAGAAAGTGATAAGTATATGACATCAACCAAGCACACCAACAGAACTGGCCCCTTTTACAACAGACAAGAATTGGGGAAATGTTACAGGAGCGCCGTATATGCCAAATGGCAGTGGTTCAAAGCTAGAAAGGTGACCTTCGCCCGATCAGATTCACCTTCTATAAGGTACTGTGAAGCACAACCTAAACTAGGTGCACCACTGAACAGGTTTTAAATAGATTTATATGCCGTTAAAGAAGCCGCTGTTTATCCTTATGAATTTATTTATTATGCATATTATTATTTTATGAGGGAGGTGACTGGTCTGAAATGCTCATACTTTCATGCTACATTCCTTTTGGAGAAAACTAAGTAATTCCTCTCCTACTGTCATTTTTTTTATTTTTCTAATGCACATAAAACACACACATTTGCTTTTTCTGCTTCGCCTATATTCCTCCAGTTGGGAAATTGAAAGACTTTCCTTGCATTTTGTCAGTACCTTAAATGGTGTCTTTGGCACATGTGCAGGATCCATCCACTCTTCTTCCAAAACCATTTATCCAGGACAGGCTCTCTCTGCCATATGCAACATGTGTAGTCTAAATTTTATGTAATCTAAAATGTAATCCAGATTTTCCGTGCTCATTTTCATGATGTAAAAGCTTGGATTCCGTTAAGCATAAAAGCATCATGCACCTTCCAAGCATTTCCCATTATAGAAAGCAGACAGAGAATACAGCACTGCCCTGTAGCCAATAATGTCTGACCCAGCGTCGATACTTGTTTTAAGTACTTTTTTGCAGCTGAACAAACTGGTACTTACAAGTAATTCACATTTTTATTAACAATTGCTATTTTGATAACAACTAAGATTTGTAATTTTTTTGGAGCATTTGACAAACATTAAATATATTATAGTGGACAGACCAAGTGGAATAGTATACAGTTTTTTTTCTATACGTTATCAATGAACAGCTAACTGCTCTAAATACAATAGCACCCCATTCTTCTGACTTTGTTTTTGCTAGTTTAAGCTTGAAGATACGTTAGATCTAGCGGTAACTTCCTGAATGGAAGTTTTTATGCCGTACGAAGCATTTTCACTAAGTCCGGCTCTTAAAGCGCTACAGGCCAAACTTCTAAATCACCAACTTGAAAACACAACTTCGGAGTGCAGTCGTGTGAAAGGAAATGGCTTTAAGGGAGCACATATTTTCTTATTTCACAGCACTGTGTTTGCCCAGCACCTTGCAGTGAGAAACACTGTGTTTTCTTAATGACGAATAATGGCCGAGATGTCAGTGGGATCATGTGACCCACGGCCTTTTCGGCGTGCGAAGTTTACTTTAAAAGCCAGATGCAGGATCATTTAGCAAGGCGTAAAAATTAACTCAGCCACTTAAGTGGGTAAAAAGAAAGACTGTTCCTTAGCCTGCAAGCCAAAGGGGCAGCACTTCAAACTTAACCCCATATTAACAGATAGAAACATACACTTTAGGGTCAATTACACTACAAATTTTTAGTACTTCTATGTATTGGTTGTTGTGTCTGTTAATGCAGGGAGTGGAGGGGATTAACTTGCTTCCACACATTTTTACCTTAAAAGCCTATTGTATTTCAAACCTTAAACCTACTAACAAAAAAGAGGACAACAAAGAAACAAAGAAAGGTCTCATGTCCTGCCTGCCACGTCCACCTGACCCTCCTGTCCTACCTCACGTTCCTGCCCTCGTGTTAATCACTCCAGCTGCCTCTCGTTAGCTCTCTCGTCAGTTTCAAGTGCTTCCTAGTCCTGTGCTCCCCGGTCCAGTCACTGACATGGGACCCTCCTGGTCCCTGTGCTCTTCATTATTTCACTCCTCCAGTTCTTGGTCCCTCGTGAACTTGTTCATTTGCAGTGGCTGTTTTTTTGATCCAATGAAACCCCTCTTATTTCACCAGGACACCTTTCCTCAAATCCTTGACTACTTGTAACACACAAAAGGGGGGAAAAGGAACCACTAATATGGATTAATCACTTTACAGTAACAGGACACCTGCCTGCTACACACAAGGAAACTGTGAGCAATGTTTTTTTTTTAAAAATAAATAAATCTCTGATCAGGTTCTCATGAATTTTTTGAGGAGTCAATTCCGGAACTGACTTACACATTTCAAGCAGTTATTCTTTTTTTTACATTGATTGCACTTATAAGCAATGATCTGGGTAGTTTGAGAAACGGCAGCTGTATAACTGCAATATGAAACTAAACAATGTTATTCTTTATGCTGGTGTATTCATCTTCAGCCACAAATAGGAGATGTTTTCAGTTAAGGAGCCATCATTTAACTTCTGCTTAAGTGTCACTCATTAAGACAAGACTGTCTATGTATTTATGTTTCAATGAGACTTTCAGGGACAGTAAGTCATACTGTATTTCTGTTTAAAATCACTCACAGGGAACAAAAGTAATAGTATGTATTAGTATATTTATGTTTAAACACCACTTGCAATGACAGGGACCACTACATATTTACATTTAAATATTTAACAGAAAAACAGAGACTATTAGTATATTTACGTTAAAATTTACTTTCAGGAGTGCATTAATGTTTAATTGCTAGGGCTACTGTGAGTATAAGTATGTTTGCAACACTTACAAGAAATAAACACAACATTGGTTCCACTTGCGCAGAAGTAAATGTGCATACAAGATCCGCTGATGATATTCCACTTGAGTTACTGACACATTTTTTCATTTTACTGCAATATTTTTTGGTAAAGCCCTTATTAAAATGTTCATGTACACTATGTTATTTACCATTTTTGGACATTTCATAATAAAGGGCATATGGGGGTTACTACTTTTTTCTAAACCTTCCAGCCTAATTAAATTAAACCATAATAAGTACCAAATATAAACAGTTTCACATATCTATAGATTTTAAAGTGGTAACCACTGTATGTAGGCCTATGTCAAAGTAGGCATTTACTGTAAATCAAACAGAATACACATACAATTACAATGTACCTTTTCCATAAGACATTGTGTTATTATGTGTGGTTTACGAGTATTTAGAGTCTAACAGTCCTATAGGAGTTTTTGATTGGATACACAATTATAGCTGGGCATCATTTGCCCACATGGTTCACTCAGCAAACATTTTCTGGGTTTACGCTCCTTGGCAACTATCCGTACTTGCAGTTGGGATACATTTTTAAGGGGGGGGGCTTCTACTTGTCTGACCTCTGAAACACCTCCTTCTCTGAGCTCTAGCAGAGTGCAGCTGCCAGTGAGACAGGCTTCAGAGACGCCTGCCTCAGCCATTGTCTCTCTGAAATGGAGCCATCCACAAACAGGTGTGTACATCGTGATGTCGACGAGAAATAGCCGGACCCAGGTGCCTGCGAAATGTGGCAGCCGCTGAACTGGAGCCACGTGCCTACGCTGTGAGTGACTGTATCACACAGAAACGTCAGACCAGGGTTTGAGGATCTGCGTCTTTAAAGGGGCTTTTGTCTCACTGCAGAAATACGGGTCCTGTTATTTTGCACGGGTATTTTCTACTGTATTTGCAGGAGCTCATCCACCTTGAGAAACCTTCTAGAAACTTTGAGAAATCTTCTGGTCAAGCAATGTAATGCAAAAGGACATTTCATTTGGGAAACTAAAAAAAACACCAGTTTCACTAATGTCTGCAACATACAGTCTTTTTTTAAATAAAATATGTAGGAATATGCTAAAATACTGCAAAATTACTTAGAAGTAAAATTCTAAAAATTAAAAAATAAGCCTGTGTCACAAAAACTTAATATACAAAAAGTGGCACATGGTCTTGGTCAGGAATATGCTGTGTCAAACCTGTGAGGATAGGTCATGAACGTTTATGCCCCTGTTTTATTCAGATTTTGCTGGTGTTGAATTTCGATGTTTGTCTCTCACTCCTCAGGTCCCTCCCACTGTGGGAACTGGCTTGCCCTGGCAGTGTGTTATGTATTCCTCCAAGGTCGTGAGGAGGTAGCTCACAGGGACACTCCGGGGGCATCTGCCATCCGTTCCACATCGCATTATACGTGTTTAAGCTGTTCTTAGTATGCGCCCACCACTGCTGCAGTCATGTTAAGTAAGAACGTCAACGACAACCCATTTATTGATTATTGTGCAGCTGTGTGCTGATAAGGGGCTTGTGTGATCCGTTAGCAAGTCTGACAATATGTAGCATTGGCTACTGTTTTGTTAGTTTTTATAGTAATTATAGCATGATGTAAGTCAATGATAACAAGAAAACCATCCGCTGAGTTTGTGTTTTCAGAACGTCACCCACAAATTAATCAATTTAAAACTCAATACATTCTTATGGACTGTGGACG
Source organism: Petrocephalus zakoni (assembly GCA_026774425.1). Classification (NCBI taxonomy): domain Eukaryota; kingdom Metazoa; phylum Chordata; class Actinopteri; order Osteoglossiformes; family Mormyridae; genus Petrocephalus; species Petrocephalus zakoni. The sequence goes on along the minus strand of JAODKN010000127.1, from coordinate 5,074,102 downwards.
ATGTACTGCATGAACAATCTATTATAGTATTAATATGAGTAATATTTAGGAACTTTTAAAGGGGTTAAATAACCATAGTGTTATCAGATAGTGTCCTGTGACTTGTTCTGGGTTGGTGTCCCTTGGGTGTCCCCTGGTGTGGTGTGTTCCATCATGTCCTGTCCTGTCCAGGGGCTCTGTCTCTCTGGTCCTTTGTGTTGTCTTTCCCATGTGCCCTGCCGGTCCTGCTGTGCCCTGTCTAGTCCGGGGTCCCATCTGTCCCCAGCCCCGTGGGTCCACCTTGCCATTCAGTCCCCAGGGTCCTCCTGTTCATCCTGACTGAAATGTGCATTAAACTGAAATAGCAGGATAACATTTTGTAAGCAGTTCTTTGCAAAGCTGGACCTGGGACAGTGTGTGGCCCAGTGAGCTAGGGAGCCGTGCCTATGGTCAGAAGCTTGCTGATTTGAATCTCAGCATTGAAGAGTGATTCTGCTGTTGGGCCCCAGAGCAAAGCCCTTAACCTGCATTTACTACTGTATGACACTGCCTTCGCAATTATACACCATTTTGGAAAAAAGTACCTGCTAAATAAAATGTAAATGTAAATCACATCAGTAACTTCACTAAAATACAAAAAAGGGACACTTTATTTTTCCTCTTAAGCATCTGTGTTGCCAGCTTCTCACACATAAGTAACGATCCAGAAAGATTTCCCAAGCAAACATTCATACATCCACGTTTCCAGATCAACGTTAAATCTGACTAGTACATGAGATGGAATAAACTGTGTGTGTGTGTGTATGTATGTGTGTGTGTTTGTGTGTGTGTGTATGTGTGTGTGTGCCTGTAAGTGTGGTGAGTTATGGGGAAGTCTTAAGGGGGGGAGGGACGGCCAAACATAACAGGACAAGCTAAGAACATGTTTGCGTAAAGGGCTGATACTGAGCTCACTAGGCCTGAGAAGGACAGGGCTGCGGGGTGCAGGAGAGCTAAACCCACAACATGTGTTTTTTTGCACATTCATTAATGGATAACCTGCATTATTATCAATGAATCAAACTAAAATGTTATAGAAAATTCCATATATTTTATTTTATACATTTGTGCATTTTTCCTGTGACCAAGACCAGTTAGGTTAGTGATGAATGAATTTGTGTATTTAGGTCTGACAGCTTTTAATATATTACTACACTGTTGTTTTACAAACAATACCTCATGGTCATTGATATTTATGATACTTAAAATTAGTATTTCTGTAAAAAATAACCCAGATTTTTCAAGTTTTGTACATTTGGTCATTCAGCAACACAATCAGATACCAAATCCTTCTCTAAGTTTTCTGTTTAATGCTAAGTCTTTGGGTTAAAATAATACTCATCAGATTGTAAAAGTTGAACTTGGGTTTCAGGTCACATGTTATGCAGGAAATGACATCATTGTGTATGTGGGGGTTTAGGTAGTTATTCAGCCACTAACAGGTAAGCATTGTTTAAAATGGCATAACTCTCTGTTTACCAGCGCAGCTTGAGTTTCATATTCAGGCCAAATTAAATAAAATTAAAATAACATATCTGTGTTCTATTTAAATCTCAACACAAGCTCAGGTACGATTAATGTGACAGTTGACATGGTGCCAGTCATTTCCAGTATTTTGCTTGGTGGAAATAAAATCTAGATTTCTACAGTGTTACAAAAGATCTCAGTTTACTGGAGGAGGCCGGTGTTCAGAAGATTCAGTTCGTCAAAGCGAACTTTGACACGAGGCAATATTTCCTCATTTAAAAAAAAATAAGCAAATTCAAACCTTTTTCCTCCATCTCTGCATGTGCAATGAAGGTGTTGAGAACTGAAGGTAAAGAGGCAAACTATACTGTGGAATATGAAAGGGGTACAGCCATGAGAAGGATGAAATACTATGAGATCTACTGTGCACAAAACCAGGGAAAAAGCACAGCGATTTTAAGCCAAGACCTAAGACCCACTCAGCAGGCCAGACACATGAAACGTTTAAACATTGATGGCGGATTGCAGGTCATTGCCAAGTCTGCATGATGACTGAATGGCTCATATATGTTGCTGGCAGTCTTGAGTCGTTTGTTGAGAGAAACCCTCTGCGACAGTTGTCATTCAGTCCGGGAAAAAAAAAACCCAAAGCTGTTAGTCGTGGACATTTACAGCCCAGTCATCCAGACCGCAAGAACTTGCCTTTCGTGACCGCCTTAGACCTTTGGCATATGTCCAAAGTACACCGTCGGGCGATGTTGGCTTAGCCGCGCCGGCTAAGGCCTCCGGACGGGCCCGGTTCAAGATCGAGGTCTTGTTGCATAATTGTGACCTGACAGAGGAACCCGTGAAAGCTAACATAGGTGTAGCAGTGGATGTGAGGGGTGAAGGGGCACAGCCAGCTGGCATCCAGCAAGCCTCATTACCGGCCAGGAGCGCGGCAGTGCCTCGCTGGCAGTGGGGTATGCTACACCATGTGCTGGCTGCCCTTGGCTAAACTGTCCCTGTGCCAGATGTCGCGATGGCCCAGCGCTCTCTTAACACCTCCACAGAGACTGCAATAAATGCACAAACTGTATCGACACTGCGTATAGTGCTGGCCAGCCCTCAGCTCGGGCACCTGAGTAAATTGCAGTGGAGTGGACGATTGCACCTTGCGCAACATAAGCAATCTAAGTACCGGTTAAGGGCTGAATCACATGGCAGCCCATATAACCTGAACTCTGGACATTGTGAATGGAGATGTATCATGTGTGCATGATGTGAGGTCATTTACTCTGTTGCCCCTCAAAGTTTATCTGATCAGAAAAGGCATCATGACCCTTCGGTTAGTGCCAGTAGTTCATGAACCCAGGAGACCATAGCATGCTAAACCTTATCCAGGTTCTGGATCCCCCATCTGTATCTCAAGGCCAAAGTCAAGTCGTAAGGGGAGATTCCTCATTGTCCAAAAGCCCTGAAACAACATTGTGAAGCTTGGTGAACTGCAGCATCTAGCGTTACACTCCTAACAATGAACAACAACACGGTTATCTCAACTTACACAGAAAGGAGAAAGACAAGGATGAGTCCAACAGCCCATCCCCTCTGCTGGGTGGATGCCTGGTGGTAAGTACCGGAAACACAGCTGCTTACAGTCTCACCCTTATAATGATGTCAGTCAGGGCACTTACCTTGTTAGGGACTTCTATAGTGAAATATTAGCACTACCTATTATTATTCGTCTGACACCATGCCATGTTGGTGGAAGGGACACAAGACCAGCAAATTCACAAATAACCACTGTACACATTTGACCTTTTCAATGCAATTCAGCAGTAAAATGTGCCTCAAAAACGAACCATAGCTAAGAAGTAATTCACCTGCTATAAAAGAGATATTTATAAAACACTTACGCATTTCACTGGGGCATGTAGAACCAGTGGGAGGTGGAGATATATAGCCCATGTCTCCCACATAACTGTTATTGATTTCCCAGGGAGGTGTTTAGGGCTGAGAATTATGCTTCATAAATGTTTCTGTATAACACTACCCTTGAAGCCCCCAAAAATCATTGTGTGCAACATTACCATGCACCCAACAAGGCATTTTTCACTGACTTAACCACCTCTGCTACATACTTTAGCTTCATGCTGTATGACAATTCAGAGCAGGAGGTGAGACTGATCTAATCGCTGATTAGCTGAATCGAGGGATTCTGTATCGAGTTTGAACAAGAGCCTTTGCATAAAGCATCAGTAATGAGACTTTAAAAAGCACTTCTGTGTCCAAATCACCGGAGAAAAATAAAAGTGATACATCACAGCAAATAAAAACTTATATTTATTCAGCTAACGGATACAGTGTAGTGCAGCTCAGTATTTATTACTCTGCTGTATAACGATGACTAATAAGTACAGTTCTCGCAAATCTCGCCGGCTTTTATTACAGAGAAGTCCGTTTCACTGCATGAATGGATAACACACATTGGAAAACTTTGTTGTTTAACAAGGAAACGCATTTAACCTCTCAGTGATGTGGAAAATGGGCATGCGGGCTGAGCTTTCTGCAAAGGGGGTCGCCCGCGTGCGGCTTTTCCAAAACAGACGATCGTGGGACCAGCACCATTTTTGGACCTCGGTACATTGGTACGGCGTACAAGCGGTAGGTCCTGGCTGTAGGCAGTTAGCGTCGGCCTGTTAAGATAAGCAGGAAGTCCACTTACACCCTTACTGGCCATTACAATAAACATTAATAAGGAAATGCATGCAAATGAGGAACTATTCCTGGTCCTGGGGTGGCCTCCAAATGTTACAGGGGAGGTAATTTTCAATGACAATTGGACAAGTCTCTGGCTTTCTGCAGGTGTTCACCACATCATGCAGCAACACGGGAAAGCAAAGCGGAGACAGGTACTTGGCTGTGGTTTCAGTACAACCTCGCCCCCCCACTCCCCACACCCCCCCCCCCAACCCGGCCTTTAGCTCCACACAGATGTGAAGAACAGATTTATTTCAAAAGCTGTAAATCGCCATTAATTTGTCTGGCTATGATGAAACGCCGAACAATTCCGTTGTCATGCGAAGTATGTAAATAAAAAGAAGCAGACGAGCTTGCTCGCCAGGAACGAGAAACGCAGTGAAATCGAAGACTCCCGCCAAGTTGGGTAGGCGCTCTGTCTCAAGCCGCCGTGCCTGTGTGTTGCTATGCTACACGCTATGCACCTTTCCAGCTCGTTATTAGAAAAGGAAACATCAAAGGGCTTTTTATCTCCGGAAAATTAGGAAACTCAACGTGCAAGGAAATCAACATAAAAAAATACAGCAAACAATGGCCCATGAGAAAATCAATCCTCCTTGGCCCCGATTTCTATTAACGGCTAGTTAAATATTATTCAAAACAGAGACAGTGACCGTGTGGGATATGTTTAGAACGTTAGCAAAACAAAAGACTTCAAGAAATAAATAAAGAAAAAATCAGGAGCTGCTGACATCTTTCATCAACCCCAGTTGGCCAGTTGGTTTGGCACAGGAACTCGTGAAAGCATAGGCTGAAATAACAGTGTTACTATTACACTGCGAAACAAAAAATATGTAAGTGTCCGTGTGAGCAAATAGCTAGTCTGCTCTTACTGGATACTGAAGAATTCAGGGATCCATTAAGTTTAAGTGACGTCAAGGGCTTGTGCTGTCAGGGGTCATGAAGTACATTATAAATATAAATTACGCATACACGCATACACATTTGGATATAGGCGTCGTAACTGTGCATGAGTTTAGGCAAGCCCTAGGTGACATGAGGAAACCTGCAGAGGGTTTGCAATACAGCTGGGCACAGTGGTGTCATGCTCACTGCCAGACATCACATCTCGCATTTTTTTTAAAGTTGGCTTGCCAGAAGATAAAAATTCCTCCAACATCTGTCTAGGAAATTCAAGACTACATTTACACAATGTTAAACACTGGTCAGGGGAGCGAAGCCAAATCTGATAATGAAACCCAACAAGATTTCTAAACTACGGCTGTAACAAACTGTGACCAGATCATCGGGCACTGCTTTAGACGACCTTTGTTCGGTGTAACACTGGGTCCTTTTTCAGCACACACATAAGGACACATTTTATATGGTGCCCCAAAATATGATTTTGAAACTGATATAGAGTAATGGGGCAGCAATTAAGGGTTCTAGTAAATTAGGTTACTCTCGTAGACCCTTTGAATGAGATCTTGCACATGTTCCTTGTTATTTGTAGAAACACAAGACTTGACTTTAATACCATTTGATCCTGTACTACTTGATTCAGTTTGACACATAACAACAATCTAAGGCCACTAACGCTGACAATGAAACAAAATCTTGTAAACAATTCATGCTTCTGCTTAAGCTCCGCTTATTTCAGCAAACAAACAAAAAAAAGATCTACACAGCAGCATGCATAATATGATTTGAGTCTCTTTTTTTAAAACTGGTAATGTGTTTAGCCTAACCCATTCCTCAAGTCATCTAAAATGGAAAAATAGATGTTGCTCAGATATTGACTTAAAAGTCTAAGAAGCATTTGCAAAAAGCACTGACGTCCATGCATGTGTAAGGTAGACTTGCCTGCAGAACAGGCTGACTCCATGAATACCCAGGATGTAGTGGTAGTTATAATTGAATGAATGCAATGTGAATGCCTGCAATTTGCTATCGGCTGAACTTTCCTGCATGTATTTCACGATGGCAGCGTGATAATGCAATTTCACCACAAGGGTAACAAATCAAAAGACAGACATGAATATATTGGCGTAACACAGGCATAATACAAATATTTTACTCACTATGCAAAAAAATTAAAAATAACCATAATCAAGCCATTCAATAGTACTATGGCATTATGTCTCATTGAGTACACAAATTATTATTTAATAACATTTTAGAGGACCTTATTAATGCCGGAAGTTAATTGATGGATTGTTCCATCAGTTTTATTTGCAAAAGAATAACACCAAAGATTCAGTGATTTCAAATTTTGTTTTTTTGTGATTTTTATTGGATGTATAAGGTACTGCATATTAATATCATATGACTTTTAGGACATGGTTAGGGACATACACATAGGGATTACATAAGATTACCAACATCAGTAGTGTATCATTTCCTTATCATTAGAAGCCTTTCATTTAATTTTTGTCTACTGTGGCTCATGGCTGGAAATTCATTTATGTAGACTAACATAATTTAATAGCACAAAGAAATTGTGGGAAGTTAGAAGACGAAAAGGCATAGAAGGGAGCCTCTCTTTAATGTAAATACGTGTTATACAAAATGATGTTTTAAAAATCTGAAGACAACAATCCACAGATGGTATTCAGGAACACATGCAATGGGTATTATTTTTCAAGTCAAAACAAATAGTGATGATGGTGTGGTTTGCTAATGGCATAATTTTTAACCTCTGTGGACCTCCAGCACAAAGTCAGAATGGACGTGTCTCCAGATAACACCAGACAATCATATTTCATTGGGAAACAAAGTGCCAGTTCTCTGCTCAAGGTGCACGTGGTACAATATCCTTTCAATGAATTATCTGTTGTTGAAGAGGCAGAAGGGTTCATTAAATTATTCTGGCTAAATTTTATTTAATGGCCTAGCGAAGGGATCTGTCCAGTGCCCTAAAGTTGCAAAGGTCTCTAATCAGCTGATCTGCATCTCATGCTGGTTCGACGAGGGGGCAGAATGAAACTGTAGAGCAATGCCCTTCGATTGCTACCTGCACCCACAAGATTCCACCACCATGTCCTCATACTGTTTGTAGACCACGTTATTGGACGAGTCAATGTAGAGGATGCTGATTGGACTGAGCCGGGTTGGAACGCAGCAAGTAGGCGGAGTCGAGTCCGGATCCATGGAGTTCATGAGGGTTTGGATGATGGCGTGGTTGGTGGGCTCCAGGTGGGAGCGTATGGGAAAATCACACACCCCATCGCAGTGGAAGGCGTCATACTCCAGGGGAGCTATGATCCAGTCGTCCCAACCCATCTCCTTGAAGTTGACATGAAGCTGCTTTCTATTGCAGCGTGGCTTTGGGTTTTTTGCCGGCTTGCGGACGCGAGGCGTCGGGGCCCTACGCATGCGCCTCTGGGTGAAGAGATACTCATAAACGGTCTTGTTGTCATGGCCGGAGCGAGCTTTGATCTCGTTGTAGAACAGGTCCCGTTTTTTGGTCCTGCTGAAGACCAGGAAGAAGGCCTTCTCTTTGGTCTGCCTGCCCACGCGGCTGAACCCCAGCGTCCTCGGGTCCACAGTGCGGCCCCGTTCTGTGGCTTCCAGCTCAAAGCAAAGCTGGGTCATGTTCTTGAAGCTCTTGAACAGCTTCCAGATGTCGAACACCTCCCATTTCGGTGCGTCACTGTCCTCGATAATGCGAGACTGCAGCATGGTCGCTCTCTGCTTACCTGCGGCACAGGTGAAGAGTTTCAGGTTGAACGCGCTCGTGGAGCGAGCTTTGCGGGGACCCGCCGGCCACTTCCGGAGGATCCGCAGCTCCGCTCCCAGCAAGCCCTCCTTCTCGAGGGAACTGATGTTGAAGTGATACTTCTGTCTTCTCAGCTGAGGGAGATGCTCATCTAATACAAAGAGAATAAAGTTTAACTGATTCTGACATTTAATATGTGCATAACTTTTGGCTGTCGCCATGCGGTCCAGGCACTACTGCTGTTCTATACAGTTCCAAATAGCCACCAGGAACATTCACTTTTCGTATTCAGTTCCACTCACTGTGCCATAGTCCATGTGGTCCTGACCTTACCCTGCCCTACTGGCCATTCAAAGACCAGTGCCCAGTGCAGAGGCATTGATACAGCACTTCAGTCAAGTGTGAGCCCCCCAATTTTATGGATATGTGTCTTTATTTTGTGCAAAAAATAATTGTTCAAAATTATAGTATGTATGTTTTTAAACATCTTCTTCATTTCCTTTATTTTTTTTGTGTCTCGCTTCACTCCAAACAAAAATAAGCTATGCTAAAATCTGGAGGCAAAGTCTATATTATAAATAGACCTCTTTGGATGTGGTTGTTTGGGTTCTAAAAAGTTGACATTCTTTGAGATAGACTATGCTTTGATAGGAATTTTTCTCCAGAAATATGTTGACGCCTTTGTAATGTTTCCATTAGTTCGCCATAAAGCTGAGTTTTGTGATGCTATACTCAGGGCTCAACTTGCATGGAGTGGAAATTTCTCAGAACCTGGTACCACCAAGCCACGCGGTTTCCTAACCACCTGATCTCCATAACCCTGAATAATTTAATACATAGAAATCATTATTAGTCTATATTGTTACAGCCTAGTGAGCAACATTTGATACACCCAGAATATTAGTGGTAAATTCGTTTACAAAGTATTTTTACAAATGTTTGGAATCACTGAAAAAACATGGATGTTTATAAAATGAATTAAAGAGACTATAAAAAAGCAAGTTCTTATGTAGGCTCCAATTTTCTGGCTTATTAGTCACTTATTGAGTTAAGGAAAAGTAATACCAATATTAATGGTAGCGATAATTGTAACGATAACAGTGGTCTTTATCTTGTCTTAACAGTAAAAATATTGTGTCAAAGACTGGCACACAATATTTTGAAATTCAGACATTCAACAAAAATAATGATCTTACAAGGGATCAGTAACAACCCTTTGAACCGTGTACAGAAGAAGTCACGGCTAAAATGGGCAAAAGACAAGTTGTATAAATAAAGCAAAAATTAAAAGTACTTTAACTAGTCGAAATGTAAACGTTTAACAGCGAGAAATATTAAACAAACATTGTTTAAACATTCTTTTAAATAGTTTTACTTGGTAAAGAAAACAATAGATTGAGGCCACCTACTTGCAGTCTCATAGCTTGTGTTTATTTACATTGCAGACGCCGTACATCAGCGCTGCGAGCTCAGCGCAGTGACGCACTCGGGAGCGAAGCGCTGGGGGCTCTCAGTACTGCTCTCAGTGCGCTAATGATGCAGCTGTATCGCATGTATGATGCTGGGAGACTTATGAGGACTGAGATTACTGGCCTCAGCTTTTCGCGTCTAACTGCGCTACTTCACCCTGACTTAAGTGACAACAATGGGCACCCATTCTGCAAGTCACCGAATAGCCAGTGGTCACTGAAGAGTAGTCCGTCACTATGAACATAGATGGATGACGCGAGACAGGGCTGTTTAAACGAGTGTTGTTTAAATGCGTTGTGTTTAGCCGACGCATAGGCTGATCAGGTGGGTTATCAGGTGGACTAATACTTTTAGTTAATTAAATCAAATTATTTAACCTTTACAATATGACACAATTTCCAGTATAATGGCCCTAACGTTCATGAAGAACCTGCAATGTATAAGTAAATATTACATATCAAGGAAAACTAACACTTACAAAGTCAGTAGCCTACCTACAGAAATAATAATAATATATAAAAAATAAAAAAATAATAAAAAAACTCAGGGTGCAAGAGAATATGTCTCTCCACCCCCCTCGGCTCTGAGCTCACAGTCGGCACTCTATATAATTTACTTCATAAATACAGTAATACAAAGAAGAAGCTATTAGAAGAGAATGAGAAGAATACAGGCCAAAGTTGCGAAACGACCGGTGTCTCACCAGCTGGCTACTAACTGACGGAGAAGTAATTGCTTAGGTTTTATATAAATAGGTCTTTAAACATTAGGCCTATTTAATGTTCTCTTTTGGTAGTTGATAATATATACCTTAGGCTGACGGATCGTTCACTACTTTACAAATATTTAGCTAATATTATTTTACACCTTGAATAATTGCTAAAGTAAAATGAATAATCTTTGACTTAAATCTGTCACCATAACTGTCATGATTAGCCTATGCAATGAACCAACGATATCGACAAACCAGATTTAAACAATCTCTAAATCCATCAGTTATCACTGAAAATAAACAAATCTCCCGTTCTTTCACCTTCACTACCCCGAAAAATGCAGCCATGCACCAGGACACCCCTAAGCTGCGCGTGAGGTTGTCACGCGCTGGCATTTACGGTATACCGCCTAGAATGAACTTCACAAATTTACCTTGTCCTTTGTCTACGAAGCTGGTGATGGTGTTGGCCATGCCGGCCTCATGCAGCGCGCTGCTGTTCACCTCCCCGGTAGACAGTGACCAGTACAGCGACAGCATGTAGTCATGAGGCGTCACCAGGGGGTGCTTCGGAGAGTCTCTGTCCGCCACCTTGGGGCTCCTCGGAGCGAGCGGACCGAGGTGTTTCTGTGCAGCAGCTGCAGCAGATGTCAGTTGCCCGGGCCTTGCATGCATACTGGAGGCTTTAACAGCGGTCTTTATATTGCTCCTTCCTACCGGGCTCTTGCCCCCGTGCTCTGTTAACGCCCATGGTTCAGTTGCCGCGCTGGCTCTGGTAGCATCTCTGGGTACCCAGGAGAGCGCCGCTTCTTTCCTAACCAGAGCGCTGGATAACCTCGCACGACTGGATGCTGCGCTGCCCTGCGCCGAAATCAGCGTGTCGCTTTTGATCAGCGGGGGTCCCGTCCGGATGCGGGTGATCCTCGCTCCATTCGTGGGTTTCCGGGCAGAATAATCCCCCACCATAAACTTATCAGCGCCCCCGGTCCTGAGCTGAGCCCTCTCGATGCCGCCGCCCGCGTAAGGCTCCGGTATGTGCGCCTTCCCGGGATGGCTCAAAGCCGCTGGGATGAATTCCAGGTATAACAGAGTCCAACACCCCAATAAAAGAGGAAGACGGTTCAGTACTTTCATCCTCTGATCTTCATTTGGATCCCAGCGTGAAAGAAATACTCAGAGACTCTTCCAGTTCGAATTACGTAAGCATGCACGGGTTTGCACAAGAAAAACTTAGGTCTCGAGTTCAGTTTTCTTTTGACAATTAAACTATGCAAACCGTTTTCCCTCGCGTCGCTATTCAGTACCATAGTGATACAAATCGCTTGAGTCTGCCTGCGCTTCCCAGTGTGGCGAGAGCAAGCCGAGGAAACGGTTTGCATTGAAAAGAGAAACTTAACTTCCCTTATACTGCGGCAATTCTGCTCGATATCTTGTACGACACTTGTTTAAATCCCACTTTTTCCAAGAGGGGAGAATGGCGTAATGCTGCCGCTTACGATTTTTTTTCCCCTCTAAGTTTTGAACCTGGTCCAGTGAAAATATTTCACATACACAAACCTGCAGGTGCTCAGAAATCTTCACAAACCTGAATTCAAGAATTGAAAACGGAATTCAAAAAAAAGTTTAATTGCTCGCTGACGTCATGCGGTCTAAACCAATTTAAGTGCAATATTTCTTTTAAAATCTTAGCTCTCTCCACAACTATGAGTCATGCTCTACATGAAAAATGCACCGGGATCCGCACTTTGCATTATGTCATTTAAAGCGACCATTTGCTAAAGCGCTTTAAGATTCTTTAAACAAAAAGGTGAAAAGGACAGTCTAAAAGTACGTCCGAATGCTTTTAAATTGTACAACCAAACCCAAATGAATCCTATACGAAAACATTTTAATGGGAAGCTGTTATCAATTTCTATCGCAGCTAAAATTAAACTAAATGGGATTTATTTTTGGTCGCCGCAAAAGCGTAATGAATTAGATTAAATAAACTTTGTTGAAAAGTGCCTGGGAGTAGTGATAACGATGGACACTTTATCGTAGTATTTTATCAAAGTACTCAAGGATTCCTCGGTTTCTTTGATGCTGCAAGACTTTTATGGATTAATTTAGTTCCACAAACTTAAAATGGAAAGCCCACAAGCATACTTCTAAAAGAGATAGTAGGCGATGCATATTATAATTACATTGCACCAAAAACGACGGGTACGTGGCCACAAACTAATTTAATAAAATTTGTACGATTATATAATGTTATATAATTTAAATCTCGCCTTTCTGTGTTATCTGTGTACGCGGACTGAAACGGACTGCCATCGCGTCCAGGAGATTCCAGCTGTGCCCTTCGTTTGCAGAGGAGAAATAAAGCGTTCTCTCAGAGGTGGTCTACAGAAAACTGTCTTTTCAACACCCGTTGAGGACAGTAAGTGAATGAAATTGAGGGTTAAGGAGGAAACTGAATCCAGGCAATGTATTGCAGATGTTTTTCCATCAAGTGATTGGTAAACAGCTAATCCTTAGTCATGTGAAGCGGCTTCCCCAGGGTTGCCAGATTGTGGGGGATGATACCCTATTCCGGTAAGTGCTCTTAAAACCCTCCGTGCACTTATAAATCTTAGTGAAAGATACGATTATTAAAATATATTTTTAAAAATATACGAAACTGAGTCGATTGGCATTTTTAGGGAATCCAGTTACTTATTTTAAGTTATATAAATGGTGTCCCCATAACACGTGAAAGCACAAGACTGTGAAGCAGCATTGCCATGTGTTAATATTTTGCATCCACATTTTACTGTGCAATTTCTTTTCCTCCTTCAGCATCCTCAAGAATAACAATTTCCACATTTGGTTTCTCCAACGAGTGAGGCCTGGCAAATCCTGTCTGCTTTTATGCATTTAAACGGGAAACATTAATTTTTCAGGAGGTGAAAAGAGAAGCCATCCATACTCCTTAACAGAAACATCTGTGCAGTGCATTGAAAGGCTCTGATGAAGGTTAGAACTCAGACTCTCGGACACAATGCTATCCATTGAGGGATGAAAATTTACGTTGTCAGGATGTTACGGCGAGCCGGGAGGAAATGTACCTTGGCCTGTGGTTTACCTCGCGCCGTGTAGCTCTACAATACCAAGAACATCTCTTTTGTCGAAATGTATGTATGTGCTTATTTTAAGTTTCACCAATGAACAGAAATAGGAACCTTCTGTGGCTTACTGCATAAGAGGAGATGGCATGAGGTTTATTTATCACTGAAACAAGTAAGACGACGGCCAAAGAACATACCTAAGAACCAGGATCAGCTCGGAAGCTCGGCATTATTAATTGTATAGAGCTGGAGTTCCAAGGACGAATGTGAATCATAAAATACCCATGGTGAATTGTAACGGATGACAACACAGTACATACTTTACAATGCTAACTAACTATATTAGCTTAACCTGTTTCAAACATACACAAGGCTCTCAGAGAGAGCCTCCAATCTTGAAGACCCCAAAATACCAGATTTGGATGATGCTGTTTTTAAGTTTTAACGTTTGTCATGATCGCATTAAGGGTTAACACGACTACCTACAGTGAGCACAGTCGTTACCTCACCCCAAAGGCTGAGCATCCGCTAACCCACTATATATCACAGCTGGATGAAGTAAACAGAATCACAAACCTGGACTCTGAAAAAATATTTCAGGAGTCACTTCCCCTAAAGGGTGCAGCGTTCTGGTAATTTCCCCCGAATGCCGCCGAACATCTGGGTGCTATGATGCCGACGGGGAAGCATCCCGGAATGACTGTTGTTTCTCCTGAATCTCTGATGCATGTTGGGAAAAGACTCTGGGTTATTTGCTTATTTTATCGCTTTACCCGGCTTGTGCAGGAATGATGCTTCATCCAGGGTGTGACCTTCTCATCCCTGCTCAGGATGGGCTCCAGATCTCAATGATCCGGACAGGATAAGTGGGTTACTGCAAATGCATTGATTTTCCCTGGGCTTTACTTAGAGACTGTTAACAATTATCCTTTTAATGAACTGGGAGCTGGCCATCGAGTGCCACTGTGTGCATGCCGTGTGATGGACTGGCATCTCACCCAAAGTGTCCAGTGCCACCTGCTCTCTGATTCCTGGGATAATCTTGCAGCATCACCGTTACTCTCTCCTGGATACTCATTTAGGAGACATGGATTAGTTTTACAAAGTTAACCTATTATCATTTTTAAAACAATTGTAGACACCCAACAGGTGGCAGCGATGGCTGACACCCCTAGAAGTGCCCCCGCTTTCTGGGCTGTGCTACCCGGGATAAGCCACAGCCCCACCCAAGATCCCTGAGCAGAATAAGTGCGTGGAAAATGGATGGATGAATGGACACCTCATCTGCAGATTTTAGGCATTTTTGTTCATTTTTAAAATCAACTGTTGCCTAGTCCATACAAAACACAGTATGGCAGCTCTAACGCACTTGCGCCAAATTAATATGATGCCGCTGGCCAGTCTTCCTGCAGCTAGCTTTTATTTGCTTTCAGCAGCCCGGAGCGCTTTCTCCTTTCATGCGGTGTAATAAGCGAGGAGCAGACCGAGCGACGGCAGGGAATGATTTCGGAATGACGTCATTAACAATCGTCTGTGAGACACGCACCTGCAGCCTCTCCAGCTACGTCTGTCTCCGCTCTTCCTGTTACGGAGTGGGCCATGTTTATGAAAACACGGCCGTGCCAGAAGTAGCTAAACGTAGCAGCCCGAGATAGTGGCGTCGTACGAAGGGGTCGGCTACGGTTTATTGGGCTTCAACCGTGCAATACGTCTCTCTCAGACAAGAACTCTGACACATTATTTCACCGCACTGCGAATTATGAAAATAGACGTAATTTGACAAGACATTTTTACAGGACTCCAAATAATCTCTGCTCCAAAATAAGGCTTTTTTTAAAGTAGAGAGAAGTAAGAATGTGGACACATGAAGGTTTTTCTCAAGCCAGGGAGAGGTGCATACTGTGGAATGTAAGGTCATATTTTGCTGTATAGAATAATTAGGAAAGTTGATGGTGAGAGGTAGTTTCCTGGGAGACAACTGGGGCCTGACACATGTTAAATAAACCTGGCTTATTCTCAATTCATCAATGTGCCAAAAGGAAATAAAATGTTTTTCTACATATAACGGCCAAGGTTGATATACCAAAACCATTGTTTGAAGTGTTATGGCAAACATCTTACGATAGAGGACTATTATTGATCAGCTATATGGTTTAGGTTGCCATCTAACAACCAAGTTCGGTGAATTCAACCAAGGTTGTCTGAATTCGGTCTGAATTCAGGAGAAAACATGTCCCACTTCACAATGGCATAGGATCTCTTAACTTGCCATCATATTGAGGAACTAGCTACAAATCCTATTCTTTAAAAAATTCAAGAATGTTTGATGCTCTCTGCTAAAGTACCCATGAGTGTAGCTTTGGTTTCAACAGTGGTATGGACCAAATCAGCCCCCGCACCCTCTACCCTCCCAAAAACACACACGGTACACCCACATTATTGGTAAAGATGAGCCTACCGTACAAACCCAGATCTACACCATTGAAAGTACAAATACTAAAGACGCATAAATTAGAATAAATAATGCAGCAAAGAAATTTGCTTAGAAAACTGCATATATTTCTAACAACATATGCCTCGCTGGGAAATCAGACTCCGCTTTAAAATGTGAACACTTTGCTTTTACTTGGGTTATCCTGATGAGAGCTGGTCGGATGGATTTCAGAGCCAAATGTCCCCGGCAAAGATAACGACTCTTACACTGCGTGCCCGTGAGCTGGCGAAGAAAGGGGCGCCTATGTCCCCGAGCGCTGCTTTTCCACCTGAGCTGCAGGTGTTTGCCTTACGTGCCTGTGGCTTCCAGCGCTTAGACTCCATTCGGCCCCAATCTGGGATGGAAATGTTTTCTTTTTCTCTGGCGGTTGATGCTTGCCAGTGGTGCAGAAGCCCCCCCTAGTGTTTCCATACTCTCTATATTAGGTTCCTCCCGTTTAATGCGTTTGGGCTCTTTGTTCTTCTGCGCTAATTCGATTTCTTAATAGACGCAAGATACGACAAACGCGATTTCTTCTTAAAATGTTAGCAAACGGTATGTCCCGATAAAGAGCTCATTTATGAGTATTAGAAAGAGCTGGCAATTTGAGGAAAAACACTAATTGGAACAATAGCTTTCGACTTCCCAGGGTTCGGTGCAAGATTCCATTTCCATTAAAATTTCCATTAGATTTCGCATTTTGTGATGTACAAGGTAAGATGCCCGCTTGCGGAATATCGCAGAAAATGACTTTGTACTTAGATACGCAGCAATAACCGAGCTGAAACACAGGATGTCAGGGGGCTAAGCCGCCATAAAAATCGCCAA
This sequence comes from Petrocephalus zakoni, assembly GCA_026774425.1. Lineage (NCBI taxonomy): Eukaryota > Metazoa > Chordata > Actinopteri > Osteoglossiformes > Mormyridae > Petrocephalus > Petrocephalus zakoni. The sequence continues at coordinate 5,057,612 of JAODKN010000127.1, read as the reverse complement.
GTCTGAGTCAGCAACATCCCGCCTTAAGTTTCCCGCTGGTCTCGTTTAACCTTGACAGTTAAACTTTGAATTATCTTATTATAAGTGCAGTATTTCTTTTTGGAATAAAATGTACTCTGTGTGGACCGAATGCCGTGCAATTTATCAACGTGTCTCGGGAAAATTTTGCCTTGCACCTGTAAATCTTTAGTGGGTACAGATCATAATTTTGAAACCAGCCCTTAAAGTATACAGACATTTTAGTTAATGAAAATACTACGATGCAGTCAGTAATTTCAGACATTTCATTTTGATGAACTGCTTTTCAGATAGGCCTACTGAATGAAAACGTGGGTTTATATTACATGGCCCCGGATTTCTGCAATTTCGTCTCTCTCTTTTTATTCAAGTGAAATTGCCACAATAAATCAGAATGCACAAGGAAAGCAGGAATCAGGACACTTCCTAAAATTGTTCTCAGAAGACAAACACTACCAGACCTTTTGCGTTTGTGATTGATTACAGCCGGCATATGGGCTTAAAGGCAATGACCTCGACCTACCTATCAAACGTCTCCAGAACGTGCAGGTAGGACAGGTCAGAAGACACCCTGAAACTGCTGGAAGTAGAATCAACTTCAGCTCCACAGCTGTGATCTGGGGATGGCTGATGACCTAAAAGCCCTCTTGTTACTAAAACTGCGTGTTTTAAATGCATTCTTATTACGTCAAGGAGTGCAGCAGAAAGAGCCAGTTAGGGAATGGAAAACGCTTTAACCTTTAGTCACGGAGAACTGGAAGTCTTGAGATGAGGGCATGGCTTGTTTAATTTGTGACTCAACTGAACCAGAGTTCAGCCTGTCCCTGTTACCTTAATCTATGCCCAGAATATAATGTTCTCTGGTGTGTTATATATTATACAGTATATTTCTTAATGCCTTAATGAGAAACGCTTGCTTTTCTTTACTATTTATTCTGAAGTTATTTTTAGTGCTTATATGTATATCAGGGTTTAATGGTTTATGTCATCTGTTGACATGCATTTCAGGTCTGTCCTTGACAGTCATTGACCTGAGATTGGCCCTCCAAGGCGTGAGTAAAGTGTGAAGAGGTGAACGTGCGACCTTGAACAGTCACAGGTCAAATGAACACTGCAGAAATCCACATTATCTATCATAAAACCATGGTGGTTCAGTGGGTTGCACTGGTGCGTCACCCATCCCGGGCTCGGGGTATGAGTGTCTGCACAATTTGCATGCTCTCCCCTGACGGCAATCAAAAAACGTGCAGTTAGGCAAACTGATGTACCAGCATCCTTTCCAAGGTGTTCCCTGCCTTGTGCCCATGTTACCTGGGACTGGCCCCAGGATCATGTGACCTTCTACTGGATAAGCCACTGGAAGACGGATGGATGAACAGAAGAGGTCACTGAGAGTTTTTTTTTTGCTGGTTTGCATATCTCAGTTACTCAGCTGAAAGTATCAAATACTAATTTGAATCTGAAGACTCCCTCTTAACTATGCTACCATGAATTCTGCTTCGAAACCTTCACCACTCACGACTCACTACACGGCATTTAGGGTGTGTAAAGAAGTATTGCCTTTGTTTAGATTAGGAGTGACTCTCCAAGCAGGTAGCTTTGATCTCTAGCCCAGTCACTCCCTGTTCCCAAATCCTTATAAACAGTAGCCCTCTGGCTTGACCTTATCTGTCCCCCCCGGGATCCCATCCTCCTCGTCCCCCTCGTCCTCGTCGCCGCTCCCTCCTTGCTGCACACAGCCCTTATGTTACACGCCGCACAGGGGCCGCCGGTTTATTTTTGTGAGGATACACTTACTGGCATTACCTGCCAGACACAATATTATGCTGGAAATATACAAGGTATTAACTGTTAGATTTAAGAGAATAAAATAAACTGACGCGCAGGGGACTGGTGTGTCGGAACAGTGTGCCGATTGTGCACGCTGTCATTAATGAAGCACATGAATGGAACTCAATCACTAATAATTACTTCCACACCCTTTAATTCAAGGTCATTTACTTCCCTTAATCTATCTTTGCCTTTTTTGTTTCGTAAGAACATTTGAGACCATTCCCCCTCCCCAAAATTTTTGGTTGGTGTCAAACAGTGACTGGAAAGTAGCTGCTGTGTAACGAGAGAAGAGTGTCTGCTCTAACGCCACCCCCCGAGTCCATGCAGCTTCACTAGTCTGCTTGCCAGATGCGTGACATGAGACTCGTGGCGATAAGGACATGTGACGCGTCATGTGACAGTTTGACGGGCCCCTCAGATGGGTACAGTGAAGATATCTGACCACTTTCATCCTTAATTCTACATAGATACTCATATATGGAATCTGAAGGCCCAGGCAGAAGACAGGAGACGCTGAGAAATGCTCTTCTCTGCCTGTCATGGGAAGGTCCTTTATTTAAATCTCGTGGTAGGCAGAGTGATGTCATCATTGGACCCTTGAGCAAGGCCCTTACCCCCACCACGCCTCAGACTTGCGCCTTGTCTGACCCAGCTTTCCCAATTGTAGATCACTTTGGATAAAAGCATCTGTTAAATACATGCAAACAAATAAATAAATCTGTATCTGTCGCTAGGAGTTTGCATCCGTTTCCTTTCTGCAGTCCAAAACCATGCAGTTTCGGTGAATTATTCCTTCTGCATTTTCCTCTTGTATCTGTGTAACCAGTGATGGGCCACAGTCCCGTCCAGGATGTCCTCTGCTTCATGCCCTGTTCTTCCTGGGATAGCTTCCAGGCTGTCGGCAGCCCCACTCTGGATAGGCAGTTATGGAAAATGAACTGGAAAAAAGAGATCAGCAGTTCTTTTATGCAAAAAGTTTCTGGTGTGAGCTTGTCGCTGGGATTTATTATTATCAGAAAAAATGTTCAGGCAACAGTTCTGTAAAAAAAAAAACAACTATGTTCTTGCACCCCTATATAATTTATATGAATGTGCAGATACGAATTCTCATTTTTATTGGGCAATCAGCCAATCGAGATCATGGTGAAGCAAATTCAGGAAACATTGTACACCGTGGATGGTAAGAACAATGCACAAGTAAGAAAGCAATACACCTCCTTATCGAGACATTTTTTTTTTTTCTGAGGTTCTTTTTTTACTGAACCGTGTTCCGCGTCAAATTATTACTGCTATACGAACGAACTAAAGTTATTAGACTTACACGCAGTTTGTTAAAACATTGATTTGCGAATTTAAATGCAAAACACTGATTGGAGCAAAAACACAGAATGACCACAAGGTCAGCTCAGGGCGCACTACACCGCCAGTGCTTATTATGCACGTACATGCGAGGAACTCCGGGTGTAAAAATGATGTCACTGTTTCCCATCTCACTAATAAGTCCGCCTTACTGCCGCCGTGCCCAATTTGCATCGTAAAATTAAACACCAATTATACAGCCCATATTACACAAGATGCTTACAAATCCTTACCCATCACTATATTTAATAAAATCACATGAAACTATTTACTCGACAGCTGCATTTGTCAGTCCGCATCTTAGGGGGGTTTTGATTGTGCGGGTAGTTTTATGACTAAGCGATATGCACAGGCCCGGATTGTTGCGCATAATTGCATAAGCGTGGATCGAGGGCGCCGTCTATTTAAACAGCCATTGAACAACATCCTAAGTCACTTGTAGTCTAGCGTTGGTTGCTGGCGGCGTTGCACTCGTGCTGAACTCGTACTGTACTATGCATGTACAATATGTTTTGTTATGTTTCCATAAACAATACATTATAACAACTACTGTTTTGTTTTTACACACAATTTACATGGTATAGGTACCGTTTTATAATATAGGCATGATTCAATGTATATGACAAGTTGAGAATAAGCTTATATGAAAAGTAAATAGGCAGTTTTATATCAGGGTCCTACGCGTACGGAGTATCGCGGTGGGTTGTGGAACCAGTTGACCACATAAGATGCTGGAGTACAGCATATATATACAGGCCTATATAAACGCACGTTTGTAATGATATCTTTGTGGGGACTCTCCATTCATTTCTATGGGGAACTCTCTAATCCCAACATGACACCCTTACCGCCTACTCAGCCCTGACCTTAACCACAAGTAAACAAATGAAATACTTTCTAGTTTGTGTTTCTTATTGCACTCCCAGATCTGTGTGGGGGACACTGGTCCTCACAATGTAACATAAGCATTATCCACACACAGTTGCCGCGTGTACACAGGTGTATTATGCCACCTTCTGGTAAAACTGAAGAAGTATTTTAGATTTATACGTGCTTCAGGATCAGCACCAACATTTTAATTGCAAAACAATGACAATAACGTGTCTGATATAACAAATTATTTGGGCAAGATGGTATAGCGTAACGTATGTAAATATTGAATACTGCATACTAACCTGTCACGCTTTCTTTGATAATTCAATACAACAACCGTGTAGAAAGGGGGCCAAATACATCCCTTTACAAAATTTGTTACAGACATGAAGGGGCAGCCGGTTGAAATGTGTTTAAAATCTCAAATCAGAGTTGATGAAAGACGGATTAAAGACCCTTTTTGGCTCGGGTTACAGTTGCTGATTTTTCCACTCCGTCAAACCCGAACAGAGCAAGTTTTACAGAACAGGTGCGAAATGAAAGCGGCAAGACTCGCGCGCTATCCCGAGGCCGCGCGTCACAAGCGATTCATAAAACACTTATTAATATTCACTTGCCAGTAATAGCAATGGCTGGGTAAATCCAAACAGCCAGAGTACCTGATGTGGAAGCCAAGTTAGAGTGTAGCCAGCAGTTAGAGCAAACACAGGCATGGTTTTCCAATACGGTCATCCGCGCGGTCCTCCTTGACATGTGTTTGTCGGGGGGGGGGGCGGGGGGGGGTAATTATTATGATACCATA
>JAODKN010000127.1:4989211-5034424 GCA_026774425.1 Petrocephalus zakoni | reverse complement strand
ACAGTAACGGAGGTGACAGGTGGGCGGATCTGCCGACTCGAGGGCGGATCCGCACCGGACGTCGTTGCTATCGGGGTTACACCTGGTCCTGGGTTCAAACCCATAACTGTGAGGGTGTGAGGTCTACCTGCTCACCCCCCCCCCCCTTATACATAAACCAAATTCCTTACCACCCACAACACAGAGACGCATTCTTTGTAAAACAATGAAAACCTTTGTATTTATGGATTTTTTTTCTTTTTATTATACTTGTGCTTAGCATGAAGGGTAATTCTGCCGTGTTATTTTCAAATTTAAACACATGGATGATTTTGCTGAAAAGTGATGGTTTCTGTAACGGAATGCTCATTGTGTTCAGAGTGAAACCCAGCTTTAAAAGTTAGAAGAGCTACATTTGAGGACAATAATGGTCTGATTATGAGTAATGTGACCGTGTTTTGGTTTTCAAAAAAGAGGACACTGCAGCCAGGATGTAAAGAGAGGTGTATTGCAGTATTGCGACCCGAAAGCAAATGTCAGCATAAAACAAAGTGAAATCCCTGACATTTCAGGAAATTTTAGGTTGCCACAATGCATTTGTGGGTCCCCAGTCTTGAGACATTAAAGTAACTGATGGCTTAAATGTAGTTATTGAGTATAGGAATCACACCTGCTCTGTGAGGTCACTGATCACCTATTAGGACAGACAGCTTTAGGGAACAGGGGTGCAGATTTTGAAAGGCCACACGCACTGACATTGGATAGCAAAGGGTTGTGGGTGTGCACAGTTCCAGGATGGAACCAGTCTGATAAGCTGAATTTTTTAGAACAAATTATCTCGGGGTTTATGGGAAGTTGAGAGCTGAGGTCTATCCAAGCTAACCTGTTCCACCTCTCAAAAAAATAACCTCTGAGGGGGAAATGAGAAGAAAGTATTTGATATTGTCAGCAGTCCTCTTTCTGATCCCCTGTGCTGAGCTCTGTAAGTTAATAGGTGGGGTACTGTATAGAGGGTAGGCAGTTCTCAGCAGGACCGGGGTGTAATGTAATACCCCTGAACTGACATGGGATACGCATGCAGGGAGGATACAGCACATCCCCTCGAAGATAACTGTATTTATAAAGACACTGTTATACCTCTTGAGTAGCTTTTGGGAAACTTTACATGGTCTTTACTTACATGATGCCAAAAAGGAACAATTGCCCTTTTGTTACCTGCTTTAAGAAAGCTGCCTGCCAGTAAGAAAAGAGAAAATATGTAAAGTAGGCATTAATCTGTATTTGCCTTTTCTTACATACTTACATAAGTAAGATTATGCTTCCTTCTCATGCCTTTCAAATCCACAAGATGGTTAAATTAGCTTCCTGAGGATTGCTCTTGTGTTGTCCCTGGTGTTTTGATTTTTCTCGTGTGGAGAGAAGTTTATTTTGAAGAAACCCTGCCAGAAGCACTTTCAGCTTCTTCCTGAACTGGCTCCGGAATGCAGGTCTGAAGTGTCAGGGTAGGTTTGAACTTCAGTCAAGGAAAAATTAAATAAATTAAATAAGCCTTCAGCCATGAAGCATATTATCGGCACGCAGACATGTGGAAAGGGTCAGTCAGGGGTCATTTATGCATGCAGTGGGACTAAATGCACCAACAAAGGGGCTAGAACTATTGGTGATCTTTTGCTTATCACAACAAAAGTAAGTAACATCTGTCAGGTCGGGACAGTGAACGTGACACAGATTGGCATGAAGTGAGATCTTACTCATAGGTGAGGTTTTTTCATTTCAAGAGTTATGGGCCAGGACAGGTCAGTGCTGACTTCAACAAAACACAAAAAGTAAACATGAGAAAAACAAAGCATGCTGTTTTTGGTGAGAAACAAAACAAAACAACCATGGGTTTGGGACACACAGCATTAGACGGCACTGGACTGCACTGGACTACAATGGAGGCTGGTTTCAAGAATCAAGTTACTTGCAGGGCGATTTGTGTATTCAGTGAGACCGAGAGACAGGTGGAACCAATCAACATGACTAACCCCTGTCACCTGACCCTCCCTCCCAAGACAGCTAGGGGTCATGCCCCCATCTTATTTTAAGGTTAACTATGTGCACACATTTGTATCTGGAGAAATTTTCTGTAACATATTTTCTGTCTCTGCTTGACTGATATTAAGGCAGTGAAGTCGAAAGTATTTTTGTTCCTGTATGCCATTCTTCTGCTTGTTGAATGTTCTGCCGTGCTTCCAGTGTTTAGGTCTGAATAGCTAGGATTAGCTGCATTGCTGTATGTGTTGCTGGTAGGATGGCCCTCAGAGGTGTCAGGGACGGGACTTATGGTGCATTCCATTTGAACCGGGAAGTTGGAATTTCCAAGTTCCTAGTGAGAAATTTCAACTGGAACGCCCTCTGAAGTCAGAGTTCAGTCAGAGAAACGTCAACGACCCCAGCCTCAAAATGGCTGTGCCCTTCATCAACAGAAGTGAAAGCTGTAGTTATATAGTCTATTAGCACGTGTGTCCCATGAAATCAGTTGTACACACAGTACTGTCCAACTTCTATCTGTGGACATGTTGCTACGGTGTTTGTATGTGCAAAATACCATGTACAGTAACTAGTATTGCTAACAATGGCTAAAAATGAACCTGACTAGAGCCAGTATTGCTAAATAACTTTCCGACTTGCCATACTGAGGTTAACTCAGGTGTGACATCATTTCCAATTTTCAACCTCAGCAGTAAATGGCATGCAGCATTAAAGCCTACAGATGCCTGAAATACTCTTCAGACATGTCAACAGAACATTCAACCCTTACTGAACGACACAATATGGCCAAAAGTATGTAGACACCCGCTTGTCCAACATCTCATCCTAAAACCAAGCGTATTAATATGAAGTTGGTTGGCTCACTGTCACTATAACAGTCTCTCCTCTTCTGGGAAGGCTTTCCATTAGATGTTGGAACATTAATGGTGGGATCTGCTGCCGTTCAGGTTGGGTATCGGTGCTGGGTGATCAGTTCTCTTTCTGTGAGCTTGTGGGGCCGACCACTTCACTGCTGAACACGCTACCAAACGTTTTAACCTTCACAATCAACAAGTGGAAAGTCAGTAATCTCTCCTGTTCAACCACACATTCTGCTGATAATTTTTGTTGCAGGAGGTAACATGACTGTGTGCTTAATTATACACCATAGTCAGCAATGGGTTTGTGTTAATTAAGCAATTTCTCTAATTAATAATGGTGTCCACATACTTTTGGATGTATAGTGCAATAAATCAGCTTTTAAATAATTAGTCTGTTTTTCATGTTAATTGTACTCTGAAATATTAGCACTTATTTTCAACAATTTGAATGCCTTAATGTGACATTTTGTCTTTCAGCAGTTCTTTACACCCCATCCTGCCTGAAAGTGTCATGAAAAATGTAGCCACCTATTAGCTAAACATGGTCTGGGTCCAAAGGACATTAACATCTTCAACTGCTCCAAAGACATGAGTATAACTCCTCATTGTGTGTGAGTACTACTCATACTCTCATTTTGTCTGAGTACTACTCACGCTCTTTCTGTGGCGAGCCAATACCACCGTATCATTCACATGCTCTTCATATCTTCTCACCGTTTTAGGTCTACTTTCTATACCCCATTAGTTGATCATGTGATAATCAGTCTGGGACACCTACATGGATTGGGCACTCTGTAACAATGTGTATCATTGAGCTTCACTACCTACCTCTAGTGGGTTTTGCACTGGATTGAATCAGCCGATGAATAATTACTGATTAAGCACTGAATATACTGATGATCTAATTCTTCTTGAAAACCGAGTCATGAGTAATATTTATTAACGTTTCACAATGCTGTATACGCACTGCGGCGTATGCCGCAACATTATGACTGGCTTTCCCACCCAAGAGCGATACAAAAAATGGTCCCAGGCTTTCCAGTGAACTCTGGACCAGAAAAGTCACCTTATTTTCCTGTCCACCACCCAGTCTGTAAACGCATACGTGTGTCTCAGCACACGGCTGTCAGATAAGATCGGCAAACACACGTGAAAAGCACCGTGCCTGGTGGCCACAGTTGAAGCTGTTAGGGGGATCGTGTCGTGTGTCGTTAGGCACACCACCAATCCCGCTGGCCTCTGCGGATTTGCCTACCAAATAGTCCTTCAGTTCTTTCCTATCACAAGCAGCACAGAGCACTGAGCAGGGGAACATCCCGGAGAGGATGCCAGTCAGACTCAGGGCACGAACACACGTCAGTGGCAATTTAAAGATATAGCTTAACTGCATATCTTTGATCCACAGGAGGAAGCTAGAGTGCCCAGAGGAAGCCTGCCCAACACGCAGAGCAAAGATTTATATCCAAATCTCTGGACCTATAAGACCCCAGTACGCTCCCCCCCCCCCCCCCACCTTTCTAAATGTACACCTGCAAAGAAAGGGAAATGCTTTGTTTGCTCTGCTGATATATTATAATATTATAGCCCAGTATTGAAAGAGGGAATAAGAGACTGGTGTGTAATGAGGGTAGTGTGGTTTGGATTTCAGAGTGCCAAAGAGTCATGGCTATAATGTGATTGTGTAGAAGGAGGAGAGCATGGTGACACCACAGCGGAAGCTCAATGAGTCAGCGAATAGGAGAGAGGGCAAGTGTGAGTAACAGTGCCCTGCAAACAAACCTTCTGCCTGTGAGGCCTGGCTGAGACAGGGGGACAGGAAGCCCTGAGTAGCAGCTGGAGGAAATGGGAATTATGGGGAATTACTCTGGAATGGTTGGAATTTCCTGCAGTTTCGCCGGGGACAACGCAAATGTGAGAATTGCAGGACGTATCAACAGCAGGTGTAGAAAGAGGATGATGGATGCGCTCCTGGGAGATAATGAGCCCGCCCTTTCCCTTTGAAACACTTGCCTTAAGTTATGCTTGACATGAAGCTATTTTTTAGTGGTGTTTTTCAATCCCTTTATTGTTTCAAATATTAGAATTCCTTCCTGCCACAGATTTACCTATTTTCGGATATTTTTAAATATTAAGATTAAGAAGATTAAGAACTTTATTGAGCTCCATCCTGAGTTGTTCCCTGCCTTGTGCCTGTAGCCTCTGGGATAGATTCCGGACCCCCCATAACCCTGAATAGGACGAGTGGTTTCTGAAAATGGATGTATGGATGCACTTTACTGATCCCAGAGGGAAATTCTTATTCATAGTAAGCAGTACGTCACATTTAATTTTAATATGAGTACGGCTTATAAACACAGATTTAATGAAAACATGAAGATCAGATACCAGAAAACATATGTGTGATATAAACTTATCTGTCACACAGAAATGTTTGTGCCCTGCATGAGATTTGTGTACATTTGGAAAGACAGCAATGTGGGCGATGAGGGAAAAGTATCAGGTTTCCTGGTTGGTGTTTAGCAGATGAGACGATTCTACAGAAAGTGCAAGGCTAGACTGATTGGCACACCTATGTGAAGGATTGCTTCATGCTGGGGAGTTGCAGCAGACGTCCTCAGGGGCTCTGATTATTTATGATCCGGGGGGCGGGAAGCATGGTGGATTTCTGTTGATATTTTTTCTGAGTTCCTCCGTGCTCAGCATAGACGGTATCTCTCCCTTCTGACCAGAGGACCTGCCACTTCCCGCTGCTGATTGGCGTTTTTCTCTCATGCAGACTTCGATTCGATTGGATGATCAAATACATATGTTTCCAAAAGCAATCATTATAACAAAAAAATGACATGACACACAATAGCTGAAACATTTGCATTTATTTACTCAGCAGACGCTTTTATGCAAAGTACCATACAAATGAGTATCAGAGAGCAGGATCACCCAGGATCCCTGGAGCGCTTTGATTTAATGGTCTTGTTCAAGGGCTCAATGGTGATATGATTTCTCTGACACACTGCCCTTCGTCTCAACAAACGTTAGGAATAAAGCAGCAATGGGCGCACAAGAATTACGGTAACAATGGTTTTGGTTCATTTTGGATCCAGTCATCTCATAGCAAAATCAGCTTTATGCTACATGTTTATGGTTGCAGAGGAGTTAAGCCCTAAATCGGGATCAGGCCAATTTAGCTGAGCTCCTGAATAGGAGTTCTCGTTAAGTACAGAATTGCTCGGTACTTCCCTGTCATGGTGTCACAGTCCTCAGACGCAGAATGTACATTGAGCCGTAACTGTTACCAACAATTAGGAAGCCCCAAGGCAGTGGGTCATGAAACCTCCATTCTTAGTAAAGGGAAGTGCAGATGACCGGTGCATCCTGTCAGATTTTCACTTCTTTAAATGATTTGCTTTTGTAGAATGGCGAGATGGCGGCAGCACAGCCACGGCTTCTTGAGAATTTTGTTCTCGGTTGGCCGTCACAGAGCCGTTGTTTTCCTGGAAGATCCCTGTGACTGCACCTTGCTGGTGACTGTGGGAAAGCACAGAGCTTCTGAAAATGAAAAACGCACCAATGCTGGAGTAATTTTCTATCATTTTTTTTTTTTACTTCTGTGGCAGATAACATGACAGAACCAAGAGCCAGGAAAGTTAGTGACGCCATGAGGTCCTTTCAGCAGCACAAAATACTTCCACGGGAGATTAAATCCCTTATTTGTTAACATATCAGTTTTCAGTCGTTCATTATATTTCATGGTTCCTACACACAGCTACCTGCATTCAACATTAATTTTGTGACTCAAACATGACACTCTGCAAGACAAACAGCCAGTAACCTAGCAGCATGCCCTAACAGTCTAGCTGTTCGGGAACTCTGACATCACTCATAACCCGGGCAGTGACTCACCCGCTGGATCAAGTCAAGTCAAGTCACTTTATTGTCATTTCACACATGTGAGGCGGAATTGTGTTTGTATGGAGCCACGACAAAGTACAGGGGAGAACAAACACCACACAGTGAATACTGGGAAGAATCGGAGTAAGATAAAACAATAAAAAGAAACATCAAAATTAAAAATTAAAAAAATAAAAATTACAATTATTACAAAAAAACAAAAACAATACAGAACAATACCGAAGATGGAATCCTTGTCTCTCTGCCACATCTAAGATAAAGTCCTGCCTACCTCACCGGGCTCTCAGTGACTGCTTGCTACACGTTTATTTTAACATTCCATATAAATTATTATGATTTTTTTCCCTCCAGTTTAAATATAACTTTAAAAGAACTCCCATGTATTACCTGTCATTTTTTCTAAAGCTTCTCTGCCTCACATTTTTCCCAATACGGCCTCTTGCCTAAAATGATGAAAAGGGGTGGATCTATGAATGCGCATCATACAGACTTTTGAGTACGATAGCAGATTAAGCCTAACCATACCTTGTTCTTTCTGGGTGTGATTACATCTATGTTCAGGTTTTAATCATTTTTGTTGATCATCATAATCCTGATTAAATCAATGAAATGTATCTGTGTCTCATGCAGAGCAAGATGGAATAGGCAAAAAGATAATTTGTCTATTCTGTCCACCATATTTTAATATTGTAGTTTCCACATTTGGTAGAATTATTTGCCCCTTTATGTAAATTACGAATTTTCATTTGTCAACAGTAAAATCAACAGTAAAAAGTGAATTATACAATTCTATGATTTTTTCAATTCTGCATTGTTAACCTTTTGAATTAGACTTATAGCTCTGTGATTTACCACAGACCAAAAAGAAAATTTAAATTTTTGTTGAAGGACATTTTTCAATTCCATGACTTTGAATGTTGGCATTTCTAGTATATGGCAATACCAAAGCATTAACAGCTGTGTGTTTTTATTTCCAAAGTTTCTTGATTCACACATGATTACTCAAAGCCCAGTTCTCAGGATACTAAAGATTGTGTCATATGGAATCATTTAGGATGTTTGTTTCAAAACACTTCAGTCACCTATTCAGACAAGAGCCACCTTCAATGGAGCACGATCCCAGCAATTGGGGGTCAGAGGTCAACAAGGCAAAGCGAGACAGGAAAGGCCAATGATCTCTGTAATAATATATGAAAGAACAGGGCACTGGCCCCCGGATGGGATCTGGAGGGTGGTAGTTTGTTGTTAATAGATGAGACGCTTTCAGAAATTTCCCAGGACAGGAAATTTCCCAAGGTCATGTAAAAACTTGACTGATGGCACACAAATATAACAGGCTGCACATGCAAGATTCGTCTGAAAGTCTAAAATCAGAAGAAGAAACTCCAGAGCCATTTATGCTTTGAAATAAGCACGCATTGTGCTAAGCATAACCCCACAAAAGTAACTGAAATCGCCTCAAGTGATAGATCTGGGGAAAGAGTGGTGGATAACAATTGGGCTCCTTTCTTTACATCAAGACATCCTGTATGCAACAGTACATTTAATCTGGGGGCCAACATTCCAGGTGAGAAAGGAGGAGGGATCTGGTTCGGGTTAAACGACAAGTCTGGGCAAGACCTGCCTTCTCACGTTACAGGAAAATGGTGTATTTCTGTAAGACTTCTGTCTCACACACACACACACACCCACACGAACACCTCCATGATGCATAATACGACACAAAACACAACACAAAAAAGTGAGGTAGTACATGCATAACAGGTTTTGAAATTTAACGCGATCTATAAACATAGCACATGGATGTTAAAGCATTTATTCGGGGGCATGGCTGGATCAGCTGCATTTTCCCAGCTTAGCACAGTGCATCTGGAAATGTTGAAGGGACCAACGTGTAGAGACGCTGATTCCTCTAACTCTGAAGGGAAAGTCATGCTTAAAATATGCAATGCCACCATTTCAGCGGGATGGAGATATGGAGGTCGGGTCTGCTCTGCATTATGACCCACTGTGTTTTTGTTGCAGTCGCGATTGTGATGCAAATGAGTCCCCGACCAAACATTCCTAACTCACTGGCTCACGATTCTTTGAATTCCTAATGGTGTTGCCATAGTTTCAACCTCATTCCTGACTTCAACAGGAAGACGTGCTGTTCAGGCTTCACGTATTTCTATATGTTATATTTCACATAAAACAATAAGAACAAAACAAGGCTCTGTTCTTTTTTTCTGATATGTCTTGTTCTGGAAGGATTTTGACTGCCACCATTTACAGCAGTTTCATTAAATGGTTCGCTAATGGTCTGATGTGCCTTTTTTCTCTAATGGTCTTAAACAGGGCACATTACAATCATGCACGCTGTCAGTGAGTCAACATAAGTGCGGTTAGGCTGAGCTTTCGCTGAACGCCCCCTATATAGGGGATATAAATATTAATGCTGTTATTAATGTTGCTTCTCCTCTACATATGAGATCCACAAGTGGTATGGTGGATGAGTGGGTAGCAACGTTACTGAACACTGCCAGGGTCAGGAGGGCTCAATTCCTGCCTTGGCTCTGTGTGTGTGTAGTTTGCATGTTATCTCTGTGTCATGTAGGTCCTCTCATTTCCTTCTGTAGTCCAAACACATGCAGTAGGCCAACTGGTGTCTCTAAAATTCCCATAGTGTGTAAATGCAGCATGGATTGGCATCCTATCCAGAGTGTACCCCAACCAAGGGCTCCCCTTCTTATATTTTACTGCCAACAGTGCTACCCCTTTGTATATCTTGCAAGGGTGATCACCAGCCTTGAGGAAGACTCACTGGCCCTCACAAGACTGGCCCACTGGGATATTTCCTGATGGCCAGTCCATGCCTGATCCCAACCTTGAAGCCTGTACTGCCAGGGATAGGAACAAGCTTATTAACAAGCTAGATGAACATGAAACCCTTCCCATCCTATAGAAGATATCTGACCATTAGTAAAACGTCCTAAATACATGCCATTTGCAAGATTTTCATAAGACTTAAATCAGATACTCGATAATCTTGCACACTGTTTCACATACATACTGCATAAAGATGACAGTTGAAGCATTATTAAGATCATAATAGGCTTCATTTTTGCACTTTAGCTTGTATAAAGTTACACAAGTTCAAACTTGCAGACCTTCATCTGACATAATACAGGTTTATCAAAAATGAAATCACGAAAGGAAGTGATTGTGACAGAAGGTAGAATGGGGCCCGTTGTTTTATGAGACTTATTTTGTTTTTTTTTTCGATAAATTTTATGACCCCCCCCGCCCAAAAAAAACCCCCACAAATGCACATTGTATACATTGTATAAGTTTTCACATTGCATGTCATTAATAAAGTGATTTGGTGAAACTGCAAGGTTAAAGTTGAGCCAGATGTTCAGGGGCACGAACAGCACAGCATTGTTATCCGGTGACATCAGCGAGATCAACTGCATGGAAAATTCAATTTCGGTTCCTGAAGTCTTGAAAAATTGTATGAAACGAAATCAAGCTTATCCAGGTCAGGGGGATCTGGAGCCTGTCCCAGGAAGCAGAGGGCAGGAAGCTGAGCTATACCCAGGACTGGGCGCCACTCAGTTAGAGACACCAATTAGCCCAAATACAAGCTTTATATCCAGAGGAAAATGGGGCACACATGCAAACTCACGCAGGGAGCAGAGGCAAGAGTCAAACCCTCAACCCTGGAGGTGTGAGCCAACAATGGGACCCACTGTGCTGCAGGTCACCGGTTGAACCAATACGCAATAAAAACTAACAAAGAACTGAAAACTGTTAGGGTGGCATATCATTTGTTAATGTGTACTTTATCCATCCATTGTGAAATTCAGGGTTGCGAGGGGTCCGATGTGTATTTTATCCCTGTGATTTTCTAAGAGTTCTTATTTTCAGGGGCAGACAAAGCAGCTTAAAAATTGAAAAGGGTAATAACTGTGTAATTATGTAATATAAAAAAAAAAACATGTTTATGTTTGGGAAATCTGTTTTGATGGGTAAGAAAAACAACCAGCTGGCACTTCCAAATAGCAATTAAAACACATTATCTTACTGTATCTCACTGATTAATGGGATCACACACATAAACTATAATGCTGTCAACTCATCCTTTGAAAGAGGTGCTACATCACTTACCGGGAATGATTTATTCAGGCAAGTACAGAAACAAGTGGCGTATGATGCGTTACAGCTTGCCTCTGCAGTTTAACCTGCTCTGCACAAATAACTGAAAAAGTAAGAGTATCAGAAATCTGAGATCAATATCTACACAATTTGCCCGTTATATACATGGACTGTCAAGCCGTCAACTAGACATAGGTCCGGCTAGGCTGAGCTTCCAGTGAAAGCCAGGTACAGGTGTAAACAGTACAAGAAACAAATACAGGAAAATGAAAAATAACACATTACTATGTAACAAACTAATCATAAGGAGTATCAAAGCAGAAATTCCACCAGAAACTGAAATACCTTCCTAAATCTGATTCTTAAAATGACCTCTATTTACCTCGAATGCTGCTTCACGAGGCTTTTAGTTAACAAGTTTCGTCAAGAAATCGCCAAACATAAGGAAGGTTGGCTTTCCATTTGTGCAAGCAGAGGTATGCTGGAATGCCTCTTTTCACTAACCCCACCTTGCTTTTCTTTGAGATATACACAGTTATATGTACACAGTTGAGTACAAAGCTTGGGGTCTGAGCCATTTATCTGGGACCCAGGAGCATTTTGTGGGCTGGAGCACCTTGTTCAAGGGCCCAGGGAAGTTGCAACTAGTCTGCATAGACCAGGATTTGACCTGACAACCTTCTGATCACAAGCACAGGGGACTAACCTGCTGAGCCACATGTACAACAGAGAACTATGGCACCACTGGGTTGCTTCTGTCCAGTTATTCTGGAAAACAGACAGGTCTGGCCATTAGTTTGAATTGCCCTTCATTTACTAGTTCATTGAATAGTTCTCCTGTGCTTTTGAGTTGTATTTTTGGGTTGTTATCTTGCCGGAGAATGAAGAACCCCCCCAATCAGCCATAATCCGGAAGGAATGGCCTTTGAAGTGTGCCATGATAGCTCTGCTGGCTGAGATTGCCATGGGTTTGGTAAAGATCACAAGCTATTTCACCAGGAAAGCAACCATTGTGCATGGAAACGCAAACTCCGTGCTTGACAGTGGAATCCACACATCCACAACTCATGCACATACCCTCTCTGGTGACTGCTGTTTACATATTTACTTATATATATATATAGCAGTAATGGAATGGTGCCAGAGATTGGATCCTGTTAAGGTCCATCTGTACTTATTTTGTTTGGCTTTGACTTGTAACCACTGTTTGGCACGTTGTCCTCATTTTCGTACTGTTTCCCAAGACACATTATATCATTTTGCACCTGCAATTTAGCAATCCCCTTTCAGCTGTGTAACTTGCCTCGTGTTGCTTTGATAAATATTTCATGCCAGATTAATACCAAATTAATTCATACTGTAATCATTAATTTATACTATAATTAATACGCATGACTTGCCTTTTATATATGTGTGCGTGTATGTGCGTGCGTGTGTGTATCTCTTCAAAGGTCCTATGAAAATTCCACGGAATTTCCCAAACGGGGAAGTGCCTAAGCACATCAAGATGCAAATGTTGTATGCCCAGACAGCCCTGTTTATTGTTCTCAGCGCACCCTACCTTCGACACAAACTCGACGACTAAAGCAAAGGGATTTGCGCCCTCCTGTGGCAAAATGTGCCATTCACCTGTCCGTCCGGTACAAGGCTGAGGCGAAGCAGGAAAACTTACAAAGATTCGCCTCTGGATACATCTCAGTTTAAAACACTTTCAATACAGAACTCTGAAAATGCAAAAATACCTGTACAAACAAGTTAACTAAATACGTTACACCAAATCCACCGGATCACATGCAACAAAAACGTAATTACCGGTTATGGGATTACTTACTGAAAGGGCTTTTAATAAAAACAGTAAAACTACAAATATATTAGGATATTAACTAAAAGCAAGCCAACGGGTAAAATGGATATGCAATACGCACGTACTAATATGATCTGACACAGTCCAAACAGATGTGCATGTCGACTTCTTTTCGGGGAAAGCTGCGTCTCCGGGAACCCTGACATAATTCCCAGCGCTAATACATGCCTTTCCGCACTTCTGGGAAAGTGGGCCGCATGCTGCCAGAGCCTTTGTGAAATCGCCAGCAGGCGGCAGAAAGCGATAGTGTTTCGGGTCGTTTTTATGGGATTCCCACAATTACGGGAATGAACGAACGCTGAAACGTTTGGGAAAAGGCAAAAGAAGAAATCTGCAGTATGGGGGACATAAAATGAGTACCGAGCACTGAACAAATTACATTTTTTACGTCAAATTACTGGCGAACCATAGAAGGCGGGTATCTACATGCACCAAGACCCCTTCTTATTCATGCCGTGTTTATTTGATATCATTATTATTAATAACAAAATAATAATAATAAATAATAATAATAATAATGAAGTCTGCCCCGCTACTGTATACGCCGTGCTTTAGGAGCACGATTCCTCCCTCGGACCCTGGAAACCAGACAATCCGGTTCTGTGCGATCTGAGCAGAGTTTCGGGGGTCTGTGTGACCGGAGCTGACCGCAGGAAGCCCAGAAGGACACAGACCCCCTCCCCCCCCGACAGCCTTACACACCCCGTGCGGTTAAAGGTCACGAATTAACTCCAAATGAATGTTGCCAAGGCTGCCAGCTGACCGCGTCTGAGCCGAGCGCAGTAAAACGAGCGGATCTGCGTGCCGTACGTACCACGTGACTCAAAGGAAGCCTGGGGGGGGGGGAGGAATTGCAGACTGGGAAGCCCACGCGGAAAGGAGGCTAGGCTGCCGCTGCCCCTCCAAGCCAAGCTTGTTCGACGGGACTACAGAAAGCAGCTACATTTTACAGCTCAACGCTCAATTATTGATTACGAGAATGAAAAATACTTATAATCGTCCGTTAGGCAAGTTTAGTTTGATAGAGCAAATGTATTACTAAACGTAATATGCATTACTTAAAATAAGCAAGACAACTTCTTTAATAAATAAAAAAAAGCGTGGGTGCAGTAACACTCCCCAAAACTTACAAAATAGGGAGCAGTGTAATTGAAAATTATACGTAATTAGCCGAAATAAGGATTTGGGCATCGGAGTGCAAGAAACTCTTTTCAAAAAAATGTTTATTAAGTGAAATGGAAACTCCAGAGACAGCATTGGCCATGAAAAATATAATTTAAACTGGCATAACAAGTTAGCACATACCATAAATCACATCTGTAGTATTTGCAATAGCTTTGGCAAAATTGTATCATGTAAACCAATGTCTTCAGAGAAACAAAAAGAGGGCAAAAGCTGTTAGAAATCCTTGATGTGCGTTTCACCACTATTAATTAACACAGAGGGGAAAAGAAAAAAAAAACAGTAAACAGATTACTCTATGGTGGGACAGTTATCGGCAAAACCAATATACTTTTCTCTTAAGTATACATCATCTCAGCCATGTGTGACATTTTCTTGGGAATATATAGATAATATTCCATGTATCCTGAAAGGTCCTCTATCGTGATATCATCCACATAGGCGCGTGCCTGTTCGGAGCAGGAGCGGGGAGATCCGGAGTTTCCGGAAGGGCATGCAGTCCGCCGGTTGGGGGAAGTCTGATACGCATCCTCGACACCCGACAGGTTCCTCTCGCACTCAGAGATGACGTCCCGGAGGCCGGTGAAGGAGTACACTTCCACGCCTCTCCAGCCCTGACACTGACATTCCTTCTCGGGACACGGACACGCTCCGGCGTCGTGTAGCTTGGACAGAGACCGGAAGTCGGACGAGGTGGTGCTGCTCATCGCCTTCTCCGACGGGAGCGCAGCGCCCAGACTCGTCCCGCCCTCAGGATCAGACCGTTTAAGGTCGATCTCCGAGGCCGATGCCTGGGCGTTGCGGGCGTACGGCTCGTATCCGGCTGCCCCGAACACCGGAGAGGACTGCCCCGAGGAGAGCAGCTCCTTCTTGGCAGGGACGCCGAGGACCACTGTGCTATCCTCGCTTTCCGACGCGCTCTTGTGCTTCAGGTGACCAGGCGGGGGCGACATCTTGGAGCTGCAGTAAGTGAATTTCGGAGGATGCAGGATGGGAGACTTGGAGCGCCTTCGTCTCTGGCTCCTAACCCCACCTCTGGATGGTTTCCGCATGCATCTGTCATTCGGGGGAGGGAAAGAATTCCATTGCATTAGTGTGAAACACTGACTTTTAAGGCATGAATGAATCAGAAGGATATGGACCTTCCGGAAGGGCTATAAGCCCCACAGCTAGGAAAAGTGACTACTCCATTAGTGTAAGTAAAAGAAAAACTCCCAGAAAATCAGTTCCTCAAAGCCTTATGCAAGTCCAATAGTACATAAATTGGATTTACCTTCCTGTACCATATTCAAGACACTTTATAGCAAGAAAACACCAAAGCCAAAAATACTAGTAATGCATACTAAAAACACATTAAATAAAGAAAAATTTAAGTTTCATATTTGTTGCATTTTTGTGTTAGTGCTTCTGTAAACTGTGTGTCTTGGATATTTTAAGCTAAATCCAGATTTACGCATGGCAGTTTTACATAAATTGAGATGTACCTGTACTGCCAACCAGAGAACGTTCTGGTCCTCCTTACTAAAAAAAAATACTGGAGTCACGCCATTTCTTTGACTTGGACCAACCGCCTTTCAGCTAGCAGCCCCTCCCACTAGCCACTCCCTGCTACCCTGCCACACCAGAGCTCAAGCAAAAATCTGCATGTTACCCGTGCCAGTTCTCCTTGGGACTAGTCACTTTGGCCTTGGCGCCATCACAATTTGCCCAAGTTGCTGTCCTCTGAGTCACGGCCTCACAAACATGCACCGCATTTATGGAGCTGAAAGACAGATGACAATTCATGCTTTTGGGGGAACAGAAATATGATATGGTCATACATTCACTTTCACAAATGAAAAGCCAGTGTGCGACACAACACAGCCGCTTCATAGACACGTGAGCGATAACAGACACAGAAGACCAGACGTATGTGTGCGCAAAGGGGGACACCCAGATCAATCCCATGCAGGTTAAGGGAAGACATGCAAATGCAGAAATCCAGAAACCTGTGACGGACACCGATTTAGAGGAGAGGATATACGGGGGCGGGAATTTAGAGCTGAAACAAACAAATGCTATGTTCTCTCCCAACTTTTATGCCACAGAAATTTCTAATAAAAGTAGCATAATAGCATGAACTGTTACTTTGAATCTTTTACCAAAACATATCATCAAACAGCACTAATCTGTCTGTCTGTTACCCTATGAAAGTTTAACTGCATTTACAGGTATTCCATGGCAGAATTTACACTGAAGTGTAAAGCTAAGTGTAAAGCTAGCATGCATATATTTTTTAGAAATGAAGCCTGAGACAACTGAGAAACTCAGTGTAATAAAGGAAAGTTTACAAAGCGTGTTGAGGATCTGATTTATCCTTTTAGAATGATATCTGGGTAATTTCCAAAAAGGTTAAGAGCCAGTTAAGATATGGCAACAAGGGTGCAATTAGCAATAATCAGAAAGTTTTGGTTGCTCTTCAGATTCACGTAACTTGTATGCTACTGTGCTATAGAGGCATTTACAAATCCTATTAGAGGAGGTCATTATAATCAATAAATATTACACTGGAGAATGTAGAAATACCACCAAACTAGAGCCGTTACACTCATCTGGTCTAAATGAGCAATTCTTTTCAGTGGATTGTTTCAATTGAATTACTACAATTAGCCTGCATTTGAACAGTTTGTAGGTCAATAAAATTAATTTTATAATACTGACATTTTGCTAAAGAATTATGATCATGCCTTTATGATATGAGCAATACATCTCATATAGATAATCAAGTTGTAACATGCACATTTCAGAGATAACTTCTGATGTATCACTTCTTGGATTTAGGCTTAAAGTCCCTGGTGATAATTTCAGAGCGCTGTTTAAGTCCAATAAACCATTTAGCTTGCCTAGTAACAAAAAAAAAATCCTTTCAAGATATTTAACTGATGTTTTCAATGGCATTCTTCATTTAATGTATGCATATATAAACAGCCACAATTATCCACCAAAACATAAGCCATAACTGTCAACAGATCCTACCATCATTGTAGGTAACCTGCCAGAATCGTTACAAGCTGGTACACTTATACAAGCTATGCTTTTTAACCGAAATGCCTACAAGAACATTCACTTTGACAGCAGCAGGGTGCAAAAACCAGTCACACATGAATAACATCGGGGATGAAGTTCTGTCACGACGATGCTCAGGATGAAGATCACACGCACCTTTCAGCGTCGACCCGGAGTTTCTTGAAAGCCGTCTGCAGAGTTTCTTCCTCACGGTCCTTTACTCCAGACTCCATTGTGGAAAAACCTCACCAGGACCAACCACTCTGAAGGACACACATCACATCCTTTAACACCAAGCTCCATATACATACAGCACTGTGCAAGTCAGAGGCAGGAAAAGAAAACTGTTTAAAATGATCTTTATGTTGGTGTAAGACTATGCTACTATGCCTACCGACATGTTAGCTTCGCCGTTTCAAAATCTCTCCTAAAATCACCTCAGTATTTGCAGCAACCAACCAATACACTCATGCATTTTTCGACTCACTGACCTTTTTTTAACCAATTAAGTTAAGTAATTAAATGAGCAGGGGGCAAAAGTTAGTAAATACATGGAATGGCTGAGGTGCCCTGGTTAGGGACCCGAAGCTGTGTTCATCTAGCCATCCAGCTGGATAACAGTAACTATTTGGAGAACAAAAGAAATTATTTACCAGTTTTTATTGTGTTACTCTTAATTTGCATTTGTTAGAATGTAAAACGTTCTCTTTTGAGTAAATGCGCACTTACTACCCAGACGAACAGCTATAAACATTTCTTTTGACCGCCAGTCTTTTGCACAGTAGTGTATATAAGCATGTGAGTCATTAACACCCATGATTCAAACGTGAATTCATTAAGCAGTGTGACTAATTAAGGTCATTAGTCGTCACCTGACTTAGGAGTGTCCCGTCTGACAAGTTTAAACGTTTGTATCACTTTGCTTGGCGACTGGCCGCGCAGAATAGACAGGCGTCCGAGACCATTCTGCGACAGGCTGCTGCAGCCTCCGTGCGGGGCATCGCCTCCCCCCAGAGAAACACCCTGTGCATCGCTGACTTTGGTGTCTGACTTTCGGACAACGGTGGGCTTAGCAAATGCCTTATATGAACATGTAATATAAAAATAGTACCATTGTTGTAAATTGGCATGTTAATATTATATGCGAATCTAGCTGTGCATAAAGGAAGTGTTGAGCATACACTCGGTCTGAAAGGGGAGTCACGGGGAAACCATACTTCGCACTGCGGGCGCTGCATTACAATAAGGCAGTCGGATATTCTACTTTTTTTTTAAGTAATTGGTGCAATTAAACGCCCTGACCCCTTTAAGAGAGGCCGTTAGGCGCAAGTAAAATAATAATCATTAAAACGGGGGAAAGGGGGACAGTGCAACTCTCACGATTCGTACGGATCCCCGCATCTGGCGCCTCACGTTAAGCTGTGGCTTGGCTATGATCGTAAATGACGGGTTCCGCCAGCAGCGCTCGTTATGGAAGAGGGAGCGAGAAGCCGCGACCCGGCCGATGGCCGAGCGGCCGCGGCGGGGAGGGACAAAGGCCGCGCCAGAGCGGGAACGGACGCCGTCCCGCCACCGATCACGCCGCGATAGTCACGGCGCCACCGCAGGGGAGCCGATCGAGACTCGGGCCTACACGTCCGGCCAGGCGCGTCCGGGACGGGTACCGTCCGCAGGCACAAAAGCAGACTCACGCTTCAGGGGCTCCTGGCCGCCGTCCGGAGCCAGCAGGCCTGGGCATACAGGGACTTTCCAGGCGCTCGCCGCCACAGATCGCCTTTTTTGTCTCGTCCTGACCCACTGTATCTTGTCGAAGAACTAGTGCCGTACCTCCGCTTTAACCATAAAGCCCCGCCGCTGTATATATGTCTAATAACTGCGAAAGCGACGTGGGAAAGCAGCACTTCTAGACTTTTCCTCTGTCAAGCTCTTGTTTACACCCGATGCGCTAGCAGTGACTCTGCAGCAGCGCACATTACGGTGACGTAGAGCGCACGGAGCGGTCGCCGCTTACCTCATCGCGCAGAGTCACGTGACTCGTTTGTGGTCGGTCACGTGGGCCCTCCTGGCCACCTGCACGTAGGCGCGACTGCGAGTTATGCTGGCGTGTCTGGTTTGGCGAGACGAGGCACTGTGTTGTTTAACTCATTTACGAGGAGCTTAAGCAGTAATTGTGTATTATTACAATTCCTTGTACACCTGTTCCCCAATGTGAATTAGAAAAACAAAGCATGCTTTAAATTATGCTATTTAAAACTGGTCTACACATGTCGGGCACTTTTTTTTATTAGATCTCTAAAAATGGGGGGAATAAGTTGAAGAATTTTGCTAAAATACCACGAGATTTACCGTAGCAGAGTGACAGTTTTACTAAAGTTTCACTTAATATGACCCTTAAAGTTATGCAGTGTATCAGTGTGTGTATGCAGTGTACACTGTATATAAAAGGAATAGATTTTTTTTATTTGAAATTACTTTTCAGAACAGATAAGTTGTGCTTCAAATTTTGTTTAAGAATTAGATCCACATTAGAAAAAAATATTTAATCTTACATATTTTGCATATTACATATTCAAACTCATCCATCCATCCCTCAATCCATCCATCAACTATTTTGCAAGTTCAGACTTGCAGGGAGCTTATCTCAAGTAGCATGGGTCACAAAGCTGGGGGATACTCTGGATGGAAGACCAGTTCATCCCAGGAGTAACACACTGACACCTAGAATCACACACTATGGGCTTTTTTTGTGATGCCAATTTGCAAGTGACCTTTTACTTGAACAAAAGAAAGCTGCCTCTTCCTTTTCTGCCAGTAGATGGCACTGCAGAACCAAGAACAGACTAAATTTAGGCATTACGTTTTGTTCTTTTAGCTCAGCGATTCCCAACCCGGTCCCCGGGGACCCCCAGACTGTCCACGTGTTTGCAGGGAGCTAGGAGGGAACAAAAATTGTGGACTGTCTGGGGGTCCCTGAGGACCACGCTGAGAAACGCTGTTTTAAAGTGTGTCAATTCTTCATAGGTCAAGTACAAAGATAAAATTTAACAAGTTTATTGTTGCATAGATTTTCCCTCTAAAATACTAACTAGGTACTGGAAAGAGTCGTGTATAGTCAATGTCAAAACATAAAAGAGTTGTCATCACTACGAAATGTACACAGCTCTCTGATTCAGAGGTATTGGATTTTGCATCTCAGAAAAAGGTTCAATGAAAATGGCCCTTTCTTATGTAAGCTGCTCTAGGCCCACCTTATGTTTGTATATATAAAAATCTGGAGCTAGAGAGACTTTAACTTTAGTTAAGCAGTGCCACGGTGTTCGGTCATCTTTAAAGTATACTGTTTAGGCTAAATGTTTGACTTGTTTTTAACCTATTGCAGATCTCAGACAGATAAATGGGAGGAATAATGAATGATGAGTGTGGAAGTTAATGAAAGACCTACAAAAGGAATGGAAAATGACTCAAAGCCAGGTAGTAATGTGCAGAGGTGGAAAGTTCAGATCCATACAGTACCAATTCAGACCAAGGTTTTGTTTCAACCAACCTGTTGAGGATCACAGTCCTAGAGTACTCAACTGATTGATTGAAACAAAACCTTGGCCTGGATCTGTACTTTCTGGACTTGAACGTTCCACCTCTGGTTATGTGTGGCTTTTTGGTGTTGGCTATTCACTATCTTTTGGCTATTCCAATATATTTTTGATATACTTATTTTTTTGAAAAATCATCATATTTACACATTTCTCTGTCACACTGTACATGGAACATTGAAGAAATATTTTCGTAGAGAAGACGTATACAAACAAAGCAGACAAGTGTTTCTTTGCATCCAAACAGCCAATAGCACACCTTTCTGAAAGTTTTCTTTTCAAAACATTTTAAAAATTATTTTTATTTACAATACAATATAGGAATTACAAGACTCTGAAAGGGCACTTTAATCAAATAAAAAAGGAACTCATTCAAAAATCCATTAATTACACCTTTGACCCTGGCTATAAGCCAATAAAACTCAAACTCATCCATCCCTCAATAAAATCACTTCATATTCTTCCCGTGTTGTTGTGGGGTTTCTTCTGGGTACTCCCCCCCCTCCCCAATCCAAAAACATGCTGCTATTAATTGGAGTTACCAAACTGGCTTTGTGTGTGTGTGCTCTGCGATGGGTTGGCGCCCGATCCTAGGTTGTTCCCTACCTCAAGCCTGTAGCCTTTGGATAGGCACTGGACTTCCCTTGATCCTGAATAGAGCAAGTGGTGTTTGAAAATGGATGGATAGCTTATGGGTAACCAGAGCAGTTGTGATTGGCTCAGATTTACAATGATTGACATCATATTCATACTGTCTTGAAAACATTTAGATTGAAATCTCAATATCTAGGCGCTGGAAATACATGTATGTGTTCCCTGTGTTGCATGGTTAAAGAGCAGTACTCTAGGAATCATCATCCATGGAAAAACCACATTTTATTAGAGCTGCGGTTGTTGCTGCAGGTACCTCTCCAAACAGGACTAAACAAGTTTTATTACGAGCACTTTTTGCAAGCTGGTGCTTGATGGTTGTAGTCAGTCCTTTTAAGAACAATGGATAACTGAGTGCCCTTGTTGAATTGTAGCTATCTCATCTCACCTCTGTCCCCATGAGTCCTTGGTTTGTCATTGGTGTCAGAAGTGGGGTGCCAGAGATGGCCCCACTGGTGTTACTGGAGCGGGTACTCCTGAACTTTGCTTTTGCAGCCCCCTCCAGCCTGGCAGACTGGACAGCGTTCGTGGAGTGACACAGCAACAGCGATTTCCCAGCGGGGTTGGCTCGGGACGACAGGCACTGGGGCAGGAAGTTTGTCTGCTGGTACTTTGGGAAGATGGGACACCAGGCACAGTTTTTCCCAGAAGCCTGCACCAAAGCTATCCAGTGAATGAGGAGGGGGTGATGCAGTGAAGGAGGTACCACCCCATCCTTTTGAAGTGCCTCGGATTTGTGCAGTGTGCCCTAAAGCGACCCTTGCCAGCCTTCCAGACCCCCATCTGAAACAATGTCAGTGAACAAGGAAGGCGGGAGCTCCCGGGGACTCTGACCATTCATTGGCCAGTGGGGGCTCTCCGCTTGCCAGCAGTGAGAAAGCGTGCCACACGCTGGAGAGCCATTGGGCTGTGGCAACAGAGGTGGCAATACTCAGCCGCAAGGTCGCACTACTTGACAAAATGGAGGTGTTGCACTTTGGAGATCCAGCTAGCCCAGGAGTACAGCAAACTGGCAGGGCAGTGGGAGCAGGGCGAGCAGGACCAGCAGCAGCTATGCAAGTCCCTGGAGCAGGGGTGGCATACCCTGGAGAAGCTGCCCAGGCAGGCAGCTGACTGGAAGTGTGAACGCGACTTCCGAGGGCAGGAGGCCAAGGCCCTGGAGGCAGTGCTGCTCCCCTGCAAGGATGTGTGCCTCACTTTGGAGGCCCAGCTGGCCAAGATGAACAGCAGGATCTGATGCTGCAGCGTGAGGCAACCGAACTGGAGAAACAGCCTGGCAGAGAGCAGCGCATCCCAACCAAACCACACAAGGGCGAGGCACCTGGGAGGAGCCGCACCGCCAAAACCTGCTGGCAGTCTGGCTTTTCCACTGTCACTGGAGAGGGAGCATCGGGCTGCCACCAGACTTTGAGAACTTATTCCGGAGCTGAGCCGGCGGTGGTGGTTGCCGGGACTGTCAACCCATGACAGCAGACCTTCTGTCTGATCAGCTTGGTTGGTTGGATTTCTGCCAGTCACTATTGCTCCGGAATTATCCTGCGATGTGCGAGGAGCAGAAAAGGGGAAAGATGGCTGCACCCAGAGACGGTGAGCCGGCTCAGCTAAGGCCTGAGGTGACCATGTAAAGCACCCTGTCGCAGTGTAATGCTGTGCAAATGCACTTTACAAATAGAACTGGATTAAATTGAATCTTGCTGCTTAATGCTCTGTGTCGTCTCATACTTCTCTCACCTTGCACATATGCATGGGGAAAGGGCCAGTCACATACTGACATAGGCTGCTGCTCTTCGGCCACACGGGGAAAGTGGGCGGGTGCTGCCCCTTGTATGTTTCGTTTGGGTAGGAGGTAAGTAGTTTTCTTCTAATATTGCTCCCCTTCCGTGATAGTAAGGTTTAGGGACACTGAGATCTGTTTAGTTTCTTTTCACTTCTTTGGCACCGTCCTTGTCCCTTGTTCCCCTAAGTGGCTGGTGGCATGAGGATCTGATGTATGCTGATTCTGAGTTAATAAAAGGCCCGTTTTATTGAACCTCCCCAAACCTGTGTGAGCTCCGTTTCTCTTCCTCCTGTTCATAGTGCACTTTGGCAGCAGTGTTTATTTCTGGTCCAGAAAGTGGAAATCCAGACCAAGATTTTGTTTCACCCAAACAATTGAGTACTCTGTGACTGTGACTCTTCATATTCAACTGGTTGGTTGAAACAAAATCTTGGTCTGGATTTTTACTTTCTGGACCTGAACTATCCACCTCTGCACTTCGGTCCCCTGCTTACCTGTTATAGGCTCCTGACCTAGACCAGGGGCATGACAATTTATTCTTATACTTACTAATGAATACAGCAAAACCTTTTGTCCACTTTTCCTCTGCAGTGTTTGTTCCCAACCAGAAGTAAAAAAATTAAACCTACGAACTTTTAGTTGCTTTCATTTGCTTCAGTGTCACCCAGAAAATTAACAATATCCTCATAACGGACAGCGGGTAGCTCACAACCATATCACTTTCTCTGGGTAAGGGTCCCATCCAGTAGTATCCATTTTCTATTTATATTGTTTGCTTTTAATTTGCTTTTATATAATGCTTACATAAGGTGTATTGAATATCATGGTGTAATAATAAAGCCGCATTTGACTTGTTTGCTGTGACATGCTTGGAGTACTTGGTTACTTTGACTGGCAGTGCACCAAGATGGCGGCGCAAGGCAACAGCACAATAAAATAATGCTTCCTATAAATCAAGGCTTTAAGCGTACACTTCCAAGTGAACAAACCATCATCATCTTCAACAACTCAGTAGTCAAAGTTTTTCCTCCAAATAGCAAGGCACAAGAGCAGAAAAGGCGAATAGGGGATCATTTCTGATAGCCGATTGGGCAGAATGTTGTTACATTTTGGTTGCCCGACAGGAAGACCTGATCGTCCCTGGACATCGGGCTAGCAATTTGATGAGCTCTGATACTGGAGCTACTGCCAATATTTGTCCCACTTTGCTAGATATTGGATTATTGGGTCTGACTGAGCTACAAATACTTGCAACACAAGCTTCCTCCACAAATCATTTGCTTGCACACATTGTCAGCTGTGACCCACTGAAGCGATGAGCTGAAATGAAGTCCGGATAGCTCCTGCAATTATTACTGTGCGCTATTCAAGAGAATGACATTTTCCTTGTAGAGGAATGGCCGTGAATGATTGGGGCAGAAACCGTGATGTTATTAGTGCCTCCAGTCTCCTCCCGGAAAACACGAGGGAGGGCTGTGTTTTACAGACTGCCACGGAAGCGTGACGCAACACATCCAGACAGTCCAGTTATCACTGTCTGCGATTTCGGGGTCAGGGTGCACTTGTGTTTAAACCTTTTGGGGAATGTTCCGGACATTCCAGACACGTTCCGGATGATATCGCAGATGAGTGGGCTTTCTCATTTGACCTCAGCCTTGACCAGGCAACATCAAAGTTAATTATTCTTTCAAGAGCAGCTTCAAAATACTAGTTTGGCAAAACCCGAACCTACAAAGAGCATTACCCAATAACAAAATTATTCATAAAATGTAGCGCTATGGTTTAATTGATGGCTTTGCAAGTCAAGGATCATCATCTTCACATTCAGAGATCTTTGACAGCAGTGATCTCAAAGGTCTAATGAAATTAAAGTGTTTCATGAAGTAGTACAAAAATGAAAGCAAATGTTTTAATCATCTTTTCAGAGTCATGCCAGACTGATGTGAGCTCAACACCTGCATTTCACAGACTTCACGTCATTACACATGATTTCTGAAGATAAAATGTGGATTATTCAGATCAAACTATACTAGATCCATTTAATTCACAAGTCCACAAGTTCAATGTCATTCAGAATTTAACTAAATTTCCAGAAATTGTTACAACCCACATTTGTATATGATTAGCACCATATTAGCCCATGACTCTACTTGATTTTTTATTACAAAAACAACATATTTGATGTATATTAATTCTGTTATCACAGAGAGTTATTAAAAATAAACAGTGACAATTTTAGCTGCAGGCATCACCCACATGGAGAGTATGTGACTATGGTGATAGAAAAATAAAAAACTTTACTGACAGAAACTGAATGAAGATAAGCCCTAAACTAAATACTACTACTACTACTACTACTATTAATAATAATAATAATAATAATAATACATTTTATTTATATAGCGCTTTTACATGAACATGATCAAAGACGCTTACAGAGAAAGTACACAAAAAACACGTAAGTAAGACGTAAAACACATAACACATTATGCATTGGGAAGGTTAAACACTTTAGCAAAAAAAAAAGGTTTTCAGCTTGGTTTTAAAATCCGAAACAGAGGTCGATAGACGAATGGCAGTAGGGAGTGAGTTCCAGAGGTGGGGGGCTAGATGGGAGAATGCACGCTCACAATAGCTATGTAATTTGGAAGGGGGGATGAGGAGAGAGCCACAATAAAAGGCACAATAAACTAAGACTGAATCCTAACCCAGAAGCGAAAAATCTACCAACTGGGAGCTCAGGCTTCCCAGGGGCTGTGTCCGAATTCCGAGCCTGCATCCGTCTGCACTGGAAGGCAGAATGTGCCGCAGTGGCACGACAAGGCCGTCCTGTTCTGAAGGCTCCTTGAAATGCAGCCTAGAAAGGCGTTACTCTTTTGCCAAGATCCCGAGCTTCATTGTGCAAACGATCGAAGGACGAGGTCTACAAAGGCAACATCAGGGCCCCTGCATTCAAGGATGACTCTGTGGTTGTGCCCAGCTGGTCACACCTATGCTGGGTGTATTTCATTACGTCTATGGGCACCACCAAAATCCAGTCCTGTGTCCTTATTCAAGCGTAATAATTTATGTGAGAAACTCTCATATTTTGATACATAAAAAGTTAATATTTAAACAGACTTTCTTTGTAAATGACTTCAAACTTCCTCCATGTGAGGCTGTTTATGTGGTATCAGTTTCTTTTTGCTATTGGCCTGGATTTGCCTGCCTTTCACCCTTGTGTAATGCATATCCCTATGACAATCCCTCTATCCAAAAGGGCTCTCTTCTCTTTTCCTTGGTCATTTTCTTGTAGGCATTCTTTAGAGGTCATCCTTTACAGGCATCACCTTGTCCGCTGACTATTGGTAATCACTTTATATTAACATACATTTAAAACTGATGTCTTTCTCAAGCATTCTCATGTCTTTTTACAAATTTCTTCTGAAGCAGCATTTTAATCTAGAAAATCCTACCATCACATTTTCTATTTCTATTACTATTTTGAGCACTGTGACCTAAAATATATTAAAAGCGATAAAGCAGTTTTTTAAATGTATGTCAGTTCGTTGGCCACTAATATATTTTAGGAATTGACCAAATGACCATATGAATGTGTGTTTGTATGATATGTAAAATGATATAGTTTCGTGATACCTGGAATATTTTGTCATATTTTGCATGAATATTTTATTTATTTTATTTAACATCGAGATGAAGGATGACCTGGTACTTGATTCTGTGATTTTTTTTGGACACATTTATTTAATAGCTGGTTTCTTTAAAACATTGGCAGAATGCATGCCAAGAATTTAAGTGAAGAAGTTAAATATCGTGGAAAAAAATTCTACTACCAGTTGTGCATACAGTACTGCCATACAAAGGCAGGACACGGTAGTGACACTGACACGGAAATGTTTTTTGACAGTCCAGCCATCATAGTCTGTGTGTAGCGGGTAGGGTAAACTGTGTTCCTTTCCAAATCCAGCATAGTTTAACGAATACATTTTGTCACGAGGTACAACAGAGCCCCAACGACCTGATTTGATGAAACATGCAGTTACAGTGTTTGGCCTTTTTACAGCAGAGTATATGTCTGTGACTCTGATGGCAGCAGATGTACCTATAGATACCTTGGGGAAGGGTGGTTTTGGGGGACTCACGCAGTCAGCAGGGAGCCAAATATCTGCAGGCAGAAACTAGAGACAGATGTGGAGGAAGCGGAGCGGAGCGAAAGGCGCATGCGGATTCACTCTCTCTGCCAGGACTTTGCCCTGTTTTCTTTGGCCACTCATAATGAAGCCTGAGGTGAAGATTATTTTTTACAAAAAATTCTTGAGCATAAGCCCTCCTTTTTTAATAATATCCAGCGTGAGACGCACGATTATTTCTCAGTGTTAGGCACAGAGCAGCACATTTGCAGTGCCGTCTTTGCACTCGCGAACCGGACGTGTAAACATTCCGACCGGCTCCGTTCTCCCGTGACAGTGACACACACCAGTGACTGTAAGCTGTTTGCTGTCACCACGCAGCCCCCCGAGTGCCCCAGCTCAGGGGTCCAGAGTCATCCTGTGGAAATTCCGTGGCGAAGAACACTCACTGACATTCCCGCTCCACCACCGAGGAAATTCAGACCCCATGAAATTGCACGTCACGCGTCTCCTAGACTGAATATTTTTGTTTGAAATCTGCGCCCCTTCCACGCGCCAAGGAACACACTGTGCCATAAATCAGGCGATGTTTACTGTCACAAAGGCTGGATTGTAACTAAAAATATTATTTTATTCCAATATTAAATAGCCAAATGGATTTTAAAATGCTTAAACAATACTTGCTACAATACTATTTTAGTTGAAAACTGTTAAACTGTCATGATAATGTAAAATGATATTTGGATCAGATGACTGGTTTGCCTTTCTGGTATTAAAATATATCCATTCATTATTATTATTATTTAGTCATATTCTGCCATAAGGTAACCTTGAGTCTTGATATCCCTGTTCCCAGGAAGCATATAATCTCACTTCTTTTCCTTCCTGGAATCCCACCCACCTCTTTACTGAGAACACAAAGCACAATCTGGCCCTTTATGAGAAGAATATTTCAGTGAGTGAGTGAATTAAGCAAATACAGATTTATCTTTCCTCTCGCGGAAAGGAACAGCATCCTTTTTTGTATGGGTAAGTTTATTGTTACTTCATGGTTTTCCTTTGTAAGTATTTAGTGATAAATTGGAATGCAATTTGACTAATTGAATATCACATAATATTTGCATAATAATGAAAATTTCGTATATAATATTTATGATATTGAGCCCTGTGTTGATTCATAGTTTGCTTGAGGTGATCTTATTTTGATAATCAAAGTTCTGTTTGTCTGTGGGATGTGGTCAGATTTTCCTCCATCCTGTTCTGTTCATCTGGCCATCGGCCTCAGAGATCCAATCTCCTTTGGACTGCTGTCCTTTGTGCCATGTCTCATCCAGGCTCTTGCCAAGTCCAAGCTAAAGCTCCCAGATGTTTGCATCTTCGGGTTGAACACAAGGCCCGTTTGTGTTGAGGTCATGTGTGATCTCATTGAGCGTGGGGTCTCTCTGTCTTAATTTCCACCAGCTTCGTCTGGGGGCACGTGTACCTTGTTGTGCGGTGTGAAGAGTAACAGCAAGGGGTTTGCACTCAGGGACACTGTGCCCCTAATCCTGCCCTGTGCAAATCTACCTAGCTAATGTGGCCCAGCTGTTAGTTAATGACACTAATTGAGAGTGTGAGCCAAAGGATCAAGACCTCTATTAGCTGTTGCAATAGTTTTTCAGTTATTAAAATTGCTATTATTCGTATTGTTTTTTATCTTGTTGCCAGTGATTTGACAGTACAGGAACTGCCAAATAACACCATACAGGCCAAACCATATTAATATGGATAGAAGTGAAGCTTTTTAAATACTTTTGCATGATCCAGAAGACTGATATAGCTTACTTGGAAATTATGATGTATATACAAAATGTGTCAATTTCTAGAGTAATTAGCTTAATTTCGCACTGTTCTTTTCATCATTTTCGTGGCCCATTTTCTGATATTCAGCTTTGTGTTGGGAAACGATGTGTACATAAATGTGTTAGTCAGGATCCTTTAGTGCAGCATTATCAGTGATACTATTACTGATTGCACACCGGCGCTGTGTGATGCCAGATTCTCCCAGGGCAGTGGGCACAGTCTGCCACTACTGCTAGCTTGGTGTGCACTGGGTGTGTAAAGGCTTTCCCACCCTGTACATACACTTCTGGAGAACCACCAATGTTCCCCACATCAGATTTTACCAAACTCGTGTGTGAGAGTGTGAGCGGGCGGCAAGAAACAGGCTTGTGTATTGACGCTGAAAACAGATCCTCTTCCTGTGAGGAATAGCGTTTCCCATTTGAGCCCAAGCTGGAGAGGTAGGTGAAATACATCAGTAATGGACACAAAGGCTGTCTCATGGACAGCATAACACTTGGCTTCATGCTGCCAAATAATGATATTAGTTTCAGTTACGATGTTAAGCAGCACTGACTGTAAAAACTGACTGCTTATTTTCACTACTACTGAATAATCATATCATCCAGAAATCTCACATTTTGGACAAGGAGTTCTCCAGTTTGGGTCCTTCGGAAAGTGTAAAGTACTAGTTATCCAACATGTAAACACTTTTTAATTATCCCCATATGTAGATGCTTTGATCAGCAGTCATCATTTTGTGATTGTGCTGTTCCTTGTACTGCATTTTCACAATTCAAGGGCACACTCAGTCTGACAGACCAGTTATACCTTTTACTTTTTCTCACATTTTCTCTTTCGAAAGTGTAAATTTGCTCGCGTGTGCCGGTAAGTTAGCTTGGTTTGGATTATTGCACAAGTGCGTTTGTCAGTTAAATTGGAATTTGTCTATGTGGTGGAAGGTAGCGGGAGGCATAACAGAGGGTTTAATTATTGGGGGGGTGCAGAACCTAATAATTAAAATACAAAGGTCTATTTATTAGGGGATGAATGAAGCCAAATGCAATACTGCCGATCCCCCCCCCTTCCTCCTCCTCCCCTGGGTGGAAGGTTATTACAGGTCAGATAGGCTAGCTAGGGCAACTCATGGCCTCTGTGTGTGTTAGTCTTCTAGGTATCTGTTTGCTGTGTTTCTCTAAACTGATCTTTATATTTTAGTTACTGATGCACTGTTTTTTAAGTTTGTCATTTGATGGGGTTCACATATTATTTTTTTAATCCATTTTGTCAATTTTTTTTGACTAATTGATTTCTCTGCACCCTACACTGGTTTACGCTGGCACTATATCAAATAGTAATATGATCATATTCTGCATATGAAAAACAGGTTTGCACACAAATGATATAGCCTGATAATTTAATTTAATAGAATTTCAGTAGAATGCTGGTTCCCATCATTACAAGAGACGTTATGTCCAAAAGCAACTGTGAACATATTTCATTATTTGATTAAAAACACCTTACAGACACTGTAGATATTTCTGTATTTCTTCATTTTATTCAGTCATCTACATCTGATCTTACCAATATTCATTTGTGCTGTAAAGCAATGTTTATTTATTACTTTAAGGACAAAAAGAGCAATAATTCATCTTTAAATGTTTACGTTTGTAACCAGTTATACAGTAATAAAGTGTGTTCTCTCTAAACTGTGGTGTTACTGTATCACTTTGTATAAATTGTTTGCAAGCAGTGAAATAACATTTCAACAGTGAAAGGAACATTTTTGTGCACTTTTAAGTAATGGCACTGAGGTCGAATTTCTGTCAAGAAGAATATACAGTATTCCACTCGGTTGGAGATGGCTGGTTTACAACGTCGTACAGGATGTGAAATGCTGCTCATTTGATTTTTCATTTTTAAGTTTTATGTAGGCAGGTTAAGAACATTTCGCTAATTACAAGCTTATTGAAAAAATGAAAAACTGAGGAAAAAAATGAAAATAAAAACATTTTCAATGAGAACAAACAGCCTGAAATAGGACTTATGGCAGGTTCAATATAATCGCTTGATTCTTTCGTTAAAAAAAAAACGTATTGCTCTACACGGGTGCCAAGCAGTACCCGGGACACAGCTTAGTGTGTCTTGCTCGTAAGAACAAAACGTGCATGTTTTGAATATTTTCCCAGACTTATTTTCGCGATGCTTGTCAAACAGCTCCTTTTAAGTACAGAATGTCTCCATGTCAACGGTCAGTTGTCCGGCATTTTCGGGGGTTTGATGCAAGGGCGATGAAATGTGTGGATAAATCAGTGGCAGTAGAGGGGTCTTTTAGGACAGTGTGTCCTTTATTCCCCCTGAAGGAGCCCACAGGCCCACAGGGATCAGGAGGATACTCTGAGCTGGTGTCCCGAAAGCCAAGCTCCAGTCCAGGCTTCAGGTTCTGCTGGACAACATATCGATGTCTTTAAGTAATGTGTCCAACAAGTGTCCTCAACAATGATTTCATTCAGCATCAGCACGTTGAGGATTGTCTATATTTGTATCCATATTCGTAACATTTTTATTATTTAAATACCGTAAAGTGCTAATCCAGACAGTTTTATAAGATAGCTATGTTCTTAAAGATTTACTGCCACAATATTAATCGCTACTGTGTCATTTTACATATTTTGACACAGTTTATGAGATAAAATGTGCTTCAAACTTGCTGCACTGTTGACCCCATATATTTAAAATATGTGACAAATATTCCAGCTTTGAAAACTGATATTGCTTTTTTTTTTCAGAATAAAGGTACAGCTTTTATTCCACAAACCACTTTCCGCTGTTGTTTTCCTGCTGCAGTATAGCTGAGCCCTGCCAGAGAACTGGATGTGCAAACTTTCCAGGGCCGTGTTGCAAAACAAGATTTGTCAGCTTTGCGTCTTTGGATCCTAGTGCTCATTGCGCAGAGTCTGTAGCACAAAGGCCCTTTGTTATCGTTTGCCAGCATGATGATCTGCCTGGCCTAATGATAACTATCTGTCTAAGGGAACAGCTGCACAGCACTAGCACACTCCATCTCTCCATTTAACGTCCTTTATTAAACTGCAGAATGATGAACCATGGTTAGGAATTAAAAAAAAGATTTTTGATCAAATTCGTAAGCAGCAGTTCATAGCTAAGGAGATATATCCCTTTGAAATAAACAGTCCGGGAGTAAAAAAACAATCCTTTTTAAAGATGTGTCATGTACGCTTTTACAGTGAGTCATGATACCACAGATAGTATAATGTTAACACAATATTTTGAAATGATGCATTTAATGCAGTCAGTCTATGTTATTGTTCCTTTTTGGCCTTTGATGGGGTATTTCCTGTTCATTTGTCAAAAGATCCTCTAAATAAATCTGGGATGTTGAAATTATATTTATTAAGAACAAAGGTACTTAATCTTTTAGTACAAAATAGTAATATATGTATGTAAATGTATTTCTAGATTTTTTATTTGTGCAGCTATGACATTTTTACAGGTCTTTTGTTGCTAAAATAATGATAAAGATGTGACACTGGAAACTGGAAATGAAATAATTTTGTAACATTCTGTGAATGGCTTGTCTATAAGAATCTGTGAATGCAATCATAACACATTACAATGCATTCATTTCTAGGCATGTTTATTATGCGTTATGAATGCATTATGAAACTCATCTATAATGCACTATAGTCTATAGATACCCTCATAATGCAGTACAAAACATTCATAATTCTTATACTGACCATCATAATGCATTATGAAGGTATCAATAGCACATTACAGATGAGCGCTTCATTGGAGCTTACGAAGTATTATAATCAACACTGTAATGCCTTATAACTGAATATAGAGGCTGCTTTAATGCTTTATCAATACTTAAACTAAACATTATAATTCCTTGTGAAGGTATCTATGTCATAGTTGACAGCTTCAAATAGTCTTCAAAAAGTGTTACCAATAATTCTACTATAGATGGAATTTTTGTGTAACATATTTATAAACGGAAGATGTAACCAGATGTTTTACATAACATGGCCCAAAAACTGGAATATGTCCAAATGTTCTGCAGCTTAGTTTTATAATTCAAAATTATTTTATTATTTAGGCTAATTAGACTCTTTCTTTAGATGGCATGTCATGTGGTTTGCCATGCTGTCCTTAAAATTGTAAGGAATGAATTCACGTCATGAAATATTATTCAGCTGTTCTGATTTACAGCCCCCCCCCCCAAATTTTGGCATACAAACTCTGTGGCCATCTGTGATTATTGTAGCTGAAAGGCTGGTTTGTGGTTGACAACAGAAACGTCCTACCGGCATTGATGGAATGCATGGAATGGGGGCAATGGGCAGCTCAATTATTCCTCCCCTCCAAAATATAGTGACTAATCAAATTTACCATGCCATCTGTGATTTATAGTATTTCCATTGTATTTCCAGTAATGGTCACATTCCAGTTATTATTTTTGCCTATTTTTGCTATTTTTGTACGAGTCCTTTTGCATTTCTTTCAAGTTTTATTTGTCACATACATATTCATTAGGTACGATCACATTCACAATGTATGATGAAATTTACATTGTACGATTAAATATACAATGTAATGTCCAACTCACAATACGTGATTACATTCACAGTGAACAATCACAATTGCATTTTAGGTATATAATGACATTTGCGATACACGCCACGTTCACAGCACATAATTATATTTACACTGACTGGTCACCTCGGCAACATACAATCACACTGGCAAAATATGATCACATCTCAAGTTTATGATTGATATTGATGAGCTGCTGGCGTGTGATTCTGGAGCACACTTCTGCCGAGCATCCACAGGAAATATTGTACACCCAGATTGTTGTGATTCAACACAATTTCATGAGATCTTTCCATGGCAGCATTTAAAAAGATCCCAAATTTGCTTGATTCGTGATTTATTTTCTAATCCAGTTCTTATATAAAAGAACAAAAAAGCCCAGTTTTAATCTGGAAAAACATATGACTAATACCGCAGAGCACAAGTACACCTGTGTGTAAATAATTGTGTATTCCATTTTGATCCAGGGGGAATTTGAAAATTTTAGTATCAATTGTTGGTGGTTTAAGTTGATCCCTGACAATGAAATACAGTAGATGGCATTCTTCTAGAACCCTGTCGTTTGTCTGGGTCTTCAGGCTTCCCAAACAATACTCATTGTTATGAAGATGGAGCTCATTCAGAGGTGACAAATGTCTCACAACTCTAGGGACTGGGTTCAAGTCTATGTGCTTGTGTGTGGAATTTGCATATTTTTCCTGAGTCAAGTGGTTTCCTCTGGGTAAACATGTTTCCCGTAACCCAAAGACTTGCTAGGGTGAATTGGGATTACCAAGTTGTCTGTAGGTATGAATGGTGTGTTTGTGTGCCTTGCCATGTGGTTGGTGCTCCATCCTGAGTTATTCCCTGCCTTGTGCCAGCAGCTTTTGGGGACGCTCTGGATCTCTATGACCCTGAATAGGACAAGTAGGTACAGAAAACAGATGGATGAAGTTCATCCATCTTTTCGGTGGTCTTACTCTTTTTCGGTGGTCTTACTCTTTTACCTTAACACCTCCAGCCATTATGGGGTTAGGGTTAGGGTTAGGGTTACTAGGTCCTTGGATAAAAGGACTAAAAAAGTCTAAGCTCCAATCGAGCCATTCGTGCTTCTTCAAGCCCAGGCTGGACTTGACCAGGAGCCCACTTGTTTGTGTTACCGCATGTCACAGTTTGCCTAATTCTCAGTCTCAGCCAGCACCAACGTTCAAAGACATCCGTGCTGTTGCTGTCCCCCATCCGCACTGTCCAGCTTTCACATCCAGAGTCACAGAACATCATCATTTCCTGAACATCTCCAAAACACAAAAGTATTAACACTCAACAATGCAGTGACACAAAATGTAAATGTATAGATTTAACTACCTGTACAATAAATCAAATATAATTTTTATTACTGAAATAAAAACATTAAAATTATGTCCTGATAAGAATACAGATGAAGGCTATTCTGATTAGCTATGACTGCCACATTTTACTTTAATATAATATGGTAATGTGTGTGTGTGTGCATATATATATATACATATATGTATATATATATACATACTGAAATGTTATGATTTAAAGTATACAGTAATCAAATTGTATTTAATGTAGTTTTGGCACAAGATGTTGATTATAAACTGTCCTATAGGAGGTTTTCCATAGGGAAGCCCCAAAACAGCAACAGGAGATTGTATTAAGAATGTTAATATTATTTTCCAGGCAGATCATACTGAGAAAGTAAAGTACAGGAACTGTTATTGTATTTAGAACATAAAGGACTTTCCTTATAATATTCTGTAATATTCTGGGGACTTCTTAACTGCTGAAATGTTTAGGTGATGAACTGTTGGACACCTTAGGCTATTTATCTGTCGGACATTTGGGTTTCTGAGCTTTTGGACAGGTTTAAGCTGCTTTTTCACTGAACTGCCATATGGGTGGTTAGTTGGCTTGCTGGACAGCTGGCCTTTTGGATTACTTTTTTAGATTTTTTTAGATTACTTTTTTGGATTACATTTTTAGACTACTAAACTGTTGGAGAGCTGGACTGTTTGAGCTACTTTGTTACTGGACTGCAGGACAGCTGGCCTGTTGGACTATTGTATTGCTGGACTGTTGGACAGCTGGCCGGTTGGACTATTGTGCTGCTGGACTATTGGACTGTTACACAGCTGGCTGGTTGGACTATTGTACTGCTGGACTATTGGACTGTTGGACAGCTGGCCGGTTGGACTATTGTACTGCTGGACTATTGGACTGTTGGACAGCTAAGCTTATGGACTGCGGGACTTCTGCATTACTACGTAGCTGGACAGCTGGACTACTTGAGCTACTTTATCACAGGACTTCTGGGCTACTGAACAGCTGACCTGTTGGATTATTGGACTGTTGGACAGCTGGGCTATCGGACACCTGGCTTATTTGAGTTGCTTTATCACCGCTGGCTAGTTGAACCCTTGGAAATCAAGGCTATTGGGCTGTTGAACAGCTGGTCTAATGGGATGTTGGCCAGTTAGCCTGTTGGACAGCTAAGCAATTGCACTATTGGACATCTGGCCTGTTTGACTTGCTTTATTACTGGACCCCTAGACTGATGGACAGTTGAACTGCTGGGCCACTGGATTTTTTTCTATAGCTCCTGAGGCTCCCCCCGCCTCTAAGCTAGTTCTGCATGAAGAGGTGGAAATTTGTGCGGGTGAACTCCTGGTGAATGGAGTCTATGAGGCTGTCAGAGTCTGTGATGCGCTCAAGAGCCACCTTGGGCTTGGCTTGGGGGCTGTGCTCCGGGGTGTAGGTGAAGGTGAAGGTGCTCCTGTAGATTAGACCATCTGAGCGGATTAAGGACAAGGGGATGGTAATTGGGTGCCTCAGCCATTTCCACTCCCCACTGAACACTGAAACGTCTGGTACAACACACAGCATCGACTTGGGAGACCTGGAATCACATATTAACACAGAGGAATTCCACTTTATTTATACAAAACAAAACACAGAATGTATTTCGCTCTATTAACCTTTCAAAAAACTTGTTTTCTCCACTCTTTAGTCCATGACTCCAATGTGAATGTTTGCTTTACGGTCATGATTTAATGGACTTAATACTGTCTGTGATGTACACTGATGCTTACAATCATATTTCAGAGCAATGGCCACATACCTCATTATGGATAAGAGCCTCAGATAAGTAAATAAAATAAAAGTGTGGCTGATATGTTGCAGTTTATTACTGCGTTGTGAATCCTGGAGAGAGATTTCAGCTGGGGAGGGCTGTGTGCCTGTAAGAAGAGCGCTTACAGGGTTTTATGTCTGAATGCTTATTGGCTGCTACGTGTCCAGGGTTTTGAGGCTAGACAATGACCCATGGATTACAGGGGTTTCCATGCTGAAATTGTACATTTCTCCACATGCATTCTGGGGATTTCTACATCTCTAATGACATACAATGCATAAGAAGCCGAGAAGATATTTACTGCTTCCTGTGGTTTGTTAGCAAGTTAAATTAATGTTTGAACAGGACTAGTATTCATTACGACTCTGTAGTCACCTGAACATTGTTTCCGCTTCCACGTTTCCAAACCAGACCTTCAGATGTGGGCCAAAATTCTCCCCATGAATCTCTAACATGGCCACATGTCCGCCACCGTTCAGCTGAAGACCCAGGTGTCAAGTTAGCAAATGGAGAGCAAATGGGCACCTGGCCACTTCATGGCATGAAGGGTAGACGCCGGAGGAGAGCCCCACCTCCAGAGTGCTGATAACAGGGATGGGGGTGACCGAGCACTGCAGGGAGGCCTGGCTCTCGCTGAAGGTGTACTCCACCGTTTCCGTGCCGATGATGGTCCAGCACGAGCCGTCGTTCAGAAGCTCTCGGCCCGGTTCCTTTGAGCACGGAGCCGCCTCCAAGGAACACAATAGATATACAGGCTGAGCCATTTCCCAGCAGACATACTGCTGTACAAATACACTCTTGTTTTCTCTAGATATTGATTCTGCGTTCCAAGAAAATAAGAAAATAAACACATGAAGAATTCCCTACTAAGGATCAAAAATCTCGTCTGACCTCCACAGTGCCACCATTTCTTGTATACCATAATGCAAGTTCTGCAGTTCAAAAAGTTTCTGTGGCACTCACCTGGAACTGTATGATCTTCTCATTGGAGAGACACAGGTACATTTTGCTCTCCCTGAACTGAAAAGCACATTTGTGCAGTTGCGAGACAGGCTCCTCCACATCCAGAATGGCATGCTGCTTGTTCACCTTTCGAATCACCTACCAGAGGAAGAACGGCAACGAATAAATGCCACCCCAACTTTTCAAAACATTTTGCAAATAACACCTACACTACTC
This sequence comes from Petrocephalus zakoni, assembly GCA_026774425.1. Taxonomy (NCBI): domain Eukaryota; kingdom Metazoa; phylum Chordata; class Actinopteri; order Osteoglossiformes; family Mormyridae; genus Petrocephalus; species Petrocephalus zakoni. The sequence continues at coordinate 4,996,510 of JAODKN010000127.1, read as the reverse complement.
CTATATTGAATGTCACGACTCAGTTTGTCAAGTAGCTAATAGCTAATGTCATTTGAGAAGTTCTGGGCACCAGAACTACAGTCCATTTCAGTGCTTGGCTCAAACTGCCCACTTTGTAGAGTTTCTGTGGCAAGAATAAACACAGATCCACAATATGGCTTATCTGATGGTGGAAAGTCAGCACCTCCCAATCACAGGCATCAACCAGCGCGGAGCCAGTCAGCACCGCCTTAGCTTAACAGAGGCGGCCACACAGACACACCACACACAGCCCTGGGCAGAGGGGCTACAAAGGGCTCTTCTTCCCCCCCGAAAACCGCCACGAAGCTACCCGAAGGATATATAAACAGAGGAACCACAGCTGGAGCCACATACAGCTGGAAGAGCAGACATCTTTGGCCATCCACAGAACCTGGCCAGTCAGCAGTCCTCAGGCTAAAGCACACATATTGCCCTGAATGCACACTTTTGCCCCCAAATGCCCACATTTCATAAATGTGTAGTAAGCAAGCTGCACTTTGCTCAGTATGGTTTCCAAATGTATTCTTTGCAGGACATATTTCATATATTGCCTTAAATGCATTTAATTTTCATCATGTTCTTATTTCACAATGATTTTAAAAAACAATAATAATTGTATTTTTAATTACAGTATCAATCTAAAAAGTTACTAATTAAACTTTGTAACTAATTTAATTTAAAAATAACAAAATCCAGAAAAGTTTTACTTTAGCTACTTATCCATCCATCCATCCATCCATCCATCCATCCATTTTCTATACCCACTTGTCCTAGGCAGGATCATGGGGGTCCGGAGTCTATCCCAGCAGCTACAGTGCAATGCAGGGAATAACCCAGAACACTGTGCTAACCCATCACAGTCTTTAGCGACTTACACACTTCCCTTTACAGATTTCAGCATGGAAGTCGTTTAGTTGATCACTGTTATTTAAGTCCTACATCCTTGCAAGGGCTACATTACGCAGGAGCGAGGTCTTTACCATGGGGGGCAAAGCTAACCCCGTGATGGTGCAGATGAGCTGGACTACACAGCCGTAATAGACATAGCCTTCCCGTGGCGAAAACTCCCCCTTCTCCGTCTGCTGCCGCTGCACTGTGGACGTGAAAGCAACGACACGTACTCACAGACCAGGTTGCTGCAGCCTGCAGCATCTACAACACTAAATGGGGAAATTCACAGAAAACTATAACGACAAATAGGCTGTGTCTTACACTGAATGCCATGTCACTACAAGTCAAGGATCGTAACAAGCAACAAGTCTAATAAAGGACTAATAAAGGTCTTTCATACATGTGTGCAGCTGTAGCTGATTAGTATTAACAATGGTAATAGAGGCAATGGTCAGAGCAATACTCCAAGAATATAAGCAGCAGCACTGGTAAGTGGTGGTTTTAATGGTATCGGAAGAAGTTTCATTAGCTAATAACAACATAGGCTAAGAGCAGTGTCGGTGCCAAGGGGAAGCCCTGTCGAATGAGGAACTGTGCACCCCCTACATGCTTAATAACGACTAGCTTATTAGCCAGGGGCGTGGGTATGGGCACAGATCGTTTGCCCACCCAGCGGATCAACAGCTCTTACCGTTGCCACTCCCCCCCCCCCCCCCGTCAGTTGTGGCCTTGTCAGGATAGTAGCAGGGTGACGGATACGCACCTAGAGTAATGGTGAAGGCTGCCCACTGCCTGGCACTGGCCACAAACGCGCCTCCTTCCACAGCCAGGTAGCGCGTGCTAACGGTCTGCGATCGCAGGCGGTTAAAGAGCGACACCTTGGATCCAGACAGAATGCACACTGCAAAGACATGCACAGGCGTAAAGCAAGCGGGCAGCCAAGCAAGACCGATCTCTATGCTTTCCGCCCGGGACGCGATCTTCGCACGCTGCGCGTCGCATTGCGTCCTCTCTGGCGACAGCTCGAGAAATTCAACGTTACGGCACTTTGTGATCTCAGCTGACATCTGCTTGCTCATTCCCAGCCTGGGACAGGGCAGCGGATGTCAGGAAAGAAGATTCCTCATCTACCCCTGGACCAGCAGGTCATGTGGGATGTGCTCTGTGGGGTCATCGCCGTGGCGGCAGCGACCAAAGGCCACGGTGGCCAATGGCGCTCTTGACTCACGGTCAGCATTCTTCATCGACTGCTTCTTCTGAGACGGCTTGGAAATCACTTTGATCAGTTTGCTGTAGAAGGAGCCGACCTCCTGTCCGCTGCTGAAAAAGAGCTTCAGCACTAGCCGGAAGTGCTTTCGCTTGTCTGCGTCAGAGATGTACAACGCCTTTGCGCAGGCAAACTTCTGCAAGAAGAAGGATTTCAGCCACACTTTCTCACCCTCGCAGCATATTTATTTATTTCTTTATTATTGTATTGTGTGTGTACATTGTCACGGTAGATGTAAAGCTGTTCTCACGCTCACTGCATGCCTGCGTATTCTGAAATGACAATAAAGTTTGACTCGACTGGAATTGAAATGAGATGATGGCTAAACTAAGTGGTAACTGGAGTCCAAGTGTAGACCATGACCTCACTTCTGGTGGTGGAGGATGGATGTTTCTTTCCTACCTTTGTATCAGCTTGCTCCTCAAAGGCCAGTTTAATGCTCTCCATCTGGCCACTTCCTGTGTTGTCGAGACCCATGTAGCCACAGAGCCGACAGCTAAAGTCCGCTAAGCCGTTGACTTTTTGAGAATGGAAAAGAACTGTAATTCTTAACAATTCATTAACGAGACTCCATCATTTAAACACACAAAATGTTGAGTTTACATTTACATGGAATTAAAATTTAAAGGACTCTTTCATGCAATGAGTAAAGTCAGTGCCTCCAGTATTAGCTACAGAATAACAAACAGGTGTTTCTTCACCATGATGCAATTCTTAGATTGAAAAAGAGAGTAAAATAAGGTAAAATATACACAATCACAGTATCTTCTGCTATGCCACCAGAACTGAGGGGGTTATCAGTCAGGCTAAGGTTCAGGTTAACAACTGATAACATTAGTTACTAATGTCAACTCGGTAACCTTCAGTGATCCCGTTTTGTCTTAGCAGTACCTTTCAAGTGCTCTTGTTTGAGTTTCCACCCTGGCCCACTGAGGTACACACATGGCGGGGGGCACAGGAATCTGAGAGACATTAAATTGGCGGTTGCATCACAAACAGGAGGTCGGGGCCGTGAGTTCCTGGCCAAAACATCTGAGCTCACCTTTTCTCATTGCCATATGACTTCTGCGCCACCTTGGCATGCAGGATGAGAACTGACTGGTCTGGGTGGAACTGAAGGTACTGCCACACTGAATCCTGGGTGCCTCCAGGCTGCTGGGGTAAGCTCTGACCTGGTTTACTTAAAGAGGGAAAAGAGAGAAGCTTAACTTCAGCTCAACCCATCATTTACATGTTTAAAATCAAACAATAGAAACGCCAACTTTGGATTATATGGTTTAGCAAAAACAATGTGACACGTTTTCTAAAATGTTCCACTCCACATTTTCTTTACATTTTTCCCCCCTATATATTACTTACCCTGGAATAATACAGAATTCAAACAAGTCATGAAAATGGGAAACATTATTAGTGTGTTATTTGGGTTTCTTAAATGTTTCAGCTGTCACCTTGAACCTTGAATTCTTGACATAAACCATATGTTCACATGACTGTCACCAATAAAAATGTAAAAAAAAAATGACACACAGCATAAACAAAAAAAACCCTTAAATATTTCCCTAGCCTGAAGTGCGTCATTCAGACCTGACTGGGGACAAATGTAGCAATTCTGATCAGTCCGCCCAGCGTTTGGGCTGAGGATGGGATGGCAAAAAAATCATTACACGCTTCCAAAGAAACAAGCTCACACATTCAAGCCTCTGTAAGCCACTCCGCAAAGCTGACGATGTACCACGACAAGCCTCCGTACACCACTACGCAAAGCTGACGATGTACCACAACAAGCCTCTGTACGCCACTCCGCAAAGCTGACGATGTACCACGACCAGCCTACCGTACACCACTCCGCAAAGCTGACGATATACCACAACAAGCCTCCGTACACCACTCCGCAAAGCTGACGATGTACCACGACCAGCCTCCGTACACCACTACGCAAAGCTGACGATGTACCACGACAAGCCTCCGTACACCACTCCGCAAAGCTGACGATATACCACAAGGCCTTCCACTGCCTTTCTCGCCGGGACAGCTAAATGTGTTCAGCAACACGTGGTTAAGTACAAAATTTAAATACCCACAAGCCTCTGTTAACGGGAGAGAACTGAGAGCTGTAATGTAGAAATATTATCAGTTTTCCATTTTGAAATGAGGACTATGGAATATTTGAGAGCTACACACATCATTTTGTCTTTTATAAAGAATAAAAAATTCTACCCAGGAATCCAGCTACACAAAAAACAAAAATGACTTGAGTAAAGTTTTTTATGGATGTTTTTTTTACAAACTATTGCCCCTGGATAAATACACAAAAAATTAAGGATAATATTAAAACAATCCCTATTATGGGGTTTGTTTATTACAGCAAAATACTTTATCCCTGGGGAGAGAAGAGGGCTTTGTCCCCACGATGAAATAATAAAACAATTAATTAATTAATTAATCAATTCAAAATGATTCGATTACATTATATTATGTAAACGTCATTCATCCGAGGGGGAAACTATTAATGCTGCCATATATGATTACAGATGGACAATTATTGCTATTTGTTATTAGTAATTACAGTAACACAAGGCAAGGAATGTAGCACAGCCCAATGCAATGTCAGAACTGCACCATGGTGATGTGGCAAAACTTTCTATTCTATTCTATTCTATTCTAAAACAAATGACCCCATTACACTGGCATCTCCTTCCCTTACAGAAACAAAGAACGCCAAGTAGCTAGTAGCTCGCTAGCTGCTGCTTGCGCATTGCAACTCATTTTAACGGAATGCATTTATGTTAATGGAAACCACAGATATGGTGATCAGAGGAAAAGTATTTGCTTTCAAAATTATCACAAAAACTCTGACCTTCCGTGTAAGTCTGTTCTTTTCCCATATAACCTAGCTACTACATTCCCCTAAGCAATCAGGTCTGATACAGTATAATATTTAGCCAACTGATGGGATTAGAGGCAGTAATAGAGGCATAAACGCCCAGCAAATGTGGTCTGATGCTTGCTTGTTCAGGGCCAATGAGAGTCACCTACTGAGTCAACTGCAAAGATGCAACGTGTCTTTATGGAAGTCACACTTATTCTTCCTGGGTAATTATTACCTGTGAAAGTGAGAATGGCATTTCATTAAAGGGTAACAGGGGACACCTGTATCTCGTCAGCTTGTCATCGCATGCTTATGGGACTTACAATCTGGCGGCCAAGAGTCAGCACTCAATGGCAGCCTTACTCATTTCAGTCTCAGATTCTCATTGCCCACTGGTGGGAAAGAATTCCACCTCTACGGAACACTTTGGATTCTTAAATTTCATCTTATTAGCAAATTATACATTTTTGCTATTCTGTTTCACATCAATAAATCAGGCAGTGGGAAAGATTTAATCTGATAGGCGATCAATTATGCAGAAACGTGCCGTCTTTTAATCTGATGCTCTTTAGACCACAACAAAGTTTTTTCCAAAAACTTTGTTTGTTGGAGGCATACGGTTTCACACTGTGCTCATTACACAGTGGGGGAAACTCCCATTTTATTGACCACCAGGGCTGGGCCAAGGAATGTGCCTCATAAGGTGTAGAATGCGGAAAATTTCCACCAATAAGAATGGCTGCGTTGTCGTGAAGCAAATACAATGAGACAAATACAAATATTGCAGAGTGGGTCCTGTTTTAGACATGTTGACCATGAAATGCGACTGCAACAGGCTCAGCCAGAATGTTTGGGAGTTGAAATTGTCATTGTCATGAAATTCTGCTGCACATTAAAGCCTTTATACCATTTATTAGACCTTCAGTTTATTCTATGGTGGTCACTGGACCGAAATCAGTTGTGGGTGATCGAGCACACGGTAAAAAACTGAGTACTGCTTCTTGGAATGACTGTTATGTAACTTTTTTAAACTGTTTTTAGAAAGAATGATTCTGTCTTGGTGACGTTATATTTGACATTGAGATCTGCACAGCTATAAATGTGGGTGACCTTGTTTACACAACATCACCTCTGTGCAATGGACTCTGCAAACGGGGTTTTACCCTGAGGTCATGATGTCACACGCTCAGACACACTGGCATTTCACACCGTGCCGTGTGAGAGCCACTGTCTCCGTTGTCGCTCTTCATCAAGGCCTGAAAGGTCTCCGGCAAAGTAAAACCAATTATCTGATATCAGCATGATTTGGACTTCAGGTCCTAACAGGAGTTCAGGTTTGCTTTGTAATATTAATGACGCTAGAAAGCTTTCATTGTTCTGCTCGGGTAGTGGTTATCCAGTAAAATGGCATTTTGTCAACTCATTTCATAGTAACTCACCTCTGCACCAACATAATATGGGCTATTATAATCCAAGCTATTAAAAAAAAACTCTCAGCCCAACGAAGCGCTCAGCTACCCTCCCTTAAAGTAATAAGAACCCCTCCGCTCAAATTTCAGAGGGGAGGGGTCTAGACTTTTAACCCTTTTGGCATAGTCTTTATACCTGGTCAAACTTCCAACTATCGGTCCACTCTATGGCAGAGCATTAGCACAAAGCATCCTTATCTGACTAGTGATAAAATAAAATTTGTTAACCTGGGACTTTAATTTCGGACTTTTTTTTATTATTATTGTTATTCATAAGCCTTCATTGTTTTACGTTGCAGTGCCATAAGGCTGTGGGCAAGTGGACCTACACCGGATACTTTGCGGAGTTTCTGTGCGCGTTTCTCTGTCCCACCTTAACAGCAGCGGCTCCGCTGTCCCCCGTAGTGCGCCCAGGTGAGTAAGCGCTACTCCAGCGGCGTACAGCTCTGTGGGATCCCGGCTATCCTTGCACACTGGGGAAGTGAATTAAAAAATAATAATAAGAATAATAACGATCATTCTTAAAAAAAAAACGCATTCCTGGCTATTTTTAGGAATTAGATTATTACGCCATTAATACGGCCGTTAATTCACTTTAGTCTGATAAAAATGAAATAACTTTAAGCGATTGATTTTTGAAGTTAATTATTTAGGCTATGGTTAAACATGCAATGCATATATATATATATATATATATATATATATATATATATATATATATATATATCAAAACTGTTTATTAATTTAGAAAAATTTATTAGAAAAACTGTAGTTAACAGTTT
>JAODKN010000127.1:4934462-4950049 GCA_026774425.1 Petrocephalus zakoni | reverse complement strand
CATCATTTACCTGCTGCACCGTGCCTACAGCCACCTGGACAAACCTGGAGGATCCCCAAGGATCACGTTCTTCGATTTCTCCAGTGCTTGAAACACCATTCAGTTAGCCCAACTGGGGAGTAAGATGTCTGCTATGCAGGTTCCCTCCCCCTTAGTCTATTGGACTATCTGACTGAAAGGCCACCATATGTGAGGCTGCAGGGCTGTGTCTCTGACACAGTACTGAGTAGCACTGGAGCTCCTCAGGGAACAGTTCTGTCACCATTTCTCTTTACCATGTATACATCTGATTTCAAATACAACACCGAGGGCTGCTGTCTGCAGAAATTCTCAGATGACTCAGCTATAGTTGGATGCATCGGAGCGATGTATATAGTATATATAGTGCAAAGTCTTTTTTAGAATTTTTACTTCAGTTGCTTATATTTTATATTTTATATTTCACATGATATTGTCTTGTGTCTCTGTGTGACTGTGCAGTAGTAGCATGAGCAATTTCCTCCGGGATCAATAAAGTTTCCTGATTCTGATTCTGAGAGACATGCAAGAAGTGGTCAGTATATCCCTACATGGAAGAACAATACCTCGCACTGCAAGCTGGTTTTAAAGGGACCAACGTCCCGGAGGAAGAAGCATTTTCAAAGGGTGGTTGTGACAACTGGGTGCCACTCCTGTCAGCTAAGAACAAGAAACTGAGGCTACAATGGGTCCAGGCTCACCAAAATTGGACAATGGAAGATTGGAAAAATGTTGCCTGGTCAGATGAGTCTCACTTTCTGCTGTGACATTCAGATAGTAGGGCCAGTTTTTGGTTTAAACAACAGGAAAGCATGGATTCATCCTGCCTTGTATCAACAATTTAGGCTGCTGCTGGTGATATAATGGTGTGGGGAATATTTTCTTGGCACAATATGGGCTCCTTAGTACCTATTGAGCATTGTATAAATGCCAATCTATCTGAGTATTGCTGCTGACCATGTCCATGCCTTTATGACCACAATGTACAGTACCCAATTTCTAATGGTTACTTCCAGAGGGATAAAGCGTCACGTCACAAAGCTCATGCCACCTCAGACTGGTTTCTTGAACATGAGTTCACAGTTCTAGAGAAACTATGGGATGTGGTGGTACCGTCATTATATTAAGGTGTAGCGACAAACTGCGGCAACTGTGTGGTGCTATCATGTCAACATGGACCAAAGTCTCTGAACCAGTGTAGCGACTGTTGCCCACTTATCATTTTATAAATATTGTCCCCAGATTTCTAACTCCTTTTATTTAACTATAGGATGCGCGACCAAACATTTTTGAGACAGTTTTGCTCCAAATGGTGTTATAAACGGATTAAACCACTTGAGTCAGCACTGTTTTAAAACTGAAAATAAAGGCTATAGCATATAGCCATTTTAGATTCGTGGTGTAGTTGGTATTTATCGACCCTGCTGTGTTGATCCGCTGCAACTGCATTTTTAATTGTGTTTTCTATTGATTGTTAGTTCATGGGGGACCTATAAGAGCTGTGGGATTAACCACACTAAACACCTCAACTCTAATACAGCAATAAAAGGAAATGAAATTAAATTAGATTTTTTAGGGTCTTAATTAAATGTTCAGTTGTTTTTTGCTTTTAATGAGGGATCCATTTATCTGATTGCTGTCTAATTCAAACAGGTAGTTCTGGCACTTATACTGTAGTTATATGAGGTTAATGGGCAAAATTCTTCAGTTATATAATCTTTGCAATAGTTCTTCTAGTGTTTGTTCAGGAAAAGATACAAGAAAGGCTGTATCCTCCATTCAAACCTAAAGAGTCCTGCATTACTACTAAACTGCTGAGAATTTGCTGTTTTTAAAGTATGCTGTTATACATCATAGAGACACAAAGCATTCCCCCTGCACTCAGCAGTAATGTTTTTTTTACCTTATATAATTGTCTCCAGTTGAAGATGAATTAAGATACATATACATATAACTGAAAAGCCATCAGGGGGAAAATATTAAACTTTATTATTAAACACATAAATTTGAACTGATGGTTTAAAACAGAGGGTGTGTGATTTACCATTTAATATCTCATACAGTTGTTTACTGGTAAAAAATAATAATAAAAATAATAATATAATATTACTGTATATATCAACCAACATTAGGAAACTAAATTGTTGCACCGAACTGACATCATACACTGTGTTTCTTACATTGCATTAAGGAAAAATAAAGGTGTGCTTCAATATGTTTCATAAAGCTTAAAATGAACAATTCTCAGCCGCCCGTGAAGACCTCACAACGGTTTTTAACTGAGTAAAGTAGAATATGCCTGCATGTCGCCTTCCAGGTCAGAGTTGGGGGCCTGGATAACAGAGGGCGCAAGGCAGCGGTACGCCCTGGACTGGATGCTCAGGGCCCATACTCTCACAATAACACACTATATAACACACTTTCTTTATTAAAAGGATCGAACGAGTCGCCTAAATGCGAGTTAAAGCTAACAAGTTTCTGGTGAAAGTTCACCAGCTCAGCCAGATAACTTCAGTTTGTCGCGACTTGCTGTGTATTAGCGATTAAAACGGGCTGCGTGGAGGAAGAAACAAAGCACACCGGATGTTTTTATTATTTTTCATTGTTTAATAATAAAATGGGGGTAATCGTTATGGAAATAGCATCCACGCGATCCCTTGCGGCGAGTCGCATTAACATCAACTTCTGCAGAGGGAGCGCGGAAACTGGACTGGGCACAGATCAAATTAGACGATGCTGCAGCGGGACGGGGGTAGTCAGCTGCGGTAAGTCAGGGGCACCGGGCTGCTTTGGACCGGCAGACGCGAACGGGGTTTATTTCATGGGTAAAAATAACTATAAAATCAATAGCAGCGACTGAGATCAGACTTTCGGATAACAATTGGCGGACGTGTTTGTGATGCCCAAGCAGCCACTCTCAGATGGGATAGACGGTGAACGTTCCTTGATTTCACACTTTCAGCTGAAGAACGAAGGCGTCTTAGATCTTCGTCTCCAGGTAGGTGGCACATGTTACTTGGAGTTATAAATAACGTTATATTGACCTCCGGCGATTGTGCTATAGCCTATATATATGTCCTCGTTTAGAAACAATTCCTGGGTAGAGAAGAAGTAGTTTAACAGCCTGGCTGCATTTGTTGTTTTCATCGTGTGTCGCTGGTCCCTCAGTTAGTCATGCACCGATCTGCCCATGCAGGATTTATTTTAAAAGTAGCCTGTATTGTAGGACAGTGATTACAGCCTAACAGCTACATTCTTCTAAATTATTGATAAACTTTTATGACTTACATGCTGGTTGCTGGTTGTTGGGTGGTGTTTGCAAATATAATACCGATCTATCCATCTGTCTGAGTTTCACCTTGCATTACTGCAGAATGTCAGTGTAAATGTAATCCAGCATACACATGCCATCCTAATTTATAAAGGATATTCAATATTGATTATACCTCTGTGGTATTTTTGTAGTATTGTGTTGTATTGCCTGCACTAGACACACTGCTTAATTTTATTTCGTAACATTAAACGGTGTCTCATGAAACATATACACAATGCATTATACATAATTATCTGCAAAGGCAATTAATATTATTTTCTTCATGCATATCAACTGCTGCATAATCACTGACAAAGGCAAGTTATTCTTGTTAAAGTGCATAATATAATCATAACTGTACAACTGCCTTTGCTGTGTCTTCTCTGTTCCTGGGCCTGTGCATTCCTTACTCTGTCGCTTAGCTTTTGTAAGGTCCCCTGGTACAGCAGGGTCAGGATGTGTAGCTTTGTATGCGACTGAAATGATTGCTGATTTTATTGAACTGACTGTGTCTTTCTCTAAGGCTGATCAGCTTTTGCACGCTGACCACACAGAAGCAATTAAGAGTCTATTTAAGGATTAAAGATACCTGTTAAGAACAGAATAAGCAAACAAGAGCAAAAATAGCCATAAAAATGATAGGGATGCAGGCGCCACTGGTGCTTGGACCCCTAATAATACTAATAATACTTGACATCTTTCACCTGCTTATCTACTACAGCACTGCAAGGTGGCCTGGAGTCTTAGGGTACGAGCAAGGGAACCCTCTTGATGGGATGTCAGCCAGTCATAGAGCACATGCACGAATGCACTCACTTATGCAAACCCCTAGTACAGGCAGTTTAGGATTGCCAGTTAAGTGCATGTCTTTATAAAGTGTGTCAGGTGACAGAACACCCCGAGTGGCTGGGATTTCCCCATTTTTTTTAAGATTTCTCCTTTATTTGTTTTATATTAACATATCAGCTCAGTGGATCACATCCAGGGCTGTGGGTTGGACTCCCCTGCTCCTACTCTCTATGTGTGTGTGGATTTGTAATTATTATGCTTTGGGGACCCAGTGTCCCCACAATGTAAGAAAAACCTGTTACTTTATACCTTGTGGGGACATTTTTTCATTCCCCACAAGAATAACCTCAGTTTTATAAAAATCAGTTACTGCAATTTAAAAACTAAAGCTGCCAAAAGCCTTGTATTTTGTTCGGTTATTTATGGTTGAAGTTAGGGGTTAAGGGTGCCATTCATGGTTGGAATTAGGGTTATGCCCATAGAAATGAATGGAGACAGGAATACATAGACTCTGTGTGTATTTGTGTGTGTGTGTGTGTGTGTGTGTGCAGCTTGCATGTTCTTCCTGTGTCGCTCAGATTCCGTGGTGTCAGTTTTTCATCCCACCCTGTAATACACACAGCTATGCAAGTTGGTGTCTCTAAATTGCCCATAGGGTGTGCATGGACGTATGCTTATGTATGCCTTTCTAATGGACCCTGTGTCTGGGCTGTTCCCCTGCCTCATACCCCGTGCTGTATGGGATAGGCGCCCAGCCCTCTAAACAGGGTGCAACATGGGTCATAGAAAAATTGTTTGCACATTTAAGTATTTTTATGGACATGAAGTGCATTTTTGTGTCTTGCATGCTGTAGTTATGTCAGTACCATAAAGTATAATGTGCTTATATTAGCGCCATACAATATATATAGTTCTATATCAATTTGTCTGTAACGCTAAACACATGGTAAATTCCTAATGGTTTTTTAGTTTATATGAATTATGTCTAATTCGCTCCTGACTTAAGGAAAAATTTTAACATCAAATTTTTTAAAGATTAACGTATATCTTCTCTTACGGTTATAATCCTCATCTAAATGTGCAATTTTACATTCAGTTATGCAATGAGTTTGATTTAAAATGGCATTTAAAGTATTGATTTCACTATACACGTAAGTATATACATACATACACATACATTAAACCACATTTTACAATGTTTTATGCACAAAACGATGCTTTGGAATATACCAAATGCTATGACTATACCAAATGCTATGACTATATCAAATGCTATAATTATACCAAAAACTAGAACTTAACTAACAGGATAATGAAATGCAGGACCAGGAATATTAATTCTCTTTGTGCTTAGACACTTCAATAAGCTTAGGCCCTTGACGTCATGCACATTCATAGATTTTTAAGAACAAATAAACATCTTTACAATAAAACAAAGCTGTCACACACCTGGACATGAACTATTGAACTAGAGCGGCCAATTTTAACCAAATTTTAAATATTTTAATTTGAGATTGCTTTGTTATTGTGCCATGACAGCCACTTGAGGTCTTTCTTGTGATGTAACATCCTCTATGATGTTTTCTTAAAATCACATAATATAGGGTGTATTTTTTAACCTGGATGTGCCTGCCACCTGTCATTAAAGGAAATCCCAATTTAGGGACAAAAAGCAATTGGAGGCTAAAAGGCAATTGCATAACTATGGATTTTGGGATGGCAAAGTACCAAAACATAAGTAGCATAACATTTAAAATTTTTCGAGGTGGGTTACCATAAAGGAGTTACTGGTTAGTGGAGTGATGACAGTATTATCCATGTCATGGATTTCTTAAATAATTCTGAACTAAAATAATTGCTTGGACGAGGGCTGGACTGGGATTTAAAACTGGCCCTGGACTGTAGTGTCCCCCATGGTACATTTTACTGACCTAGGGGGTGAGGGGTCCCACTATAAATTTTGCTGACCCACAAACTCATCAGCCCATCAGCAAAATGCCAATATGCCAGATGACTAGTCCAGCTCTTTCTTGGACACAAAAAAACATTGATTAAATATAGGAAGCTCATGAAAAATAAATCACTCCATTGTCTTGCAGCGCATGATAGCATGGTGAATAAGAACCCTCCCATCTGGGTCCTGAACCGTGAGGACCAGCTGGTCCACATCAACGTTGGGGGCCTGAAGCAGAGTCTATCCTCCAGCACACTGCGCAAGTTCCCCGAAACGCGCCTGGGGCGCCTTCTGACCTGCGACTCTGAGGAAGCCGTCTTGCAGATCTGCGACGACTACGACGTGCAACAGAAAGAGTTTTACTTCGACCGCAACCCGCGACTCTTCCCGTACGTGCTCTACTTCTACCACACCGGCAAGCTGCACATCATGGAGGAGCTGTGCGTCTTCTCCTTCTGCCAGGAGATCGAGTACTGGGGCATCAGCGAGTTCTTCCTCGATAGCTGCTGCAGCTTCCGCTACCACGACCGTAAGCTGAGCCGGCACAAAAGCTGGGACGAGGACAGCGATGCCAGCAGCGTCGACACTTCCGTGGATGAGATATCTGACCTCAACAAGGACATCCAGCTCTTCCAGGATATGCGCTGTGGTAACATGAGGAGATGCCTTTGGCTCACGCTAGAGAATCCAGGATACTCCATTCCTAGTAAGCTGTTCAGTTTTGTGTCCATTGCTGTGGTGCTCACCTCCATTGCCACCATGTGCATCAACAGCATCCCCGACTATCAAAAATTTGACAAGAACGGAAAGTTGATAGAAGACCCCACCATGCAAGCCCTGGAGGTCTTCTGCATCTGCTGGTTCACTTTCGAGGTGGTGACACGCATGCTCCTGGCACCCAACAGGAAGAAGTTCTTCCTGCACCCTCTGAACATGATTGATATTGTGTCCGTGTTGCCCATCTACATCACGCTCCTGTTCGATTTGGTGGCTGACAGCGACATGGAACTTGGCAACGTGGGGAAGGTAGTGCAGGTCTTCCGCCTCATGAGGATCTTCCGCGTTTTGAAACTCGCCAGGCATTCCACAGGCCTCAGGTCCCTTGGTGCCACATTACGGGTGAGCTCAGTCACAACACCTTGATGTCCATTGCCAAGGGTCTGCTGTATTAAATTGGATTGCATGTGGTTCATTCAACCATTGTGGGGCCATGATAGAAAATGAGTCAGTTTTGAAAGAGCAGTTGTGGTTGGTGGGGACTATTAGACAGACCCATTGTGTCAGTAATGAAGGGTATTAGGGTTGATGAAAAGAAGCTTGAGATATCAGTTTACGTACAGCGTTTAGTGACATTGAGCTTATTTATACCGATTGTCTTCAGTTTAACTTGTGTACATAGCATTAAATACATAATATTAATATGAATCAATAACACATGTTTAAAATAAAAATTTAAAAATAAAGACACTACACTTGAAACTCGTTAAACTCAATGGTGAACCGAACCTGGAATCCCTAATCTTTGACCCAAATGGAACAATCTGGCCCAGTTTATTTATAACAATGCTCTATCAGGGTCAGCTGGGTTTTCCTAAGTGGGGCTAATATTCTGCTGCTCTGTTTCCCGCTGGGTCTCGGAAATATGAACTATATGTCAAGAATACGCACTCAGGCACAAAACAGCTGATTTGTTTTGTCCAGTCTTCCTAAATTATACATACATTTTACTGGATTGTATTTCTCAATTTTAATGGAGAGCATAAAAAGAATTGATATGCTGCCACTAGTGTCACTTTTAAGCACTTTTAAGGGCATTTGAAAAATCCCATAATGAAATTAGCCTTCAAATAATGCTAAAAAGTAAGAGTACTAACTGGCAATTTCCTATGGATGATATGGATGTTGATTATTGTAACATTATAAACATAACAAGAACAGCTAATTCAGTATCACTTGCCTTGTAATTACTGTAATTACCTCATCTCATTGTGCTGCACGCTATAGTATGACTATACTAATAGTATGACTATACTGATAGTACAAGTATGGCGAATTACACAATAAACTGGGCATTACAGCTCTTGGAAATGCTTAAAATGTTGCCAACAGATGCAGTGTTGGTGTGGAGCATTAAACAAAGTGCGTGCAGAAAAATATTGTTCGAGGAATGTGCTTAAGCAGTCGAGGAGAACTGTAAATGCCTCGTGATAAAACCATCCAGAGCCCTTCTCATGGATGTCTGATCTTTATCCCGCAGATGTCTGCCACGTAAGCGAGGCGATTTGATCTCCCAGTGTAACGTGATTAGTGGCAATCGAGCCGTGGCACTAGCACGTGTGGATCTCGGAGCGGCCGCATGGATATCTCCCATCACCTCGCTCTTCTTTCCTACACTTTTACTACATTTCATTCACAATGAAAGGAAATAAAGACTCATCAAAGCATGAGGAACAAGACATATATAGTCAGATAAGTGTTTCGGGGGCCAGCTCCCAAACATTCTCCCTTTTTTGGTAGCATCTTCTAGAGCAAAGGAATGATCCAGGAAAGCACTGGCGGTTTGCTCGGGGCAGACAGCCATTAGACCCCCCCCATGTTATACAGCCTTTCTCCTTCAATTATATCTCTGTCCTGAAAGAGGAGTTTGCTTCTATTATCCAGGATGAACCTGGAGTTTATATCATGCATATATATAGCGGTATTCCTGCCCTTTTCCCTCTCTGCATTATTATCTTCTTTAGCCACATTTTCATTGGTTAGCTGCTTTCGAGTTACGTTACTTTGATGATACATTACATGTATGACTTCAAGATTCAAGAACTTTTTGTCATATTTGCAGTAAGCAATCAGTTCTATTATGCTATGAAAGTCTTACTCTGCATGCCCTTATGGCAAACACAAAACAGATCACAGAATCAAATTGTGGTGCTAATACAACAGCCCAATAAATATAATTATAACGAGAAAAATATAGACGCTATTAGAGAGAATGTAACATGTAGTGTAATGCAAGTGTTGCAGATGCGCCTGCCAAGATAGCTTGTGAGGTTGTGGGGAGTGATCCGGATCCGTCTGACGGGAGGCGTAACACTCCATGTTCTTGATTTTGCAGCACAGTTACCGGGAGGTGGGAATTCTGCTGCTGTACCTGGGCGTGGGCGTGGCGGTCTTCGCAAGCATGGCCTATACCGCAGAGTATGAGGAAGACGTGGGTATGGACACCATCCCTGCCTGCTGGTGGTGGGGGACGGTCAGCATAACCACAGTGGGCTACGGCGACGTGGTCCCCGTCACTGTGGCCGGCAAGCTGGCCGCCTCTGGTTGTATCCTGGGTGGCACCCTAGTGGTGGCCCTGCCTATAACCATCATTTTCAACAAGTTCTCCTACTTCTACCGCAAGCAGAAGGCCCTTGAGGCCTCCGTGCGCAACAGTAACAGGAAGAGGTCGCCCACGGCGCAGCTGGAAGTGGACGCCGGGTCCGACGGAGACAGCCAGTGTTTGGAAGAACTGGATGATGAGGAAGCGTTAGACATGCAGGAGGAAGACGGAGGGGTGGTGAACTATAGCTATGTTGATCATATGCCTCCCCCTGAAAGGAGATCACCTGTAGTGAGAAGAAAGGAACTTCTGAAACCCTGAACTTCTCCTCTGCAGCTCAAAAGTAAGAGCCAAAGACGCTATTGAGGTCAAAGAACCACAGGATTCCTCTCCATGGCAACAACAGCTGTTATTAATCAATAAGGCAATGTTGGCCTATAAGGAAGGCTTCTGTCCTCTGTAGCTTCTGTAATGCAGAGACTGTAGGTCCTTCATTTCAGTAGATTCATTCAAAATTACCACTGGTATACAGAATTTATTTCTGAATTTGATGTCCTGCGTGAAATGCTGCTGTAAGTATGAGATGTTCGCTTCTGTCGCTATACACTGCATCCGCATTGATTCGGAAAAGAATCCAGTTACCACGCTGCCAAAGCAGCTCATTGTTATTATACCACAGAACTGAAGTCTGTGGTAACATGTTTTTGTCTTATAAATGTGGCCTAATGATCCCAGTAGGACAGAAGGAGACAGCTGCAGGGGATTGATGTGTCTCGTCAGGACTGGCCCTGGCAGCAGCATAGTGGGTTTCAGCTCTATCCCCAACCTTCTCAGACAGCTTAGCTGAGCATCTATTGTGGCCTGTAAGAGAAAGCACAAAAGTAATTTAGGATTCCCCTGACAGGAGAAGCTGAAATCTACAATGAGAGAAGTTCAGAACGAAAAGTTCTGAGCTACTGAAAATTATATCTGCCATTCCACTAGAGCACATATTGGAAAATGCTGATAACACACATTGTTATATGAACTGAAGAAAATGATATTATAACGTAATTTCATTTTAACAAAGTGGCAGGTGACAGAAACACCAAGGATGCTGGGTAATTGGCTAACCCGACACTTTGACCCCAAGCTTTACTCTCAGATGGGATATGCAAAAAATGAATTCCTATGTACTTGTGCATATACCACATGAAAGTATCTTTTTTTAACGATATAAACAGCTCTAGCCGGATTCCTATTAGATCATTTTTGGTTTAAACAACTTACCTCAAAGTTTTCTGGAATCTTTGCAACACGCTCTAACACCGAGTTGAATTGATAGCATTTCAAATTATGTTCAAATGATATTTAGGAATGCATTTAATTATTAATTATATAATGGTAAAGGGATACATTTATACTTACTGATGCATTTCTTATGTGATCGATTGTTCCATTTTCTTAGTCACTAATGTCAGGGCCTCTTAAAGTCTTCCGGATTCTCCCTTCCTTCTTATTGGCATCGTTTTCAATTCTCTCTCGTTTCTCGTTCAACTCAAAAAATAGCTCAAGTGGCTTGCTTGGGGGGCCCATAGCCATGTCAGCCCTGGGCTCCCAGAGAAGTTAGTCTGCCCCTGTATGTGATCCCATTATTAGATAATTAGTGCAACTGAATGAATTATTATTGAATGTTGGGACCGGTGAATTTTGGGGCCTGATTGTTATAAACTTCAGAAGAATTAACTTGGTGAATCATACTTGTGGATTTATTTAAAAACAAAATGAAATCTCCACAAATAGAGGAGAAAGCAGGAAAACACTGACCTTGTCGGGATCCAGTGTGAGAAAAGCACCGTTTTCCACATTTAAAATTTTTTTTTCTTTGTGTTTTTTTTTTATATAGATCTCACTTCTTAATGTCAAAATGGAGACGTGACACACCATGCTGCTGTTGATTCCTGAGTGTTGTACTGTGGACGCCCATCCTAATGCTGTAAAGTGCGAGCATTGCCCTGCATGGGGGCACATTAAGTGTAACCCAAGCTGGATTCCTGGAACAGTCGGGGATTCTTGCCTCTTATCGAAACCAGAAACGTCCCTGTAGGAATTTACCAAGCATCACCACTGGCAAGTTGTAAGATGAAGCAATTACTATTTTTCTAAAGGTCTCTGCACATAATAAATATGACTCACTGCTCTAAGACTTAACGTACAATGGAACTGGAACTGTTTTACGGAACTGATTATCATGCAGAAAAGATTATCATGCAACAATGTCACTGTTATCTAGACAGGCTAATAGCACCCTCCCCCCGCCCCGATATTATGTTAAGCAGTGCTTTTGCTGAAGCACTAGCATCAGCCACAGCATGCCTGGGCTTGATTTTTTTCAGTCTACAGTTTCTTCCACCACAGGAAAGGCTGAGTAGCCATCGCTAATGTCCTCGTCGCTGTCAAGCCCAGGGGAATGGCAGGTGTGTTGAAACATCAATTTAATATTTCAATATCATTATATTTCATTTTTGAGACAATACTGTCTGCTCAGTGGAACATCACAGCCCTTGGGTAAAAGCCTTGACATGGAAGAAGCAGTATAGTGACAAAAGTTATTTAGTATCAGAGAGGTCTCTATCCCCAAAGATAACTCGTATCTAAAGGCTCCTTTTTGATTTACCTTACTGTAGAATCTGGAGTAGCTCCATTGTGCTTTTGCTGCTGAAGAAACAGTGAAGTTGTTTAGCAGGAGGGAGTGTGCTTAGCGATACACATGCGCAAGGGGTAACGTGAAGCTTTTAGATTCCACTGTGGAAAGTGGGGGCTCACATGCTCGCTGCGGTCTCTTGGCACCAAAGACAAACACATCTTAAATGTAAAGAATAAAAAAGATAACGCTTGTGTAAGAGAACTAGTAATGAAGACACATTGTAGATGAATGCATTCACTGCAGAGGCATGTTAGGCATGACACATTTATGTAAATCACACTAAAAACTATTTTTAAAAATTATATAGTGAGTTAACCAGGCTGGTAAACCTGTTACAGTATTATGTGATAACGCGCAGAAGCAGTACAATGGAACAATTGCACTCAAGCTGAATTTCTGTTGTAAACGTTACTATATCAACATGTATGAAACTGTCAATGCTATGAAATAAGCTGTTGTAACAAGTATGAATAAAATAAGTAAATAAAAGATTGTGGTTAAAATTTTTTAAAAAAATCATAATGGAGTTCTAAATATTGCTTTTATCCAGTATATCAATCAGTTTTGTTGTACTGGTAACTGATGTTTGTCCTCTCCCTCACCACTTATTAAACTACTAGTTAGCTGCCTACATGTTAACCTATCCTTAAACTAGACAAACAGGGGTAATCTGATAACACGAGCAGCTTGAGCATTTTTTTGCCCTCTGGGCACGAGATGAAATAACCACTGCAGTGGAGACAGACTCATATTTGTAGTCACCCCATTAAAAATTTATTCACAGGCTATTTTGGCCAATAAAAGACAGGTCAAAGAAATACAATGCCGTGGCAATAAAACTTTCTACCTGAAACAAGAAAGTCTGCTAAATAGGATTGATAGAGTGCATTTTGTCTGCCATTAAGAGCATGCACCTGTCTCTACATGGCCGTGAACCTGCACGTTTTCTCTAATATTTAATTACCTTCAAATAGATTAATCATTGATATGTAGAAAGGCATGACTCAGACAGCACTGCTGTGACCAATCATACGACAATGACCAAATTAGTAGCTAAAACCTTTAATTCATAAAACACTCTAAAAACAAAATTACAAAACACTGTTAAGTTCAAGGCATGTACAAAAATGAACAAATCACGTTATGGACCATGCTTCAGCTTGGCTCTTCATTCAGATTAAGACATAATATCTTCCAGTGATTACTACTACAGCATTCGAGAGGGGGAAAAAAAGAAAATCAGTGTCAATACATCATCATCCAGGGGTAATTTGGTTATTCAACAGACAGTTCATAGTTTTAGTCCCCCATATATACAGCCCCGGAAAGAAGTAAGAGACCACAGCACAATAAAAAAAAAATATATAAATCTGGATTTTAGAAGCCTTTAATCCTGGTTCTGCTGGCAGAAGGCTACACTGAGCGCCAGTTTGCTTCCAGGTTCAACATTTCTAAAACAGCAGGAGCCTACACAAGAACAATGTGAAGCAGGACACACTGGGAATGACCAGAAACCAGCCAGGTAATGCGGCTTTCTAATGCCAGAGACGACCGTCAACTTATCCAGCAGTGCCTCATGAATCGCAGGATGACATGACCTTGATAAGGAATGAGAAACATTAAGTGGTGTGACATGCACTGCTAGGACAGTTAGTATCAGGCTCCTAGAAGCAGGACTGAAGTTCCATAAAGCCACAAAGAATCCCTTAATTAAAGAGAAACAGAGAATAACCAGGCTGCAGTTTGCAAAAAAAAACATATATTTTACACAGATGCATAAGCATAAATTGAGAAATGAGTGAAACAACAAATTGTGCTGTGGTCTGTTAATTTTTTCCAGAGCTGTATTTGATGCATCTGTACCTGCCATTAATGCTCCTTCCTCTGGGTTTCTCCCATCCCTGCTGCAATTTTGGAATGATGAAGATGAACTGCAGAGGTGAAAGTCAGTGGGTTGAGTGGATCACTTAGCCAGACACTAGACTGGCTACATGTGACCATCCCTCCACAAGATCTAGCAACCTGACCAGTCCTCAATCATGACACTTTGATCACTTTTATGAGGTGGAGTTACCCAAAAGCCAAGCTGAAAGTTTCACACTCTTGTGAGACGCAAATCGCGGAGCTTTAAATATTTAGCCAGTAGAGACCGGAAACTGATGATCAACTTCATTTGTCATTATTTATGAAGGTCATCTGGAAGTCATATCCAAGCAGAGGACCTAGAGAAAAAAGGAGCCACGATTTTGTAAAATTTGATGCTGTTGTCTTGCAGGTCAAATTTGCACCAAGAATGAAAGTCTCATCAGCACCTTGAAGGTGTGACGTATTTCACCTTTCAGGGGGCAGTCGGTCTTGACAAGAACATAGCAGCCTTGTAATTCAGCCACCAAAGACGTGGGTGGGGATTTCATTGTGATCCTTCAATATGCCGCTTAATGACTTCACTTGAAGAAGGTATTTATTCGGCTAGGGAAGGAGAAGCTGCACTTGGTTGAAGAATGCCAGCGAGGGGGGGGAACCAGTCTAACCTGTCTGGCCCCGCCCCCTTCCTCTTTGCTCCCCATCCCATCATTGTCACCAAACTGGCCATGCTGCCTGATACACTCTGCCGGCAGAGTTCCTAATACCAGTGCAGCCACTGAAGCTTCGGCAGACACACGCGCACAGGACGTGTAATCACGCAGGCGCGCAGACCCTCACCGCTACCCCTCCCCGGGCCGTCGGCCGCGCTCGCTTTCACAGCCGAAGCCGCCTCCTGCAAACAGGAAGTCTTTAGGACCCTGTGGCGTAGGGTGACTGGGTGGGTGATATTTTGAACCTGACCACAGAAGCTGCTAGCTGCTCCCTCGCGACGGCAGCCCGGAGTGCAGCTCCGAGGACCATCTGCTGGAGCTCGGCCCGAGCCCAGGAGGAGCACCCATGCCCTGACACCTCCAGCAGCCCGGCCCCAGGATGGAGCAACAAGTGCAGGCCCTGAGGGGCTTCCTCGCCTTCACCAAGAGCAAGGAGACAGAAGAGAATGCCGAAGGAGGCTTTGCCGGGGAGTTTCAAGTGAGTCTACCCTCTGTCACTCTCGAACGCAGGGGCTGATGAGGAAACAGGCTCGGTGAGATGAAGGCTGCACCCTAAGAGCTTATATTCCTGATTAGCTACTGTGTGCCTGCTGTACTTCTCAGGCTTTAGTAAGGATTAAATAGTGCTACTGATCAAAGATAAAACCACATGGCACTGCTGCTATATCTTGGAGGAGAGGGCAAAAAGTCTCGTTAAGAAGTTTTTAGCATAAACTGTAAACCCGTAAACCCGTCTGTATTGTTGTTGCGGGTGGTCTGTGTATCTGTCTCTGCATATAAAAAGTTTGTTTCTTGGTCAGGTACATAGGAAGCCATCTCCTCCTTAGTGAAATACCCTTTTGCAAAAATAGCATCAAGCTCTGGGCAGGACTTGTGGCTTCTGCGTGAGCATTCTGCTGCCACGGTGAATTCACAAGCAAACATCGTGACAC
>JAODKN010000127.1:4904652-4921342 GCA_026774425.1 Petrocephalus zakoni | reverse complement strand
GTTCTTATGTTCTTAAATCGCTGTGAAGAAAGGGACAGCTCAGCAGCCACAGCTTTAAGGAAGACATAAGCACTGAAATCGCTGTGACGAAAGGGACAGCTCAGCAGCCACAGCTTTAGCTTTAGGTAATAACAACGGTCCCAACAAGCCCAACGCGCATGAACACACATGGCACCATCAGTCAACGCAGAATAAGTCCTGATTTTAGCCTAAACATTTATCAAACACTTATTTCAATGGAAATAAGTAGCATGAAGACAACTTTATGACTTTAATAATGAATGTTTTTAGCTCATGCAAAGTGCTAGTGGTATATTTTTGAAACCTTACACAGTGAACAAACCACCTTTTTGTTTTGTGATCATTTGAATTACTTATGTATTACTTAATAATGCAGTGATATTAAAGGATAAACATCTGTTATAATGAACCAAAGCATATTAGAAATGAAAAAGGTAATTTCATTAAACTAAAAAACGATTTAAAAAGGCTGCATTTTCATTTTCAACATCATCGACTGTCGACTAATCACGGCAGCCCTAATGCCAATGCGCTGATGTCTATAAATTAATACCACTTGATGTATCAGTGACATCATTAACAAGTGAAATGTAGTACGGAAGTACTTCAAGATTAATAGAAACAAAACAGCGAACTGCAAACTGTGTTCTATCATAATTTGAAAACACATTTGAAAACTAAACAGAAGAAAGAATTTCCAGCAGCACTCTGCAACAATTAGCACAAATTTAATCTTATAGCTTTTATATGCAAGTCAGTCTGGTTTGAGAACGGTTTTGAAAACGTATTAACAAGTTAAAAATGTGGTCAAAAACCCACACAAATGCACAATATTCAAAGCATGCTTTAGCCCTGAAATGGTCTATGAGAAAAATAAATGAAAAGCACACTATCATTCTTGGAAAGGACTACCATTACTATCCAATTACATTGATTTTTGCTAATGGAAAGGTAAAACTACAATAATGAAAAAATAGGAGATTAAAAAAATTAAATGTTAGGCAGCATAGGATTTCACAAAGAGTAACCTGAGAAAATTGAAAGTAGCCATTGAGCTCCACAATGTGCAAAAATGTTACTACCCTGTCTAAGCTAGGTGGCTAATATATATATAGGCTTTTTATCGATTTATGTCCGAAACTGATGACATAAGTCTGGACACATCTCAATCATCATAGGGGAGAGGTCAAATATATACTACACAACATAAAAGATACAATATCACACACACACATATAACTAAACCTACACTATATGGACAAAAGTGTAGGTTGGGGCACACCTATTAATCATTGAATGGAGGCATTTCATGTAGACCCATTGCAAGAGATGTATAAATTCAAACACTGAGCCGAGCAGTCCAGTTTACAAACATTTGTGAAAGAATGGGTCGCTCTAAGGAGTTCCGTGAATTCAAGCGTGGTACTATCATAGGATGCCACCTTTGCAATAAGTGGTATTATCGCAAAGTGTAAGTGTTTAGGAACAACAGAAACTCAGCGTAAAAGTCACTAATGCTCTGCTGACTCCAAACTTCCTCTGGCATTAACCCCAGCACAAAAACTGTGTGCCGGGAGCTTCATGGAAAGGGCTTCCATGGCTGAGCAGATGCATGCAAGCCTCACATTACCAAGTGCAATGCCAAGCATCAGATGGCGTGGTGTAAAGCACACTGCCACTCTGGAGCAGTGGAAACGTGTTCTGTGGAGTGATGAATCACGCTTCTGTCTGGCAGCCTGAAGGGTGAGTCTGGGCAGATGCCAGGAGAAGGTTAAGTGCCTGACTGCATTGTTCCTACTGTAAAGTTGGTGGAGGAGACAAAGGTATAGGGTTGTTTTTCAGGGATTGGGCTAGGCCCCATAATTTTAGGGAAGGTAACTCAATGCTTCAGCATATCAATACATTTTGGACAATTTTATGCTTCCAACTTTTTGGGGTCACTTTGGGGAAGGCCCTTTCTGTTCCAGCATGACTGTGCCCCAGTGCACAATGCAAGATCCATAAAGACATGGTGGGGTGAGTTTGGTGTGGAAGAACTTGACTGGCCTACACAGAGCCCTGACCTCAACACTATCAAGCACCTTTGGGATGAACTAAAACAGAGACTGCGAGCCAGGCCTTCACATCCAACATCAATGCCTACTTCACAAATATTCCAACAGACAAACCAAAATCTTGCAGACAGCCTTTCCAGAACAGTGGCGACTGTTATAGCAGCACAAGGGAGGACCAACTCCACACTGATGCCAGTGCATTGGCATGGGATGAATGGGATGTCATAAAATGTTCCAGTAGGTATAATGGCCAGGTGACCCAGTACTTTTGTCCATACAGTGTATGTAGTAGCAGCAGCACAACCCGCTTTGGTTCTTGCCAAATGCTGCACACATGGTAAAATACGTCCACTAACATCCACCACGCTTCGGACGGACGTCTCACCATATATTTTATTAAGGTTCTTATGAAACCTTGGAGACAAGTACAATCATGACTCGACAGGATACAAGTCGAAGGATGACTGTGTGTGTGTGTGTCTGTGGGTGTGTGTTTGAGAGAGAGAGAAGCATACCATCTTGGCCCACCAACCCCGACCAATCTAATTCCTCCTCTCTCTATTTACTCAATGTTAACTGATGCTTATATCCAAAGCAACCTAAAACATTTGAGTAACGGTGTATTCCTGGAGTTAGACTGTGTACTCCCGGGTATAGTGGCAGGGCACTGAATGAGGGCCAGCCCAGAAAGGAGGTCCATGGTGATTCTCAGGAGGCAACTTGCAAGCTGAAGGGCTGCCTAGAAATCAGGACCCACCTGGCCCCTCAAAGCACAGGATGAGGGATCTGCCACCGCTCTTTATGTCAGAGAGGCAGAGACATGTTGACAAGGATGGCCACCATGGCACAGGGAGCAAAACTGTTCCTCAGAGATGCCACAACGCATCCGTCAGAGAGTCACTGATGCCACAATGTCACAATGCATCGGTCAGCTAATTATTTTCCAAAGCATCTCCGTGACTGGGGCAAAGAGAATGAATGAGAGTGTACAGAGCATTTCTAATGGGTAATAGGGGCAAATAGGCACAATTGGGGGGGTATAAATGAAGGGCACCGAAATTCGGACGCGTCTAAAGTCATGTCAACTTCACCGGCAGAACCTGCTTATTAAAAATTTGTTTTTTAAAAGCCTCGTTTTAAAAAGGATCAGAATCAAATTAATTTGACATAATTAAGAACGGCACATGTATTTTTGAAATTCAAGTCATGTTGATAGAACACTGTTGTACATATTAATTAAGTCTGAGTCAGAATCTACTTTAGATACGGATATAAATCTTAATTGAATTTGACGTTACAGCTGAATTAGGATGCAATGCTGATGACGGGCAGAAACTTTGAAGGTCACAATATGAAATGTCCTCAATGTTAACTAGGCAAAAAACACAGACAAAGGCAGATGAGAGAGAGAGGGGGCAGATGCAGACTGGCTCATGTGCCCCTTTGGCCTAACATCAGTGTCGCCTGCAAACTGTGTACAAAACAGTGCTGAGAGTCACTTACCGAAGCAAAGTCGCCCTCTGCTGGAAACCGGCGGTTGTCGGCTATATGACCAGCGTCCTTGCTACAATTGTTGGCTTCCTGCTCCTTCTGTTCAAAATACTGTAAGAAAGATGGCTTGGCAGGCTGCATGGTCTCTCCCCGGCCTACAGAGACACAGAATATCCTTTGAATTCACATGGCATTGCTATCAAATCCACACAGTAAATGAGCAGGATTTCTGAGCATGTACTGAGACCAAAGTTTGAGTCTAGGGCCCAACTTCTGTCTACTTGCGACAGATCCTGCAGTGAGTGGGCTACAGGTGCTACCAGCCAATCATGCAGACGAGATCTTGTCTGCCCTAAAGAAAGGCGAGAGGTTAATATCAGGTCAAATTACCTTAATTGTAAGCTTCAGCTCTATGATGCATGAGTCTTACACAGAGATAAAATCTCTCTCATTGGTAATAGCATAAAACAAAGTAACAAACGTATTACAGACTGTCTCTCTTATGACTGGATTCCGTTCCAGCAGACAGTTTGCATGTCAAAATGGAAACATACGTTGGAACAGGACAATCACACTGAGTCTCGCCCCCTTCCTTTAAAGATGTTCTGACAGCATGTGCCATGAGCCAAATACCACATTCTGGAGCTCCGATTTAGATGATGACATCACAATGAATTCCTGCATGCAATACACAATACTTTGGAGCATTTCACTGTTAAAATCAGCAAGACTTTTGAAAAATGTCATTTCCAATTAATGTTGTACAAAAGTTGATTCTCAGATACTAAATCGATACTAAAATTTAGTATCGAGTTCGATATCAATTTGCACTGGTATCAATAATTAAATGCCGGTTTTGCATCTGCAATCACTGGCAGACTACAACAATTTTCAACAGGCATTGCAGCGGGCAGCCCCTCCCCTGACAACGGCTACCTGGAGGACCCAATGTTTTACATGAGAGGCACACTTTAAACATAGCAGTGTTCGAACACAGCTCCAGCTTTAGTTCTGCAGCACCAAGCTTGATAGAGAATGTAAAAAGCAAGAGCACTGTCTGGAAATATTTTGCATATGAACCAGATGAACAGGGAAAAACCAAAAGATGTGGACAAGCCCATTTGCAAGAAATGCTTCAAAGTTGTCACAACCAAAACAAGCAGCACGCTAAATTTAGCGAAGCATTTGAAAGACCATCATTCCGAATTATACGCAGAGTTTCGAGAGGTGAATAAAGTTGTTGTTCAAATGTAATATGAATATTTTAAGTGCCACTGTCAAGCAGTACTGTTGAAGTAAATTAACTATAGGAAGGGCCGTCTTCGCTTCTCTCTCCACATTTTACAATTATCTAATTGCACAACACGCAAATATTTCTCGCTGCTGCACGATGTGAAGCGAGGAGTGCTTTTTTTAGTTTGGCTCAAAAACATTTCTGTCCAGCTTCAAGCTGCCCATCTGAGCGTGTCTTCAGCACTTCAGGCCTTATTCGCTCCCTGAGAAGGGCCAGACTCACAGAAGAACATGTTGACATGTTGGTGTTTCTGAAAAAAAATTTACAACTTGCCAAAAAACACCAAATGTAATGTAGTTGCCATGTGCTACATAGTAAGTGCTACTGCAATGTATTAAACTTGTAGTAGACTTACTGGAACATGCTATATTTAAAGTTTTTTTTTTATATATTGTGCCAAGTTTGTCTATTAGCTTCTGCAAAGATACAGTTAAGATATTTTATTTTACAGTGTTAATGGCCTTTTTTCTATTTATTATGTTTATTTTTTCATTGTATCGTTTGGCTTTTTTATTTTTTTTAAAAATAAAAAAAACTTTAATAAAAGTTCCTGTGTTTGTTTTTTTTCCCCGTGTAGTATCGAAAATAATATTGAGTATCGAGCACCATCCTGACGTTTTAAATTCTCCCATTGTTTGGGAAAGAAAAAGAGAAGTCCTTCCTTCTGCTCATGACAGTGACAATAAAATTTACGATAAAACATTTTCAACATTCAAGGGGAACCAAAACAACAGTCCAACTAAATGAATCATTTTTATATTCATACCAAAACAACAAAATGGGAATGTGGTCAATATGCGTTGACAAACTTGTAGTAACTAGAACATAATGGATTAGTTAAATACTTTTAATTATGGACAAAAGGAAAATAATATTCTGCCGAGCTGGTCCCAGGGCTGCGAAAAAGACCACAGAGACTGCAAAAATGAAGGGGAATTAAATATTTATGACGGGGGCAAATACAAAATACACAAGTGCAGCGAACTTGCACATGCATAACCTACAATCATAAAACGTCTACAATCGTCTGAACTACTCCCCACCATAGGTCAGGGAGAGGAACTGAAACAGAGAGAATGGCTCCAAACCCCACTTACAGCTTCTATTTCATGAACACATTAGGCCATGAGAAGTGTACTGCGGCGAGCAGCATGACAGGAAAGCCCATAAAGGGTTCCAGTCTTGTTCTTGTTCCTACCATACCGTTTGGCCACTGATGAGACTCATAGTACTGCATTCCATCCCCCGTTGTGAAAGAGCACTCCGCTCATAACTAATTCACAACATTATCAATTATTCAGGGCCTCCCCATTGTCGGTGCCCTGCACTGTCTCGCCAGGGCAATCGGGGATGCGTAATGAGAAGCACCAGCACAGGGGGGGTAGGGAAGCAGAGGGTCAGGACTTCATAAACCTGATGGAGCCCCCACTCAGAGTGTCCATCTCTGTGGGGTGAGGGACAACACTCAGGGTCAGGTCTGAAGATCTGATCCTCTAAAATGCGGGGTATACCCCATTTTCCCACGGAACTGACACTTTAACTGCCTTGGAATCGGTTCACAGCCTAAGGACACTCTATATTCAGACACACACCGACACCGGCTGCCTCGCTGCAGTCTCAGTTCATACACAGTCTGACCCCAGCCGTCCAGGGATACGCAACTGTGTAAGCTACACACACAGACCCAAACTGACCTGCGGTAAAATTCATATGTTCTTTGAAATCCTTTGAAAGATGTCGGCATCAGTGGCTCTATGCTCAGCCAACTAATTGGACGAAGGAAAAAAAATAACAATGCTGCAAGATCACATGATAATTGAAGTTTCTTAAAGGGTCCTGAACTGCGAGTCCTCAGTCATAAGCCTTCGGCTGAAAACCCTGCAGTCTACTGCTCAAACCGACCATGCCATTTCAGACCCCTTTCCGATGAAGCAAAGTCCCCAGCACTAAGCAGATAGAAATAATTTATCAAAACTTTGGTGAAGACGAGGGCAACTTTGCCCTGGGATTTCTATTTAGAGGCAGACAGATGGGATGGGTGAGAATATCACTGCACATAGTCTTTAAAAGCAACAGGGCTGTGGCCCTCATACGTACAGGATGACCTGAAGAGGTTTGTATGGACCAAACTCCTCAAGATTGGCCTTGTGCAAGGCTTCCCTCAATGGCATCATTTAAATCACACAGTGGTTTATTTAGCAGACATTTTTGCAAAACAACATACATGTGTGGAAAGCCTAAGATCAGGCAGCACAGTCAGCCAGCATCCCTAGAAAAGTTGGGGTTAAGGGCCTCACTCAAGGCCGCAACAGTAGTATGACTACTCTTCTAGCTACTGGATTTCTCAGACAGATCTCTCATCTGCTGTGAAAATACAGAACAAAATGCACGCAAGTTTCAAAGCTTTTATCATAGTAACATTCTGGGATATTTCATCATGTACACGCTTGCTGACATGCAAACACCAGGTGGCGACGTGCTACTGTACCCTTAAGTGGATCATTCTGGACAAAAGCTTGAAGACACCCCACCAAACAAAAACAAGCACCCACTTTAAGTATGGGGACTGGATCGGTTCTCGGTCTGACATTTTCATCTTGGCTACCTGGTACCGAGGAGCAAAAGGCATTTAATTCCCCCAGCACTTCCAGTGAGAAATCAATGACTTATCCTAAAGTTAGGACAGTGGCAGAACACTTAACCTCAGGTAAAAGCTTAAGAGGGGAACTGCAATCTAATTTATGGGGAAAACATTACTCTCCACACACTCTTCCACTAATGCCTTCTTCACCGCTCTCCAAATGAATCCATACAAATTAGATACATTTCCTACAGAATGGAATGGAAAATGTGCATGGCCAAATGATCCATCTACTGATTACATTAAAGGTTTATTCTATTCTGTTATTTTAAGGCACGATATAGGCAGCTCATTCAATGGAATGATGAATATAGGGTTTTTGATAGCAGTTTTGTGTATGTCTTTTGGAACAAAAAAAAAATAATAATTAACATTACAACCTATGCAAAATTAAGATTAACACAATATAAACTAACAAATGTCTGCTGTTCTCCAACAAGTCACTGGTATCTGGCTGGATGGCTAGATGAACACAACTTCAGTTCCCAAACCTCTCCTCAGGGGCACCTCAGCCATCCCATGCATTTGTTACATTTCACCACCAGCTCACTTAATTTAATTAGCTAAAAAACTCAATGAGGTATTGATTAGCTGAACGAGGTGTGAAATTGGTCAAGTAAAATAAATACATGGGTTTATTGGATGGTTCTTGCAATCACTGGGTGATTTTAGAAGAGGCATTGAAATGACTAAGCTGACACTTTGACAGACGTACATTTTTAAACCAACATCATTTTCTTTGACTGCAGAAGACTTTTTTCTAAGACACAGTAGTGTAGATCTAACTGGCGACAGAAGTTCTAACTTTGAATCATCAGCAGGGCTAACCTGTAAAGGAAGCAACTCAGAATGCACCCAAGCGGTATGGCCCCCAGCCACAAATGGGAGGACAGACTGATCAAAACAACTTTGTATATCAAGGTAATCAGGACGCAGTGCAAGAGATTGGATATTACTTCTGATAAAGACAGAAATATTTAAATCAAAATTCCTTTTAAATTCCATTAAATTCCTTTTAAATGCCAACTAGTTAAATATTGTGACATTATGTGAAAGTATGACAAGTACCTCCCTACACAAACTGTTCATGCAAATTCACACAAATACATTAAGGCAGCATTACAATGCAACATTGTAGACTGACATGTTTAACCAGACGGCCCGACAGTTTCTTTGTGATTCTTATACCCTTATAAATACCCTTCTGTTTGCAGATAAAATACAATAACTGTCTTTCGTATTAGTTTCAGTATTGTGCTTCAAAAGAAGGGGTGATTTATATTACCATGAACTGCAAATGTATAACCTGGATCTCTTAAGAGGAAAGTGAGGTGATGGTTCTCATAAATGAAATTCTGGCGACATCCTGTGGACGTCAGCGAAACTGCAAGGACCAAACATGTGACGGAAGGCAGGAAAATGGCAGTCTGAGGGTCCTCTTACGTTTCATTGTGCCACCCTCATCCTCTCCCTCATCCTCCTCATCTGAGTTGACAACCATGGTGCCGAGCCGTGACTCCAGGGTGGAGTCAACTTCGACCATCGTGCGCGAGGCTTCCTCCATAGGGACAGCGGCCCGGATGGTCCCAGAGTTGCCAGAGCCCGCTCTCACCATCGTTCCTTGGTCCACATCATCTTCATCCTGGAATGAGTGAGTGAGTGTGTGTGAGAGTGAGCCATCACCATGTGCGTCTATGGGTCTGATGGAGAGCACAGTGTAAATGAAAAGACTCTCCCCACAGGTATCAATAAAGTATTACAATTTGACTATTCTACTTTGTAATTTCGTGACGTTAAAATTGTCCACGAGCAAAGTAGGTGTTTTGAAGCCTTTGTGCTCCCATCAGTGACTGCTTAATGCAGCCAGGAGGGTTTCATAACAGATGGTACTTAATCATGTTGCGATTAATGTCACCAAAGATGTGCATCCTTTCAGTGAGGAACAGTCCCCAATTAGCCAAACACACCAACTGGGGACATGCCACCATCGCCACCATGACTGAACAGGAACGGCTTGCTCGGGGCCAGTCAGAATCCCAGCGTACCGAGTTCTCGTCGTCCTCCTGATCCTGCTCCCTCTGCTGGGCCTCCTGTTTCTTCAGCTTGATCTCCATGGCGTCATTGACCAGAGCCTTCAGGATGGTGTTGGACTTTTCACACTTGATGAAAGGATGCTGAGGGAAAGAGGGACAATGAGGAGCAAAGCAAAAGGGCTGCACCGGCACCACCTCCCTACCTCATGCAGACCCTTTACAAAGCTCAAAGTCCACCATCTTTCTGTATCGCTACCGTACTTAAAAATGCTGAAGAGCCACACAGCCAGTGTATTCCAGGTTACAAGATAATATTTATGAATTATTCATCAGATCTATGTGAAGCCCGTATTCCAAAAAATAAAAGTATTTGAATGAGTGCCAGAGTACTAATGTTCAAGCTAATCTGTCTGGACAGCGGGACAGTTGTGCTGGATATTAGAAATGCAAAATGCTTTTAGGGATGTTAAATATGTAAGGGATCAAAGTGCGGTGGAGTACAGAGTAAGTGTAAATACCAGTGTGAGACACGTCATTTCTAGGCATGTACTGGTGAAGGACCAGGTTTTTACACTAACCAGGACACACTGAGGAGGTGAATCTCACGTGAGTTTGGGACAATGGGACGGGAGCATACCAGGAGGACAGGGGGGTGCATCTGGAGAGGGTGAAGGATGTACCTGAAGCAGCTGTGTGGCGGTCGCTCTGTTTTCCGGATTCTTCACGAGACATTGGGCGATGAAGTCTTTGAATGGCTCGGACCACCGCTCAGGGCTTCGGAACGTGGGGGGAGGGTTCGTGGGGATCATGAATATGGCCTGCGGAGGAAGAGAACATCCACAGGTCCTCGGCTGTAACCCAAAGCACCAGGAGAAGTACAGAGCATATGCAGGCAGACAGGCCTCAATCACCAGAACATAGATACAGATCTAGCACTGGGTTCAGGGTACGTTAATAAACTATTAAAGACATTTTAAAAATGAGCAACTCGGCCATGCCTAGGAAGATGAGCACTGACAGTCGGTCGCAGGCAGGAAAGACAGACTGACAGAGAGAGACGCATCAGCCGTGGTGGTGGACAATGGCTCACCCTCATGGGATGGATGTCTGCATAAGGAGGCTTGCCCTCTGCCATCTCGATGGCCGTGATGCCCAGGGACCAGATATCAGCCACACAGTTGTAGCCGATCTCCTGGATCACCTCAGGTGCCATCCAGAAAGGAGTCCCAATGACAGTGTTACGCTTTGCCATGGTGTCCTGGGGGGGCGGGGGGGGGGGGTCACACAACTTGAAGTGAAATTTACCCATTCCACAAAATTATTCCATGATAACTGATAGTAAAGGTCTTTCATCTGCTCTAATGGCATGACCATCACACGCGGGCTGCGAGGTGGAGACGGTGCTAGATGCGTTTTCTCAAAGACTGAAATCCCACTAGGATGTGGGGTCTCCATCCCGGTAGCAAGCACCTCCGTCAAGCCTTGATTTAGAGCATTTCTCTGTACAGGAGGTCCTCGGGTTACGACAGCCTCGACAGACGATGTTTCGAGTTTACGGTGCTAAAAACTGTTTTCAAGACAGCGTGGTTTTGCTTTTCATTATGACACATTCTCTTCGCGACACTCACTGAAAAGAAATGCCTAGGGTTTACACATTACATGCAGAAAAATAAAGGACGCCTACCATAGTGGGGCCACAACCACCAAGTGACGCACCAGCAGTGGTAAATCAAAACTTAAACCATGGTCTCAATTAAGTATTACGATTCATACTTAATTTGAAATACTTTATCATCAATGGACATAGAAATAAATGTAAAGAAAAACTTCAGCTATCATCTCCTATTGGTGATGAAATTAGCGTTGACAGACGAAATCAGTCGCTTTATATCACAACTTAAGGTACATAACACTTAAATTAAATGAATCTTCAGGATATACATTGTTAAGTCATCCATAACTTATTAACAATAAATAAGACAAATTAATCAAACCAATGGCGTTTTCATTCAAACTGGACGGGATGATGCTGCGTTCATTACAACTCGGAAATACGGGACAAACCTCGTTCCGTATTCATTTAAAAACGCGATGCACAATTTTATTGTCAAAAACAGGACGATTCCGTATTTTAAGGGACATGTGGCAACCCTAGCAATGCCTGTCGTGCATTCGATTTTCCATGTATGCTGTGTAAGTCATGTTTGCAATTCAAGGTGCCACGAATTCTGCTCCATAGTTTTTTGTTCAAAATTATGATCTTACAACTGTGTTCGGATAGGTAAGTGACTTACTGTAGGCTATGGTGTTACGACCCCAAAATTCGGGGTACATCACTGTTGTAGGAACAAAAATGTGTCGTAAAACGAGGACCCCCTGTATTTGTTTTGTTTTGTCAATAAACCATCTCACACCTGAGCACCTCTCACACCCCTCTCTCATCGCACCCTACTGCTTAAGGCGTGAACTAGCAGCACAGTAACAGTCCTACAGCCTTCATTTTGAGGCTGGTCTGTATGGTTTGCAGTGGGGAGACCCTAACATCAACTTGGGAAGGCAGACCTAGGCTAGAGATTACGAACAGCACTTTCTAAGAGGCTACCTTTTCCTGTGGGAGACTGTAAGAATACTCAAGTTGAAGTACTGAATTTAACATCTAGTAGTATGAATGGTGAAGATCTTAGCCATTTTGTATACAAATTCCGAAATCAGATAATGGCTAAAAGAGCAAGAATTTCTTTTTATTATTATAATTACATACACCCCTGTTGCTGTGGCTGCGGTAGGCTGCTGCTAGGGGCGGAGACTGGACACTCCTGCAATCAACCAGAGCCCTGCTCCCTGATGGACATAACATGACTATGAATACACTGGGGAACTAGGAACAGGAAGATGAACAGATGAAAGGATAAAATGGAATCCCCCCCCCCCCCCCCGAGGGGAGTACAAACTACTCTCAACAGACGCATGTACTCTATTCTACAAACTCCTATGAAAGTCAAATTTTTACGCTTTCCCATACCATTCAAGACACCTTATAGGAAAAAACTCATAAACCAAAAATATGCTTGTAATACTCAAAACCTGGCTCACTTCTGTAACTATGCGCATGGAAGATTTGCTCAATCTGTATTTTTCCTTTATTTTCCCTTCTAATATACGGTTTCCCCAGAACGTAATCCCTTGAAATAGCAACATTTGTTTAATCCACAGTTTTTAATGAACTTGTGCTGCTTCTGAACATTTTGTGTGCCTTTTCCCTTTATGTATGAGCCGGTCATAACATCACCCTCCCAGAAAGGTTCCTTTTAACCCTCCACCCCTTCTCAGATGTTTAGACTAAAATCTTGGCTTATTCTACACTGATTGATGGTACCGGTGTGTGTGTTTATGGGCAGTGTGCTTGATGGGAGCAGTGTTATTATCTTAGACTAAAACACATGAAAACTGACAACAAAAAAATGGACTGAAATAAAAATTAAAACTATATACACCAAAACATGTGCAAACAAGCGCAAAAAGTACTGCCACACCACCAACGTTTTTTAACAACAATTTTATTGCTGAGCTGTCCCTTTCTTCTGTTATACCAAAACGGCTGCATGTGGCATACTACTAATCCATTTATCAAATTGTGGCCATAAGTAACATACGTCTTGCCAAAAAGCTGCGTCTACTACCTAACCCCCGCGATAACATATAGTCTATAATATTTACTTAATTGAAATGGTCAACTTTATTTTCTAATGGAAAATTAATCATTTAGATTAAATTGACCAATCATTAAAATAGTCGACAGATTAATTGACAGAATATTCAACAGTGGCAGCCCTAGTGTGTGCTACGTGGTTCAGGCAGGTCATACCGTCAGCTGTCCGGCCACGCCAAAGTCGGCTAGCTTGGCCTGGCCTTCCGAATTGAGCAGGATGTTCCCAGCTTTTATGTCCCTGTGGATTTTCCTCATGAAGTGCAGGTATTCCAGCCCCTTGAGCGTTGACTGGACAATGGTGGCGATCTCATCCTCCGTCAGCTGCAGCGGAGCATATGAGAGGCGTTGAAAAATCATGAGGGTGACGAAGTCAAGGGGACTGAGTCAGGGGGTGGGGGGGACAGGAGAAATGCCCGGTGTGCTGACCGTTTTGTTACGCAGCCGAATAATGTCAGACACCGAGCCGGCACCACAGTACTCCATCACGATCCACAAGTCGCTGTTCTTGAAATAGCTGCCATAGTACCTGACGACATGTGGGCTGGAGACACAAGTGAACTTGTTATGGTCACCATGCATGTCAATAAATGCACAACGCTGAAGGAAGAAGGTACATCAACAAATCAAACGAGAGCCTTTTTATCTTTATTTAGTGAGTAGATACTTTTATCCAAACAATATACAAGTGAGGAAAGCTTGGGCTAAGAGAGCATCCAGCACCCCTGGAGACATGCTAACAGAAGCAGATGCTACCTGTTACACTGTTGCATGATGGAGATCTCCTTGATGATTTCCTGGAGGTCCGACTCCACTGGGACCTGCTTGATAGCCACGATCTCTCCAGTCTCCTTATAGTTGGCTTTGAACACGCTGCCATAGGACCTGCACAACACCAGAGGTAAAAGCATGACACTTTTACACAAGTGCTAACCTGTAGGATAAACAATAGAATAGTGATACTTTATTGATCCCCATGGGGAAATTCCCTTTATCATTTTGCCCCATCTTGCTCACCATGGAGCTTGGGGTTATAGCAAAGGTTAATGCCACAAAAGCAAAATGCACAGTCAATGGGTATATCGCGCATGTGCGACATACGGGAGACCCATTGCGCATATCGGCACAGATCGGGCAGTGACAGTGGTGTCAATAAACAAATGTAGGGCTGCAACTAAATTGCAATTTTCTTAGCCAATTTCGATTGCTGATTTTTTGGAAGTGCGATCGGCCAATGCCGATTTTTCATGATTTTCCTTAATGCAAAAAAGATCACTTTTGTGTATGACTAAATATAGAAAACAAGTCTTAATGTTGAAACAAATTTAGTTACCAAAAAAAAAAACACTATTTTCATAAAAACCTTATTAAAAACTTTGCAAATTCAAATAAAACTAAATAAATACAACCCCAAATATTACTAAAGTTTAATATATTTTCCTAAGGATAATAAGTGTAGTAAGTTAAATAAATAAATAAAAATATATGAGTACCTATTTTGTCTGGGCAACATATTATAACTACTTAAGCATTAATAGCAAGTTTCTCTTTATAAACAGAATTGGAATCTGTTGTAAAACTGAATATCGCTTTGAGATCCACTTGTAGCAGGCTGCTGTCACATGAAACTAGATTAAACAGCTCCGGTAGTTTGATGTTCGAAAAGTAACGCATACTCTATTTTGTACTTTAAGCCTAGGTAATTTACCATATTTCCTAAGCCTCCATCCTCAACTATGAAAAACGGCTGGTCACCCAGTACCACGAATTCCATAATTTTCCTCGTAATTCCTTTGCTCTTTTCACTGCTTATACCACAGAAAGGCAGGAGGGACTCCTGGCTTGTAGATCGCTCCAAACATGCTCTGCTGGCTTCAGTTTTAGCAGCTTTCGCTTTGCTAGCTTCTTCAAACTGAGCAGTATAACCGAGCGAGTGGGGTGCCGCATTGTGTTGTTGATGGTTGGCGCTCCCTTTATTTAAAGGAGTGACCCGATTGTCAACTCGAACTGGCCAGTTTTATTCCTGGCAATTACAGAAAAACACATTCACCACTGATATACGTAAACGGACACTTCTCTTGCTTTCATGCCTCCGGGAAACAGGAGGGCATCACTAGCGGGAGGGGGAAATATAATGGGAAAACAATCAGCCTCACAGCCAAGTATAAAAATTAAAATTTCCGATCTATCTTATACAATTACCCAGAAATCTTAGCAGATGCAAATTCACTCTGTTGCACATGTTCACCGGGGTGATATGTCTTTTTGTGTTAAATGTCTTTGCATTGGTTCCCTCACAGTGTGCTTAGGCCTCACTTTTCGCAGATAAGCTCACAGTGAAGAATTTCCAAAGTACGGACATTTCAGTGGGTCTGTAAGTACGCGAGCGACTGGGATGTGTGTGCGCACGGCTGTGCGCATGACGTTTTGCGCATGCATAAGATCGGTTTGAAATTGGAAATACATGCAGGCTGAAAATCGGCCAATTCCGATCACTGGCCGATCGATCGGTGCATCCCTAATTAAAATCGATGAATCGGATAAAAAAGATTTTTTATTTCCACCAGTTTTTTCAGAAATAGAACATCATCTAAACTGATGGAGCAAAAAAGTACACAAAGAAAAATGCAAATCAAAAAAATCTGGTAACCGAATTTGTTTCAACATTAAGACTTGTTTTCTATATTTAGTCATACACAAAAGTGATCTTGCATGGCACTATCACATACACTCACAGACGCAGTTACTTTCATCCCTGTCTAAATGCAATTCATCCTACCTCACTTACATGATGAAAGATGGGACTGTCTGGGCAGGTAGGTGTGCACCCTTGGCTACCTAACATGACATTTCGCTGGTGAAATAAGAACAGGGCAAACAGAGAATGGGTTGGGGAATAGGTTTCGTTTTGGCATATTGGCGTGCGTGTGTGTATGGGAGCATGTCTGTGTGCGCCTATATGTGCGATCGTGTGCGCGTGTATGTTTGTGTATGTGCGATCGTGTGCGCGTGTATGTCCGATCATAAGCGGGTGTATGCTTGTGTATGTACGATCGTGTGCGCGTGTATGTGTGTGTGTATGTGCAATCGTGTGCGCGTGTATGTTTGTGTATGTGCGATCATGTGCGCGTGTATGTTTGTGTATGTGTGATCGTGTGCGCGTGTATGTTTGTGTATGTGAGATCGTGTGCGCGTGTATGTTTGTGTATGTGCGATCGTGTGAGCGTGTATGTGAGATCGTGTGAGAGTGTATGTTTGTGTATGTGCGATCGTGTGCGTATGTATGTGTGTCTATGTGCGATCGTGTGCGCGTGTATGTGCGATCGTGTGCGCGTGTATGTTTGTGTATGTGTGATCGTGTGCGCGTGTATGTCCGATCGTGTGCGCGTGTATGAGCGATCGTGTGTGAGTGGATGGTTGTGTATGTGTGATCGTGTGCGCGTGTATGTT
>JAODKN010000127.1:4880805-4891135 GCA_026774425.1 Petrocephalus zakoni | reverse complement strand
AAGGCAGTTCTGAAGGCGAAAGGGGGTCAAACACCGTATTAGTATGGTGTCCCTAATAATCCTTTAGGTGAGTGTATTTGTATGATTTTTCCTCAGTGTGATGTTTGAGAATATAATATTTGTGTTGACATAGGTAAGTCTGGAGACATTTTCATCCAAAATACAATCACAAGAGTTGCACAGTGGCTTATCCCAGTCAGCACAGAGCACTAGTCTGCAGAACACTGCAGACAGAATGGCAGTTAATTACAAAGCATACACACAGTAGAGGCATTTTTTCAACACCTATTACATTACATTTATTTTTGTAGCAGACACTTTTATCCAAAATGACATACAAAAATCAATCAAAAGGTTAGTGGTTCGAGTATCACTGGAGTACTCTGAGCAAGGTACTGCCCTCAAGCACTCCCTGGCGTCTGAATTAGCTGCCCTCTGCTATGTCACATGGGTTAAATGCAGAGCACACATTTTGTTGTTGTGCACTGTGTGTCAACAATGACAATTAGTCACCTTTCAAATCACACTGGTAACTTTTATTTGCACAAAGTACGAGCGGCTCAGGATACATTTCACTGTGTGTTGTACCAGTATAACGACCTATGTGACAAATAAAGAATCTTGAATCTTGACCACGTATTTAATCCAGAAATCCATATGACATGAGAAAAGCATGGAACAGGATTTTAACACCTAAACACTGGGAGCATACTATGAGATAAAATGTTGTGTCATATACCTGGGTTTTTAGAAGAGGCTGGAAAAGTGAAACGTCCTTGTTTATATATATATATATAAAATACTATTAGTCAACGTACAATGAAAGTGTGTTGGGCGGTGCAGCAAGCCGGCTGCGGACAACTGCCGCTGCAAACGGCCCACAGGAACAGTTGGCCTACAGAAATAGAGACGCATCGCCATCTCCATACAGAGGAGCAAAAGGGGAACGTAAGGGGCGCGCGCGAGGAGGCGTGGCTGCGGCTGCAGCGGCGGCGCGCGGCCGCACGGGGACGCACGGGCACGCAGCCGGCACTCGGCCAGGAGCGCGAGCCGCTGCGCAGCCGGCTTTCCGAGGGCGCAGCAGAGCAGCCGTCGGCTTCCTGCACAGAAAAGGCATTTTAAAGGCGCCTCTAACCCGCGTTTTCCTTCTACTTTTCAATCGTAAGTATCGCTTCGGGCTGGGAAAGTATTGTTGCCGATAAACGGAAGTTTTTGTCGCTTTTATTGCGCAGACCCCGGTGAGCCGGTGCGGAATCCCGACTTTCCGTTACCGTCGCTGAGACCGGCTAGTTACTCGTCAGGCGCGGCCGGGCTGAAGCGCTCGGCCTCCACTTTGTTCTGTTTCCACCCCAGAAAGATGCCGCAGAAACGTCGCACCCAGTCCTGGGCTGAGCTCAAACACTCCGGCAACGAGCGTTTCAAGCACGGCCAGTACGGCGAGGCCTCGGCGCTCTACTCGCAGGCCATCGCGCTGCTGGAGAAGTCAGGTTAGTCAGGCTTCGGCAAAGATCGCCGGCGTGTGACTGAGCCTCTGGGCGGCGAGTTGGCATTAGACCTCGGCGTGGACCCGGGGGGGATTCTGTCCTCATCCCTAAATGCTATGTTTGATCAGATGAGTGGCTGAGGACAGGCTTCTATGAACCTTCTGGTACCAAACTCAGCCCTCAGGCTCGGGAACAGATCTCCACCCGTGGGAATGAATTTAAAACTAAGCAGGTCTTTTAATCGAAAATGCCCACGCAGAAACAAAAT
Organism: Petrocephalus zakoni; assembly: GCA_026774425.1. Classification (NCBI taxonomy): domain Eukaryota; kingdom Metazoa; phylum Chordata; class Actinopteri; order Osteoglossiformes; family Mormyridae; genus Petrocephalus; species Petrocephalus zakoni. The sequence goes on along the minus strand of JAODKN010000127.1, from coordinate 4,889,383 downwards.
TAAAATAGCCATGCTGTCAAGACTGGTTTGTATTTTTTTTTAATCAAATACGTTACGGGTACAAATTCGTGTCATATTCTAGGGTTATTAAATGGCTTTATATTTGTGGGAAAACTTGCATATAATTCTCATTAATACGTCTGTTTTATGTGTTCCGTAGAGCTTAGCTTAAACTTCTAAATTGATTGTGGAATTCTAAAGTGATTGTAGAAGTTCTTTATTGTTGTTATGAAGGACATGGAAATGTTTGTTGGGTCTTATGGACTGGGAATAAGTCTGTTGATTGTCATGATTTTTCATGAGCCATTCAGTTAGTGTTAATCAGATATGACTCAATTAATCCCCTTGTATAAATGCCAACATATACAGATTCCAGCAACAGCATTTCAGCCAAATTTAAACAATTATGTCAAGGCCTATATGAAGTACTATGCTTGTATTGCCAATTTGCCTTTGTTGTTGGATGCATGCGTAGGTAAGAATAACCAGGATGATCTAGGCATCCTGTACTCGAACCGGGCTGCCAGTTATCTGAAGGATGGCAACTGTGCCGAGTGCATAAAGGACTGCACAACGTAAGTTTACTGCTTTAAGTCTGTCATTCCTACTAAATAATGTTGCCATTTGAGTTTAATGAACAATATGTATTATGTGTTATATTTTTATTACATGTTATTATATTTTTTATTATATGTTATTTTATATGTAGTAATTAGACCTATAGTGTATTGGAAAGCATTGCACTTGATGTGTGAGGTGCTTAGGCAGATATAAGCAACTGAGATATATCAGTGATCAGAAGAGGATGTTTGAGAATGAAAATAATGGTGTGAACATTGGTGGTCTAATTTTTCTGGGGGCCATAGGCTAACATGGGTAGGGGGCCCCTTACGTTGGCCGTTCAAGGTTTTTTTTTTTAGCCGAAATTGTGCATCGTTTTTAATCCCTTCTCTTTTCAATCAATAATATGCTAATCAGTAACACTTACCAGTCAGGGTGGGGCTATCGTGCCCGCTGATCCATCGGCCAAATTTAAGACGTATTATTATAGATTATAAACAGTTTTAGTTAACTAAAACTGTTTTATAAATGTTTTGAGGGGACATTTAATCTGTTTTTTTGCTTAAGAAAAGGCAGCAGGGGGCCCTCTAGAATGTGGGGCCCAGGGTTGTACCTGGGTGTAAACTAACTTTTAGGAGACAATAGATTAAGACAACTGGTCACACCATCAGTTTTTCATGTGAAGTTTTATGATGGTCTATACATTTGCTTAATGGTACCTGTGTATTTTGGGTTTTGCATTTCTGTGCTACAGCTTTGCCCACCTCACTACAGTAAACATGTGTTACTTGACAGCGCGCTGGACCTGGTTCCGTTCGGTATCAAATCCCTAGTGAGGCGTGCTACTGCTTATGAAGCAATGGAGAGGTACCGGCTGGCCTATGTCGACTACAAGACCGTTTTGCAGATGGATTGTAACATTCCAGCAGCTCATGATGGAATAAACAGGTAACTGTCTCATCTTCTTGTCAGTGGAAATTTAGATATGAATTTCTGAATAATCATAGGCTAGAAAATAAAAGCATTTGGGTGTTTTGTTTATTTGTATGACAGATATGTAAGGCTCATGTTTAAGTTACATCTTGTTTCTGTAAAAAATAAAAAAAATCTTCCAGAATGACAAAGGCTCTGACAGAGCAGGATGGCCTGTCCTGGCGCGAGAAGCTGCCCCCGATTCCCACAGTGCCGCTGTCTGTCCGGGAGAGGGCGTGCCAGGCGGCATCGTCTGCACCAAACGCACAGCACAATAGAACAAGGGCACCAGAAAAGCCTGGTTAGTGCCCTGTCCTCCTTTTTCAAAATATGTCGTCAAAAAAAATCAGCACTAGCCATAGTCGACTAAATTTGTGTCTCACTCGGGGTGAGAGTTATTTGGGGGCTGGGGTTTACTCCCACGTAATAGTTTTCCCAGTAACACTCTACACGAGAGATTGATCTGTTCGATACCATTTATAGGAGCATACTAAGCAGAGCGCTGATCTTTTTGTGATTGCCCCCCCACAGGGGAGGATTCCTTAAAGCAAGCACTGTCCTTGAAGGAACAAGGCAATGCACTGGTGAAAAGTGGAGAGCATAGAAAGGCGATTGAAAAGTACAGCCAGAGCCTCAAGCTTAACTCGGCAGAAGTCACAACTTACACGAACAGGTAGGGGCATCGTGGCTCCGGGATCTGCTGGGAAGAACTGACAGTGGGAGGACTCTTCAAGATTTTGGATTCAAATCCAATGGGCACCCGAGTAATAATTTCTCTGTTGGGCCCTTAGACAAGGCCTTTAACCCCCACCGCTCCAGGGATGCTAGCTGCCCGCAAGCTTTCCTCATATGAACATCACTTTTGGATAAAAGCATCTGCTTAATAAAAATAAAAATCCACCTGGTACACCTGTGAGTAGCTTGGGCACAGTCAGTCTTGTACAGCTCTTTTGATCATCAGACTGCTGTCTCAGAGAATTTCTGGGGCCGAGATGCTTAGTGCAGTAGTTTCTGCCTCCATACCAAAAATAATCACATCTGTGAAACTGGAGCAGTGGGAGAAGAGAAGCAGTATGTCCCCACAGAATTGTTCTAGGCTATTCTTTGATCCCACGCAAAGTCGCTTTTGTGTCGTCCATTGGCATACACTGTCCACTGCCTGCAGCCAACTCTTTTACACACTGCAGTCCATAACACTACCATTCCCATGTTGCCACCATGCAGGGCGCTGTGTTACCTCTCTCTAAAGATGTACAAGGAGGCGGTAAGAGATTGTGTGGATGCCCTCCGACTGGATCCCACTAACGTCAAGGCACTATACCGGCGAGCACAGGCTCACAAGGAGCTGAAAGTAAGAACATTTTGAATGTCGTTTAAATCACCCATTGCTCTTTGTAAAATACCCACGGAAGTATCTCCATGTCCATGCAGCGGTATTTGATTTGTCTAGGAAGGGCTTTAGTGTTGTCTCAGTGGTAATGGGCAGTACATCTTAAATATGCCATTCTGTTGGTATCAGTAATGTGAAGTGGTAGTCCCTAGTTATTTAACTTGTAAGTCAATTTGAATAATGCGGACAGTCACATACTCTCGTGTCTAACGGTCACACACTCCTTGACAGGACTACAAAGCTTGTGTTGAAGACCTTAACACCCTGCTGAAAATCGAACCGAAGAATACAGCTGCACAGAAGTTAAAGCTGGAAGTACAGAAGATGAAGTAACTTCAGTGCTTCATTGACTTAAATATGGGGTTTTTTAAGTGCCCTTATTTTGCCCTTGTTTAGTTCATCTTTCTGTGGTGTGAAATAGCCTTTCCAAGGTCAACAACCATGTCTAGGTTTTCTTTATTTTTTTGTATTTTGTATGTTTTTACTTGTTCTGCAGCAAGGCTGGAAATCTATGCACTGTAAATTTAAGCTTCGTCTATTTATAATATTGCAACAGAATGGTTGCAGGGAAGCGTTTGGAGTTTTAACATTGTGCTCTTTCAAAATTGCGTGATGTGAATTAGAATTTTAAACATTAAGTTTGGTATTCAATGAGAGTTTCCAAATTAAGCCACTGTTAAAACTGTGTACATATGGACTAATTCCATACTGTTTAAGGATAGTTATTTAGCTGTGTGTTTGGAAAAGTCTTATTTTCCAATCCCTCGCCCCCTTTAGGGTAAAGTAAATTGCTTTCGGTATTTTACTTCCTTGTTGTGAGAGCTATCCTCAGGGTTTGAATACATTTGTACAGCTTGCATCAAGAACAGACCTAAGATACTGCTAGAAGATATGCCCTATTTTGGCAAAGATTAGTAAAGGTGAGGAGTTTAATGACTGGGAATTTGTTTTGGAGCGGAGTAACTAAAACCAACCTGGAGCCTGTATTGTGTTCAAGGGAACCTCTGGCTTTGTCTTTAGTCTCACAGATTCACACACACAAATGTGGCACTACCTACCAAATAGAGAGTGTGAGGATACATTCAGTGTGCGGCTACTTTAGATAAGTGTTTCCCAATCCGGTCCTCAGGGACCCACGGACAGTCCACGTTTTTGCTGCTGGGAGAGTGATGCATTTTGGAAGTGAAACCCACGTTGTCACATGCGTGCTGTGGTGCGTCAGCAATGACGATTCGTCACCTTTTCTTCACCTTCACATCACAAAATGACTTGCTTTGAATGGAGGGAGAGCCTTTTTTTTTTTTTTTGAAAGAGCTCAGCCTTTTACATATGAGACATGCTGCTGATATTTGTCTCCTGTCAGTTGATCTGTGGACTACCAGTCATGTCTGAAACACCAGGAAAGGGAAGTACTTGTGTATCGTTTGATTGTGAATAAAGATTTTCTGGTGTCTGGCTTTGTGATTTTCACTTTTCTTCGTGTAAAGAACCTGGCTTTATAAATGGGGAAGTTGTAACTCCATGGGCAAGAAGTATCAGGTGTGTGAATAAATATTTCATGTTATTGCTTAAGTAAATATGCTTTATATTAAATATCTTAATTTATATTTACTATTGTGTATTACCATGGTGAACACCGAAGGCTGATGAGTTATGGTGGGTTCGGCTTTTGAAAGTTTACTGCATGGTGACATGCAATGAGATACTTGAATATCTGTACATGGATCTGCAATATTTTTTATTGTTGAAGATTGAAACTGAATTGTAGAGTAATACATGCACAAAAACATTCATGGTTTTATGAATTGCCTGACTGAAGTAGTGCCTAAGTAGAAGTATTTTTATGTTGCTATTCTCTATATGCGCAAATTTGTGTATATATGTAGAAAGACGTTTAGCTGCCTTTTCTTCTTTTGAATTTTGGTATGATGACCTAGATATCACATTTTATTAATCTTTTATTATATTTATATACTGCTCTTGATTATGTTAATTTCATCAGTGTTTGCTAAAAATGGTCAGTGTCTACAATAAAATTATTTTCCAGAGAATACTGCATGTATCAGACTATGACATAACCTCGGACATAACATAGTAGCACAGGTAGCTGGTTAAAAAATAGGTGTTTTAAATATTTTTCTTAAAAAAAATTAATAATGGATTGAGATTCATCCATCTTCTAAATATTTATCATGGCCAAGGTCTGCTGGAGCCAATCCCAGGATGCATGGGGCACAACCAGGATAGGATGCCATTCCATTGGAAGATAAACGTACACAATCCCGGCAATTTAGTGACACAAAACACTGTAACTACATGGAACATGTGAACTATACAGCCTCAACAGTACAAGTGGGACTGAAAACCCTGAAGATGTAAGGCATAGTGCTAACCACCCAGCCAGTGAGTTGAATTTATACATTGGACTTTTGTTAGAGAAATGAAGGTCGTACCTGAGAGCAGAAAAATGATGTTAATCCATATTAAACATATCTTTAAGGTCAAATTAATGACAGGTATGGTTAGTATGTGATGACTGATACCAATATTCACGGCTAGCAGTCAACAGTCATTTCTGTATAATGGAAACAGCCTTCATTGGAAAGAAAAAAAAACAAATGATTGTGTTTTTTATGGATCTTGGCACACTTTTTCATTGCCTCAGGATTCACAAAGGGAGTGTTGCTTATGAAACCGACTTATCATCCATTCCTCCATCTGTCCTTTTGAACACAAACCCACAGCAGATGCTGCATACACAGAGCACTGGCGCTAAAGCCCACCTTCTGCCATCATCCGCATCTTCCTTTTCCGATGCAAAGGTGCAAACGGAAAGGTGCCAGTGACGTCAAACAGAAGCCATGTAAACTCTGAGAACACATCGTGCAGACAGAAAAGGATCCACGTCAGTTACTGGCTCCACTATCTTACTAAAGCATGCAGAAGTTGGAGGAAATGTGTAATACATATCAATACACTCAGTACAAACTAAAATGTTTCACCCGGCAATACAGGAAATTTATTTCTGAGCAGATGCTGAAAAAAATCAACGATTTAACACAATAATACAATGGAAAAGAACACTGACGAACTATAGGTAATACACAGATTTTTGGCCAGTAATAGTCACAGAAAGCAATGTATGGGAGCAAGTTGTACGAGAACACAACCTTGTGCTAAAACACATTAGGGACAGAATTTGGCATTTGTTTGAAAACACTGATTTAACCTGTTTATATACCAATGAAATTTCTCCGATCTATGTGTGTACATAAAAAACATTGTATGTAATTGCATGAGTTATTCTTTGGGTTCATGGGTTGGGTTTAACTCCAAGCACTATCTTATCAGAAGCTACGTGCCCTCAGCATTGCTGTGGGTTTCTGCACCATCTTCCAGACATGTTAATGTATGCACAACATTATTCTTTCTGACTCCAACAATGATCCCAGCTGTTTGAGAATGAGTAAAAGCAATTGAATATCCCTACTGAATGTTCCAATTCATTCCAGTAGGCTTTATAAAATTGGGTTCAATCTTTTTTATGGACAGTGCATCTGCTTTAGCCATAAGATGTGCTAGTACCAAATCTCATACAATCATGACTTAATAATAATAATAATAATAATAATAACACAACTTATTAACTTAATAACACAAGCATATGCAAAGTGTCCGCTCATCATCCACTATATCCTTTCTTAAATGTCAATAGTATGGTAATGTTTAATTTGGCAAGGCTTCCAGAATGTTCCTCAGCTCCCTGTGGTGGCAAAGATTTAAACAGCTGTCCTAGTTTTCAAGGCCACCGTTAGGTTCTTACAAGGATATGTGCTTCATAACCTACTTTACAGAATTTTTTAATCAGGAACTTTGCAGTAAGGGAACTGGCAAAAAAACAAAAACAAGAACATGAACTGGGGAATAGACCAACAATATTGCTTAAATATATTTCAAGACATTTTTAAAAGTTCTCACCCACCAAATATGAGATGTCTGCATCCTGAATCCACATCTGGGTAAATAGCCCTTTTCCTTCTAAGAGCAATAAACACCCTTTGCATAAAACAAAAAACAGGAAAATCTGGAACTGATAAAACTTTTATTTCACTTTAAATTGTCTTTTACACTCTCCTGATTATTACATGTAAGGTGGAACTAGAACTGTTTTAAAAGACATACACAAATCTAGTATTACGTCAATAACCAGGTTTTTTTTTTTGTTTTGTTTTTTTTAAGTTTAAGCTATTCTAAGTTTTCACAACCACGTGCGCGCTAGGGAATAAAACCATCACAGAAGCAAACTTTAGGCAGAATACTGGTCAGTAGAAACAAAGCAAGTAGATACCAGATATACAGACAGGCTTGGTTCCACATTCACTACTGCGGTTTTTTTATTTATTTTATTTTTTTTTATTATTTTTTAAATCAAGCATAGATTAACTGCCATTTGTTCAGCTAAAGGGGAGAATCCTTAGTGCATGAAACATTGTCCTCAGCAAGACGGACTGAGACAGGGGACTTCTACACCTAAGTGGAATGTCATGGTGATGGCAAGGTATTGTGACACTGAGTGAATTAAGCTTTAAATTTTATTCTTTCCTTATTTCCCCAGCCCTTAACCTACTACATCTCCTAAATTTAAACCCAGCACTTTTGAAAGAGAGGCTGTTTTTTTCTTTATTCTTCTACAAGACTCCTTGTAGTAAGCAAAAGTACAGAAGTCTGTAACCTAACACTCATCAACATAAACGTCTCTGCATTAAACCCGGCGTATTAAGAACTTTCTCACATTAGTCATCAATAGGCTTTCGACTCATGAGGACTACTTCAGAAGATGGAACGATGATTAGTCATTTCAGGCTGTCAGCGTGGAAAATCCAGGTCTAGAAACTTTAAAGGTAACAGCTTAAAGGTGTTTTTTTTTTTTTTTTAGCAAGCAGGTTCACAATATTACATTAAGAAAAATTTATATTCACTTCTAAAAAATGTTTACAATTTACATTTTGTTTTAATGAAAACAGTCATTATGCAGAGGTGCAGGTAGAACATTTAAGAACAAAAAAAAGCTCCACTGTACTGATGTCAAACAGTACATTTATATTAACTGTTCCGATTTGTTCAGAAATGTTCTCATTTGAGAAAATTTTTATGTCTTGTGATGGAATGTTCAAAACTGGTAACGTGGAATGGGGGGGGGGGGGAATAACCACAATGGCTCCCTTTTATTAAATCTGTTTCATTTTAAAATATAATGAACATTAAACAACAATGTGCATGTTAGTCAGTGTCACAATACAGCCTGTTATTCCATTCTGTATGAGGCCACAGCAGAATTGTACTGTTACCCAACCCACGCATATCTGCATTTCACAGAGCAGATTTGTTTTTATTATTTACGGACAGGAGGAGGAAATACAACTAAACATCACAGTGTTTGGTGAAAATAAACCGTCACTTTAATAACCTTTGAATAAAACCTGCAAATGCTGGTACACTATAAAACAAAAACAAAGATAAAAAAAAAAATTAAGAATGATAATTCACAACCTGCATGGGAGAATTAAAAATAATAATAAAAAATAAAATTCAACAGAACCAGAAGCAAGTGGATGGGGTGGGGGGGGGGTGGGGGGGATGATTTGCTAGTTGATA
>JAODKN010000127.1:4855727-4880705 GCA_026774425.1 Petrocephalus zakoni | reverse complement strand
ACACACAACAACTACCCCCCACCCCCTCCCCCCCCACCCCCCCGCGGCCCCCGCCCCCGCCCCCCCCCGCGTGGGGCATGATTTTCTAGTTGATAATATTACTAATTCACAATCCAAAAACTGTGCCAGCTGACTGCCATTTTGTCATTTTCGGGTTTTCTGCAAAGGGCACGACTGACAGGCCGGGTACAATTCATGCTGCTTGCCATACAGAAAGGGAGTCCAAATGAAGTTGGGGACAATGGGCTGTATGTGTGTGCGCGTGTGCAAAACACAGGACGGGAGGGCAATGCACGGGCTGTATGTGTGTACAGTACGGTTCAGGACGGGGAGCTGCACGGACTCTATGTGAACGACACCGGCTGCAAGGACATATGTGTGCATGATACAGGGGCGTGGAAACATGGGCTCTATGTGTATACGATACAGGTTGTTGAAACTTTTGGACTGTACGTGAGTACTATACGGGACACGGGGAAGTAAGGGCGCTGTGTGACGTTAGTTATCTCCATCACCAACATCGCCATCATCACCCTGGTTTTCTGATGTCCACAGCTGTAAAGGGGAAAAACATGCATGTTAACTTACCCACAAAAAACAGGGAAGGTCTCACAACGTTTAACAGTTTTATAAAAATGTGAATTGGGGATGAACATTTCAGCTAGCTGGGCATCAATTAGTTAGATACATGGACCTTGAACATACAGGTAGCTGGTTCAAGTGCCAGTATGAGCTGTAGTAATGCCTTTTAGTGGGGAATTTAACCTAAATAGATCCATTTAAAATATTTGTTACAAACAGGTAAAAGGTTATTCTTAGGGGATAAGTTGACCAAGAAAATAAATCGTACATAAATGCAGCAAGGAATGTACAGCAATCCATTTTAAAGAATCTGGGACTCCTGCATGTATTACTTGTGTAAAATTTTGACCAGTAATGGTCAACTGCATCCAAACACCTTACAGCAGTGCTGAGAACTCACAGTGAGGTTGTCCCTTAGTAGCTGCATGATCAGAGTGCTGTCTTTGTAAGAATCCTCATTCAAGGTATCAAGTTCAGCGATTGCTTCATCAAAGGCCTGGAACCAGGGAAGAAAAATGATTCATAGAATATATTTTCTGCATGAAAACCACTGTAAAAAACATGTACTGTTATGCTCTCGAGAAAATTCAACAATTTTACACACACAATTTAGTTAGCTCAAAATTATTCTGTCACTTTGCTTCAGGAAGTAATTGATAAAAAAATAAGATGGGATGACGATTAAAACGTTCTGAAAAGGGTTACAGCTGCTCACCGTCTTTGCCAAAGAGCAGGCCTGCTCAGGAGAGTTGAGAATTTCATAGTAGAAAACGGAGAAGTTGAGTGCCAGTCCCAGTCGGATGGGGTGTGTGGGCTGCATCTCATTCTTGCTGATTTCGAAGGCCTCCTGATAGGCCTGCTGGGAACTGTCAACCGTACCTGGCGTTTGTGCCACAAGACATGTATTCATTAGTGATATTCTCAGAAGTTTCAGAGTTGATATTTCAATTGTAAAAAAAATTTTAATTAATTACAGTTCTACCCAAAAGCAAGGCTACATAATCTAATCATGCAGAATGTAAAAAAATAAATAAATAAAAATAACAGTCATGAACTTCACACTGACATGACAGGAGCTGCATACTAACTTTTCTTGCGATCTCCGGCTGCCACTTCAGACAAGTATCTAAAATAGTCTCCTTTCATTTTCAGGTAGAACACCTTGCTCTCTGCCTGACTTGCATTGAGAATGAGGTACTTGCTGAGAAGTCCCTGAAATAAAGAAGAAAAACACTTATTGGTGTATATACTGCCATTCTTACCAGTAAAAATGAAACCATAAAAAAGAAAATCCTTCCAAGTACGGGTTAGAAATAAAAGAGGGTTTACCAATTCTGTTCAGTGAATGCAATTAAAACCACAATCTGTTCAGTAGGCCACCACACACATCTGATGTTCAGGAGGCCACCACACACGCCCAGCTCTCCTCACCAGCACGTCGTTGCAGATGTCCTGCAGCTCGCCCTCGATCTTCTCGCGGTACTCGCGCGCCATCTGCTGCTTCTTTTCGTTACCCTCGGTTTTCTGCTCGATGCTGGAGATGACGCGCCAGGAGGATCGGCGGGCGCCCACCACGTTCTTGTAGGCCACGGAGAGCAGGTTGCGCTCCTCGTTGGAGAGCTCGTGGCCTTGCTCCGTCACGGCCTTCATCGCCGATGCCATGTCGTCGTAGCGCTCCGCCTGCTCCGCCAGCTTGGCCTTCTGCACCAGGTCACTCTTGTCCATCTTCAAGCTGCCCCGGGATCAGACACAGAGCGTCAAGAAAACTAAAGTCCACCAACCGGCTCTAACTGTACTTTATTCTCAAGGAGGTGCCTTTTTATCAAGCTGTAAGGACATGATGGGGCAGCATAAAATCTGAGCTTTAAAAGAAAGAGGAACCTTTCCTACATTGACAGCCCATCCTTTCTGCCTCCTATGAGACTGTGCTCTTCATTTTTATTTAAAACTCAAATCAACGATAATCATTAGGCGTGAAATAACACTTAACTGGACATTGAAAAGGGTAAACTGAAATTTTTTATTTGGTGTCAAAAAAACAAAACAAAAGGAAGATACTTTTAGCTTGGAGGGAACCTTAACAGATAAAGTGATAAAGTGAAACCCTGCCTCATGAACAGCAAGTAAAGCAGCACAGCTGGAAGCTCTGCAAGACTGCTGCGGATGCTAGAAATATCCTGCACACTGCCTCGCACGTGGCCGGGGGGCAGGTTACCTGATTTGCCCATTAACTTCAGACTATTTGCACAAAAGCTCCGGCATCCTGCTTTCCACTTCGGGCATACTGGATGTAAAGGTCTTGGTCACTCATACACAAGGAGACCAACTTTACTAAACAAATGTTTCAGAATTTTCTGATTTAATATATGGGGAAAAACATCACCCCGATTAGGGAGTGCAATTCGTCATTTGAAATTTGACAGATAACACCGATTAATTCTTATGACAAAAAAAAATTACACTACTGTTATATTCATGAAAACGATCGAAAACTATCGAAACGGATAAACAGTGCTTTGATTCTCCGATTTCACTTTTTTTGTAGCACTGGCAAAGCAAATAATGTGATACTACACTCCTGGGCCCGATTAAAATGCTGTAAGGGGTGCAATGATTATCCGGCTATTATAGATTTACGCGATCTGCCTGTGCAGCTTCCGACCACATGAGACGATCGCTGCGCATGCAGGTCACCTAACCCAATTATTAAAATACTTAAAAATCCAACTAGTACCCGGTCACGGCGGGCTGCAGCACGGCACGGCCTGAGCCTGGGGTGACATACGCGACTGCGGCGCGGCCGTATTCCGGCCGAAACGCGAACTGGACTACGCCCCAGGCCCGGACAGCGACGCCGTTCATTCAGCCGCCGCCGACCGCACGATGACACGAAATAAACCCGATGGCACGGCCACGGCCAGGGTTATACGCCAGATAACACAAAGGGGGGCTAAAACACGCCTCACGCTGCCGCCACATTCATTTTATCACCGAGACACGACCGCTAGAACAGCCCCGGGCACTGAGGAAATACGGAATGCAGCACGCTCACATCGGCTGGAAGGTACCGCTCTCTGCCTCCCATAAACGCGGAACAGTTTTACCGAAGTGTCCGTCCGATGATGCCGCACTAACGGGGGATCCGGCGGACAAGCGAACCGGCGTTTTTAGCGCAAAACCTCGCGCAGAGACGCCGTTAGCACGCCGGCTAGCGACGTCCCCCGGCCTCCGTCGCATTCCCGTGCGGCGCTTCGCGCGAGTGACAGACACGCCTAGAGGACACGCTGGGCCGTGGGCAAATTAACCACTCGCCTGACTAATTCCGTATATATGCCACATTTAAAACTGGTTTAGGAGTCCGTACCGAGCGCGCAGAGGCCCGCGTTTCCGCGCACTGCAGACGGTCTGCGGCTAGTTTAGCTAGCTGGCCACATATCACGACCTGATCCTCACCACCTCGTTACCTACATATTTATGCTAGACGCTCAATGCGCGGCTACATTTCCAAATTGGTGCGGTAAACCAGTGGGGTCTTTGAACTAAATGTTTAAAGTATCTCATTTATAAGCCGTGCCTGTTCCTCACGCCACGGCCTAAGTCCTTGCACCCAGCCCCAAACCACAATAGGCACATTCTCTACCGCACACCGTTATTGGACCCGCTGTTATATTGATATAACCTTTTATATTTGCGCTTAATACCTGGAGACGGCTTACAACCAAACCGAGACATGTGAACTCACATTAGTAATGTACTTTTAGTCCTGCTTTTGTCTATGGACGATGGGAGTCTTTCTCTCCGTCCTCCGTCTCGCTACTCTGGATATTCAGGGCAGTACCACTTCCGCTTGCACTGACACTTCCGCTTCCTCTAAACCCCACCCCTCCCCCCCCGCCAGTAACCATGACAACCTATGTCCGGGGTTTCAGAAACGTTTTCCAGGGGTTAATGCGTCATAACTGCCATGGCAACCGCGGCGGAGGAACGTCAGCAATCACCATGGAGATTGCTCCTTGGTGGAGTAAGTAGCAGAAGCAGATTCATGATTTTATGTAGGAAATGTCTGTTGGTAGTGATCTAGTCCCACATTATTGAGATGGGTTGTCTTTTTAAAGTTGCTTGCTAGATGAGCGATAAAGTGAAAGATTAAAAAGTGAACTGATTGTATCATCAGTTGGTTAGCATATTTTTTTATTAAACTGTGCTTCCTTCTGCATTATTGTGTGATATATTACCACTGACATACAATGACAATTGTATGTCCAAATCCAAATGCAAAGCGTTTATTATTTATCATTAACTATCTGTTTTTTGATTGTTAGAATGATCATTTCATCACCATGGCCAGAACAAAAGCAACTCAAATGCTACGCAACATCCAAATAAATTGTTGGGGGCTGGCATCCCACCCTGAATTTATCCCTGTTTTCTGCCCTTTCCTACTTCAGGAATTTTATATTCAAACATTGTTTTCATAATGGAAAATATATTTTTGGGTTAAATTGAGGCCGGGCTCCAGCTCTCCGTAACAGGAAGATTTTTTTTTTTATATATATATTTTATATATTACATATATAAAAAAAAACTATATTGAGGCTGGTTGAGCCAGCCTTGTGATTGGGTGGGTCCCCCATGAAGCCGGGCCCGGTTAAATTTCAAGTGAGAATGTCTCAGACCCAACCCTGGGAACCCTGAAAGTGAGCAGGCAACACAGTGGCTGGAAGTCCAGCAGAGATTGCTCCCTTTCATTCAACCTTTTTCAAAATCTGTAAATTATCTAGGGTGGATTGCAGCCCTCTGTAGTGTATATCAGTGGAGTGTGCCTAGTATCAGAGGGTTGTTTCTTGTGCAGTCAGCATAACCTATTTTGTGCCACTGAACATCCTTTATGTGAATGTTTTTTGGCACAGATGGGAAAACTGGAGAGGAGGTCCTTTACAAACCAACACAAAATTCATGCAAGCAGAGAGACAGTGAGATGCAAAACTCCTACAGCCATAAGCAGTACATTTGTGATTTGAAATGTATGGGGCAGGTAGGTCAGATGGTGGAAACTTTATTGACTCAAAGGTTTTCTGAAGAAAGGCATTTTGCTAGTTTGCCATTCATATTCTTTATTTGTTTCTGTCAATGTACAGCAGTGTGAGCCATAACTGGAACGTGGGGAGCACAAGTGTGTAGTGCTGTCTGTTTCTCAATAGGGGGCAGTAGAACCATTATGATGGTAAGAATCGTGGACCAGATAAGATTCAGAAATAATGTAGAATACTGAACCTTCAAAAATATTAAGGTTTGTTGCTACAAAATTTGAATAAAACATATTAATTCTGTTATCAAATTCATACATTCTGTGAAGGTATACAAAAACAATTGCTGGTCAGGTCAGGGTGTTTTATTTGCAGCTTAGTTCAGACTGATTGTCATTGCGAATGATTTGAAATATATATGTTAACCCTGATTATGTGGATATATAAATGTCAGTTGTGTGTTCAGACAGGAAGCAACAGAAATGTTTTTGATGAAAAGCTTTTTTGGACTAGAATCTCTCCCTGTCAGTTTTGCTGTGTCTGGAATAACCTCGTTAATGTAAATGACAGAGTTATAGATAAGGAGCACTGGTTCATCTCATAAACATAAAAGTGTTTAAATTAAGTGGTGCATTTTATTACTTTGTATTACAGAATGAAATCTGAATTTTTATTCATGAAATTATGTATAAAGATACACAATATGATCTTACCAGTTTTATGACCAATAAGTCAAATAAGGTAATAAAACTTGACGGTTATAGAAAAGTATATCATGGAAAGGAAAAGGTACATATAAATTGTTCCCTGTGTCTTAATTTTGTATTCCTCACAGAGCTGAAATGCAGAATCACAGACGCAGAGTGCAGCAAAGTGATTCTCGCTCGATATTAGACTGTGTCTACCTGCCTCATCAGTAATCATGGTACATAAACATGCTTCTGACTGTGTCTGACTGCTCCGTGTCTGACAGGTGTGTGATTTCACCTTAATCCTCTTCATGCAGGGATGCCATAAGGACTTGACCAGACGCTGCCATTTCAATCTGTCCATTGATTTTTTTTTTCACCCTACCGCCTCTCAGTGCATAAAATAGCAATTCTTTATATCTCCTTTGGCTCAGATGCCCTTTCCTTGTCCTGAATTGCTTTGTAGTAATATGATTACCCATGGGTGCCATGACACGTCACATTCCCATCACAAAGAGCTTATGTAAAAGTCTACGTATGTATATCTGAAAATGCTATTTAAATAAACTGGGGCTTCAATATGAAAATTTAAGACCTGCCGTCATAGTAAGATTTCACTTGAATGGAAGATGAGGAGGGCTGTGGAAGGCACATAGCTTGAAACGGTGAAACGGCGCATATGTTACTAGAGTATTGATTTCAGAAGGATGGTAACATTAATCTATCACCTGCCATTGGTTTTTCCCAGTCCAAGGAGCATAGGCTTGAAGGTCTCACATGCCTCCTGGCCAGTGGTGACACATGCTTATATAAGATCGCATGTCTGACCTTCTCAGTAGATCAACTGAGAAATGCAAGCATGCAAAAAGGACGTGGTTGTTCTCATTTTCCTTAAAGCCTTTTTCTAATTCTCATAATTTGCCAGCTTTTGTCCCTGGTTTAACACTCAAGCGTGTGACATATTCCACTCTCCTCTGGAGCCTTCACACCCAGATATTTTCCCGTGCTTTTTGCGAAACACTTTCTGCATGTGAATCTACTTCCATCAAATCTGTAATGATGACAAAAGGAAGAGTAATAGTTATGAATGCACTGATTAAATAGGTGTTATGTTTGCCAGTACATTAACAATGTAGACAAATACACAGAAGGAACCAACAGACAGGATGAATGAATGACTTTACTTAAATTCCACAGAATTATATATCAACCCCAGTTTATATCTGTAATGAGAATGAACTGAATCTAAAGATCAGTGTGTGCGTGTACACACACACACATACACACACACACTGATCTGTAGATTCAGTTCATTCAAATCTGAATTCAGTTCACATATATATATATATATATATATATATATATATATATATATGTAAGCATATAAGTATTTTAGAATTTCATCTTACTTAATGAATTGGTTTTCTGTATTTTTTAATCAGAAGCTGGGAGGACTACCAGGAACCGAAACACACAGTTAGTGGGCTTCCTTTTATCAGTGATTGCTGAGGAGTGACCATCACGGTGTGTTCTAAACTGTACATTTTTATGAAAAAAAAAACATCACAGTGTTTGAAAGGAACTGCAGATGACAGAGAAATGCAGCCAACATCCGAGCTTAGTTTCCATTATGAACTCGTCGGCCTTGCTCCATTTTCCTGCAAAACTAGGTTGAAATGTACCAGAAGAAATTGATCACACTGCAGAAGCGTGTGCCAGCAGTTGGCAGTTGGCACACATATTGTAACTCTTGCCTACCACTTGGATGTCTGTGTTGTCACTGAATGAATTCAGGGTAACCAGTGACACACACACACACACACACACAAAAAATACAGATAGCAGAGCTACATTTCTGACAGATTACACACGGTTCTGCATTCTAATTTCCCACCATGAGATGAACTGAAATATAGTTAATTACCTGTCAAAACAACAGATTCTTAGCGACTGCAAGTATAACATTACAAGTTAATGTCCTCACGAGGTCAAAAATGAACCTCCCGTATTTTTTTGTTACTAGGCTCACTTTAAATGTCACATTCAATATTACCTTTGTTTTACGACCTTTCTTGATTAAATAGTGCTGAGGAGAAGAAAGGTCACAGGACAAAAAGTTCAATTGTTTGAACACTAAAAAGAATCTTAGAGTATTCGCTTGTCAACCTATTCACACAAAACAGGACATTAATTGAGGGGTTTTGTGTCAAATGTTTTACATGCATTTACATTTACAGCATTTGGCAGATGCCCTTAGCCAGAGCGACTTACATAAGTGCTTAAAGACTCCATTAGTGAACAATAATAATCAATACTTTATTGATCCCCATGGGGAAATTCTCTTTTCACCTCCCCCAACCTTGTTCTCCATGAGAGTAAGCTTGGCCATGAAGGGCAGCCACCTCCTGCAGTACCCAGGGAGCTGGGGCTCAGGTGTAGGATGTAGCCCTGATTGGTACTGATCTAAACAGAAAGTGCTGTACAGCAGAAACATTCACAGAGCAAATGAGACACAGGCTCTGCAATCCAACTGCAGAATTAGCAGGTTTAGGCAATCATATGCAGGCATAACACACATCAGCCCGAGGTTATGGACTATCCAGAACAATGCATATACCAAGTCCAAATCACAATTAATAGACAGGGTCAGAAGCCAGGCGAGATTCTATAAACCACCAGTGGTCTAACAGGTGCAAAGAGTCACCACTGTCTAACAACGAGTGACTTGACCAGTTACAGTATCACAGTGGTCATTACATCACCCTTCATATCAAAGCAAATACTCCTGTTGTATGTAGTATTTGGGGGAGGTGGGGCTTGGTCTAGTTGGGGGCGGGGGGCACTGCATGGGTCCACATCAAACTTCAATTCAATCAATCATTGTCGTCATTTCATAGAAGGCAAATATTCCAGGAAATCATTAACTACACAGGACACTATAAATATACACATGACTGCCAGAACTATTTTATTATGTAAGACTGGCCTCAAATGAATGTGACTTAAGATGCATTGTTGTAATTTATTTATTTGTCTATATTTACAACTATTTACCACTTCCATATCCACGTCTAGAAGAACAATATGAAACTGTAATAGCGATTCTTAGCTACCAGATCTGCTTATACCTGTTTTCTGTGTTACCCTGTTCCTGATAATCACGTCAACGCTGTGAGCCTCTAGTGCTTTGGAATAAGATGTTACAAGTGTGTTACGGTTTTCAGTTAGCATTGAATGTTTAAAAAGGTTTAAAAAGAAAGCATGCATAAACAAACACGGGAGCAGATTTTGGTTGGCCTTTTTTTTTTAAATATAAGAACAATAAACATTGCCCTTTGCACTCCCTGCCTCTTCCGTGAAAGCTTCTCCCATACCCTTGGGGCAACAATACGAAACGTGTTGATATGCGGTGGACTTTAAACAATTACAAGGCTAAGTAAGAACATCATAAACGTTTACGTGATGAATTTATTGTTGATGCAACTTCTGCTTTCTCAGTTGTGTTTAAATTGTGTCAGGTCGACATTTTTTTTATTATTGCCGTTTGCAATGTGCTGAACTTAGTAATATATCAGCTAAATTAATGACCTACGTGGAGCCTCTAACTGAAAAAGCTATACATTATCCTACTACAGGTAAAACTCCGCTGGGACTTACGTGAGGGATGATGGATTGTGATAATATGCGTAGTTTGATGTTTTGTGGGCTACAATATTTAATGTTCGACCCCTTCGGTTTTTTTTAAGCTAGTTGCAGTTTCTGGAGATGTCCCATGTGTACCGTAGTCAGCAGTTTCGAAAACCATATGATTTCATTTATGGAGAATTAATTTGCTGGAAAGATAAACACAACAATCAGCCATGTTCTGGGATATTGCCGTGGGTATTGCCGTATTAGCAGTGGAGATTGATTGAATGAATGGAGATTGGGCAGGGCATGCCAACTTTGGTCAGCTGGCCTGAGAGAGATTTTCAGTTCGAGACAAGTCTGCACACACATGCAGACGCATTTACATTTACAGTTGTATTATTCATTACCATGTACTGCCAAATTAAAAATGCATGGTTGACCCACAAAAGTGATGATTCAAAACTTTTGAACACATGCTCTTTTAAAAAACGTTTCATTGCTAATTATACATAATTATATATATATATATATATATATTGCTAATTATACATCATTATATATATTTAGCAACGTTTTTTTTTAAATACAGTTCATTGCAGTACAACAAAACTTTTAACAAATTTATACAATTTAAAAAAAGCATGTGTTCAAAAGTTTTGAATCATCACTTTTGTGGGACAACCATGCATTTTTTATTTGGCGGTACTTACAAATGTGCAGCACTAAGCACCCATAACATAAGGAGAAATAGCTCCGCATTCAAATGTTGACAAAGCGGAGGCAGCGCGAAGGGAGGCGCGTGGCGCCGAGGGCGCTTACCGAGGGCACCTTAAAGCTGCGCCTTAACGCGTCCCGCTGACTTGGCTATACTACGACAGGTATGCTGGCACAAGCAATTCATGGGCAAAATTAATTAACGCTCTGCAGGTAGCTAGAGACAAGGAAGGGAGTAAGATGCAAGGGAGCAGCAGATTGCTGTAGAAATTAAGAACAAATTATTATGCGGATTACGAGCAGTACTTTGAGTTAATTGTTGTGCTACTAAGGAAGCATAGGGGGCTGGAAGAGGGATAATTAAATTACCGACATGGTAATTATGTGACTGCAATAAGGGTTTTATAGAAATATCAAGTATCATAAGCGCATTCCTGCGATGTCTAATAATGAGTCGTTTCAAGAACAGGAAACCCAGGCAGGACAGATTCTTGGAGCAATTAATCAAGCAGGATTTCTTCGTTAGAGCAATCATTTTAATCAGTGCCAAGTTCAACTCCTAATTCGCGGGTGTGTCCTATCACTGGTGTAACCTAAAAAAACTACTGATGAGACTCGTGTGACTGAGGCCTTTGGGATTTTATCAGCAGGGCAATTTTACAGCAGCGGTAATTCCGCTACGCCACTAATGCAGGGTCGCCAGCTCTCACGCTCACGCAAGACATCTTGCGGCAAATCTGTTGTTCCATTATACGCACAGATTTGGCTAATTAGCTGTAGTAGTTCGCAAACCCTACGGGCTGTTTAAAAGTGTTACATACATGTAAATGCGTGTGCAGGCTTGTCTCGAACTGAAAGTCTCACGCCAGCCAGCTGGCCGAAGTTGGCAACTCCGCTGATGGTATCTCAAGTAAAGCAAGGAAGTGCTTCGAGTCAGTACAGAGTGTAGCCAGATCTTCCTCTGATTTGGTTACCGTGGAAGTAGCCAGCAGTGTTTGTGTCGGATGTTTTTATGGCTACTGCACAGGCCGTGCCCTGGAGACCTTGATGATGATCCTATAGCAGCTATAAAGTGAGGTACCATTCTGAATAGCTCAGTTATGACATTACACCCAACACCGTGCCTATATAAGGGCCGAGGTTACCACTGCAAAAAAGGTGGAGGGATTTTTAAAATTTTGTTTGAATGTATGTGCTAAATAAGGAATAGTGTTTTCTCCTGGGTTCCAACACTGATCCCAAGAATATGTAGTGAACTGTTAGAAGTGGTTTGAAGTTAAGGCTGTGTAGCCCCCTTGTGCTAGAGTGGATGCAACAAACAAGCGTTATTTATTCATAATTTCAAATGAACTTAAAAACATATTTGGGTCTTTTGTGACATATTTGCCCATATTTGTGGTAAAATCAATTGCATGTTGTTTAAATAGCAAAAGTGAGATGAAAAAAATAAGCGTCTTCATAAAGCCAATAAAAAAGAATTTCCACAAAACTCAAGGCATGTTAAAACCAGCATGAATGTGTTGCTCTGTGTATTTTGTATGCCATGGGTGGAAGTGGTTGATTTAAATTCACAAGATCTTATGCAAGCATTTGCACTCAATTTCCAGGCTTCATCTGAAGACAAAGGTTCAAGTGTCAATAATGAGATATTTCATCTTCCTTGTAATAATTGTGTGCCAAACATAAGCATCCATCAAAATCTACTTCGGCAGCTAGATTTACATTTTTTTGACCTCCAGATAATCTGGGTCTTAGCCACTATGTTTTCAACATACGCCTACCTCGTCCTCATGAAAAATATACTCTGCGAAAGTAAAGAACAGGAAAATCGTAGGACATGAATCGGGCACGATGCCTAGGACGTGTTCAAGCTAAGCATGAGTCCCTTTCAGAGCCAACATCCCTGCTCCATCAGCTTTGCTGTGCTACCTGAGCGGGGACAGATGCCACGATGAAAACCAGCCGTTGGTTCAGCCTGGAAAAATGATCCGGGCCATAGATCTGAAAGTCACGAGCTGTGGATATGACTGATTGTTATGGGCTATAGATTTGAAAAATGATCCATGCCATAGATCTGAAAAATGATCAGGGTCACAAATATAATAACAGCCAGGGTTGTAGTCCTGAAAACTATCCTGGTGGCAGATTTGAAAAATGATCTAGGTCGTAGATCTGAAAATATTTGTATACGTGAAATTCAGCATCTGATAATTTCCTTTATTTGTCGCAGCACAGATTAATTTCCTTTGCATGATCCTTTGCTGTGGGCCCTTTCCTTCCTGTCACATGTCGGTCCCCTGAGGTGCCATGTGCCTCCAGCCGAGAGTATGAAAGGTGCTGCACTGATGATCACGTCCCGGTGCTCATGTGGAGAAGCGCAGCGCACCTGAGCCACGGGCTTTAGGAAACGGCAGAGCCGAGAGCAGCTGAACAGGGGTGACAGCCTTACCTATGCTGGCCTGCTAACAAATATGAGCTAGGAAACAGAAGGGGAAACAGCAGTAGGTAGTGGTGTGCGTGCGTGTGTGTGTGTGTGTGTGTGTGTGCGTCTAAGACCTGGGACAGGCGAATCTAATGTGAAGGGTGTCTTCCCTTGCATGCAAATTGCAGTGATGGCAGGGCGAAGCAGAAGAAACGCCATTGAACCTGTAAAAATAAAGAAGGTCAGTATGTTCTAGGAGATTGGGACATATGACAGTGTTGGTGGGGGTAGTCAATATTTAATTTCTTTTCTTTTAAACCGAGGCCACCACCCCTCCCCCCTGCCCTTCAGGGTCTGGATCTTGGTCGAGCTGCAGGCTGAAATCTCGCTTTGCGTCCTGTCGTTCGGCAGCGTTCCGTGCGCATCGCAGATGCTATGCATGGAAAGGAGAGCAGGCACACATACGCAGGAGATCTGGGTGTAGAGTGTTTTAATCTTTCGTGGCACAGCACAGATTTTTCTTTGAATTTATGAATCTCTCTGCAGCTTGCTTGTATGCCAGTGCAGACGAAAAAAAATGTATTATTTCTGATTTATATTTTGCAATGCCAAGGTTTATATTTTGCAATGCCAAGTTTGCTGGTTTAGCTGGAAATTTAGAAGCAGGGTACTTGTATTCACCACAGGGGGGCGCTAAATAACACTGTGAATATTAGGTCATCGCATACTGTATATGGTATATTAATTTTTTTCCAGTCCACATCACAAAAATACAAATTACACCTGAGGATCCTAATAATACAATGTCCTTAAGTTCACATCATGATATATATCGGGCTGACCTAGCTGGATATCCATTCAGATTCTGTAAATCATGGCGGCAGGTACAGTACGAACCTTTAGAATGATGAAATGCTGGTGGTTTGGGGTGCAGTTTTAGCTGTGCCTCCCTCTCTCTCTCTCTCTCTCTCTGCCTGCATAAATATGCACTCGCCAGTGGAAATTGCTTTGTATGCCAGCTGAGAAAGCATGAGGATTAGCTGGGGAGGGCAGAGAGGAGATGCGTCAAAGTAAATTCTGAAGACAATGGTTTAAACCGGTCTGCGAGGAGTCAACAGAGTGAGTGGTACCACCAGAGTCTGCCTGACCCGGCCAGCTCATGGTTGGCTGGGCAGAGAGGACAGCAGGGTGACCAATTCCCAGACTCATTTTTAAAAATTAATGTGTCAAATACAAGTCAAGGTACAGAAGTCAAATATCCTGAGGGAGAATTTTATTTGGAAGGACAAATATGAATGCAGAACTCATTTCTGTGCTCATTCTTATCTCTGGTGAATATATTGTGTATCATTGTTCATTGTGAAAAACTGAAGTTTTAACAGAAGGATGAAATGTGCTTCTGGAAAGCAAAATAAAAATGATTATTCTTACAGAGAACCATAGAATATGTTTTTGTAATTATGTAAGCGAGTACATGCACAGTACATTGCTTTCTTTTTTTGACAAATATGTGATCGTAGCATGGTATTCTGGGTAATTTATTCAGTCTCGCTCAAGGGTGCAGAATGAACGTGGAGGCCACTCAATTCGTAATGGACGCCATCCGTCACACTTTTTCCACGGAGACCCATAGTAATTTTTTCGTCCTGGAATCACAAAGAAGCACAAAATCTCACAATAACGGACAGAACATGATGCAAGAGTCTCTTTCTTAGTCTTGGACAGAAATAACAGTTGGGAACATCTGATTTATATCCTGCCAGGGTAGGTCATAAAATGCAAAATAAAAATTATACCATGCTGATAAATGAATCAAAATAATAAAATGGAAATAAAAACCATAAACTTTTCAGAAGAATCCCACTGGCCATTTCATGAACCCAACAAATGCAGCAGATTTAGTGCACAGAGATGGATTTTATATTTTATAATAATTAAATAATGATAGTGATATAATTCCAATAAGAGGTATTCATGAATTAATTTAGTCATATCTATTGATTTAATATTTAAACACCCAACATCAAATTTGGGGGAGCATGGTGGTTCGGTAAGTAGTACTGTGGTCTTCAGGCTGCTCTGTGAGGGTGGAGTTTGCATGTTCTGCTGAGCGGGTTTCCTTCTGCAGTCCACAGGCATGTCATTAGGCTAATTGGCATCCCTAAATTACCCATCATGTGTGGTGGGCATCCTGTCCAAGGTGTGATGGACTGGCATCCAGTCCAGGCCTTGTGCCCTATGCTGCCTAGGACAGGCACAGCCCTCCCACCCCCCATGACCCTGGCCGAGATGAGCGATGTGAAGATGGATGGATCGAATCAACTGAACAGCCAGGTTACAGTTTCCTTTCATAGAACTTAGCTGTCGGTTCTATCAGATTGATCAGGTACTGCGGTGGGAGAAAACAGACTTCTGTAAAGACTGAATTGTTAAAATTGAGCAATCCTGGTCTCTGCTCAAAACCTACTGGATTTTCCTTCACAAAATTTCAAAGGAGATGCTGCTGTACCTACAAGCAGACTTGTAACCTATATTTTGAAAATATCCTGGTGCATCACTGAAGAATTAGCTTTTTTTTTTAGGGTAAAGGTGTTTTCTGAGCAAAGCATGTAGGTGTCATAGCTCTGTGAGATCGTCGCCTTGGAGGCTGTTTGTCTCCAGATGCGAGGATGACGGCGCTCGGCTCCTGAGCGCCCCCCGAGCCTTACACGCGGAATCCATTTTTAGCGTTGTAGGAACTTACGAGGCTGTCGCGGGAACCGGGGACGGGCTGGGGAATGTGTCAGGGGAGACGGTGGGAAAGCGGGTCTTATTGCGCCGAGGCTGAGCGCGATGGCGTCCCATCCCAGCCCGGGTGTGGAGGTGTCCGCGGCGCGATAAATCTCCGCGCTTCTGTTTCTAGGTCAGGCTGATGCACGCGGCTGCAGAGGCGCACCGAGAGCTTCTAATTATGCTGTTGCCAGGACGCGGGGCCGAGGAGCGTCTCACGGATGCCTCAGCTGGAATCGGGGGGCGGGAGCTGGACAGCTGTGCGCCTGAGGGGAGGGGGGGGGGTGCTGAAAGGCACACCAATGTCAAAGCTTTCCTGTGCGGGCATGCAGTCAGCCTCTCCTTCACGCAGAATCCAGTTCAAAGTTGCTCATGTTACTGCAAAATAAAAAAAAAATCAATGATATTCTTTTTTAGCCCATCCTTTTATCCATGGTTGTTTATCTATTCAAACAGCTGGACATGTTAATCAAGCTAAATATATCTTGCACAATGAAACCAGAGAAATTCTCCTTCAGGGACATGAACCAGCATGAACTGGCCACGAACCACATCATGTCCTTAACTACCACGCCACCTGCTGGTCCTGCTGTTTATCAGCTCTGACATATTATTATTCTTGGACCAGGTACTAATTACTTTGTTTGCATCATTATGCCAGATCATTGCCACGCCTGCATCCTGCAGAGAACCTAAAATCTGCAATGAAGGGAAATCTGGCCCCATGCGAGGCAGTCAGAGGTTACGAGAAAGATGGCCTCCAAACCAGGCCACGTACGTTTTAAGCACCTGTTGCTGTTTAACTCCTTTTCGAGTGAGTGATGGAGGCTCGTAGCTGCAAAGAACCAGATCCCCTCTTAATTACATCTGCTGGAATCATCTTGTTAACTAGACCATTATTCAAGAGCTTTGACATGTTGGGAGTATCCCAGGACAAAACAGCCTCAAAAGTCTTACCCAGTACCCCCCCCCAACACCCACAGTCATTAAGCACAACAGATAATACTGCCTGCTAATTAGTCTTATTTTTACTCTGTACACAGACAAAGGGACAAGATCGCTGTCAACACATTACACAGGAAAGCATCGCAGCCACGTATGTTATGTGATTTTGTTTTTGCTAATACAAGAGTCGCCATCTCAGCCTCGATGTACGGCAAAAGGCAACAATATTAATTTCACACTGAGTGTGCACATTTCACACTGAATGCTGCGGGATTCAAATAAACAGATAGTGCTTAATTAACGTTCTTCATTTTCCTGCATAGAGCATCATCAGCAAGCAACGCAATGCCATTTTCATGTAATGTGTGCACAGCTGACTAATCAGCGGGGGGGGGGGCATGGCAAAGACACCACTGAGAATTTAATCAATTATTGAGAACTGAACCAATTATTAAAACAACATGCGAGAACACGGTGGCAATTCTGGTGCCGACCCTTTCGAGAAACCTCTGATGTGAATTACGCAATGCTGGCTTCAGGATAAGGTCTGCCAGTTTTACAAAGTGACTTTCCCCAATATCGTCATCATGACCTTTTATTAAAGGGTAATAAGCAGTCATCAGCATTTTAAAAAGACACACAGACATATGATCAGAAAAGCAAGCTGATAACTGCAGGTAAGGTCACCCTGCTGATTGATGCCCTCAAGGCACATGGATAATAAATCAGTTGCAGCCTCAGCACCAAACCAAAGACATCTGAAGGTTTATAAATGGCCATTTTGTTCTTGACATGTAAAAGTACTATGTTGCTATTTTATCCTTGTGTATCTTCTTCAAATGTAATCACTTTTACAGATGGTGAATGTGAAATATTTGTTTCTTTTCTTCAAAATGAGTAGGTGCTACACATTAGCAAGGATATACCAGTGTTGTCAGGCATCCCAGCATGCACTAGGTCTAAGGTGCAGCTCTCTAGGTTAGGTTTAGTACAGGGGTGCCCAATCATACCTGCAAAGGGCCCGTGTGTATGCAGGTTTTCGGGATAACCTTTAGATCAGCTGTTCGAACCCAGGTGAGAGGACTCTTCGGCCAATCAGTCCTCTCATTAGTAACCTAATTAGGGAGTTGCAGCAACAACACGCATACACACGGCCCTTTGCGGATAAGATTGGGCACCCATGGTTTAGTACCTTTCATTTAGGTACCATTTTTTAGCTGGTGGGTCGTGTGGATGGAGAAGGGAACTAATTAACTCAGTGGTAACTAATTAACTGAGTGGTACAATCAAGGCTGGGATACTGAACCAGTGAAAGACAGATGTGAGTATCCCGAGGAGTTCTGGGGCTCTGATGTCTCCAGTCGACAAAAAGAGATTTGTGCCGAAAAAAATACATCCCTTCTGTTTACCACTATGTAATGTTTCCCAGGATCCATGATGGTCCCATGACCGGCATCATATGAGCATTTGTTTAACAGACCCTGCACTTCTGACAGAAGCAAAAGTCGGCAGGGCGCACCGGGCGCTGGAGCATTTGGGCATTAAGCGCCTTACTCAGGGACCCACCAGTGAAAGCACTCTGCCAGCCAGGGGCTCCGAACCAGCTACCTTCTGATCAGAGGGTCCTAACGCCCAGAGTCAGACAAGAAGAGGCAGCAAAAGAAAAGTAAAACAAAGGAGTTATGTATTTCCATTATGTATTAAAAGCCCCGCATGAGTCTGACCAGGATACGCAGATAGATGGTGGATGGATGGATTGATTTAAAGCCCAATGAAGAAACTGAAAAAAAAGAATAAGCTTAACCCCGCATACTGTGGCAGATGGCAATTTAACATAGTGTGACTGAGAAAGGGGCCATATGCTGACAGTGAAGGAGAACTCGGCGGCGTGATCAGAGCCCTTTGTACGCTGAGGTCACAGTTTTGCACATTTATGAAGCACATTTCCATGTGCTGAGAGCCTCTGTGGCTGAAATCCGAGAGACGCACGGATCTCGTGGTCCTCCACTTACTGTTTCCTTACGCAAGGAGAAGGTCAAAGTCATCACTGGATCTCTGGTGCCTGTAAACATCACGGCATGTCATCGATGCGTCAGAGCTAGAAAAAGGTAAAGAGAAAGAGAACAAGGTTGCCTCACTCCCCCCCCTCCACCCCCCCCAAAATAAAACACGTCAACGTTTTCAGGTGATGCTGGGACACCCATTCATCTGCAAATAAGCTTCATGAAACCAGTATACTCCATTTTCACACATTTTTAAAAGCATCTGTTCCTGTTTTTTTTTATGTTAAACCTCTTGCCATTTTCTGTCGTGGATCTCCAAGCCAAAACAAACGCTGAAAGCGAGCACATTGATGTATTAACATTGGCACGACGCAGCACTGACTAAGTCTTGTTCATTTATGCCCACGCTCTATCAAGTGGTCAGCTTTCCATGAAGTCATTGTCATTAGCTGCTAGTGGAAATGAATCTTCTGAGGGCTTTCAGGATAAGGATTAGCGTGATGGATGCAGATCCTGGGTAACTTTGCCTTCCCATACAGCTGTAGACACCAATTTGGACCAGCTACTCATAACCTGTCCCTCTCATTTAGTGTAACAATGTTGCATGACATGTCTACAGCCACCAGTCCTCTACCCTGAAGGGAGAGGTCGGGGGTCAAAGGTCAGAAGGTCAGCGTTAGCAGCTTGCCCCTGCAAATGCACAGATGCACATGCTGACAGGCATGCACGCGTGCCAAAATGCTGAACTTGGTCCACATACACTCAGCAGGCACATTGCATACACACAAGAGGATGGCATCCGTGCAAGAAATGCACAGAAAAGATTTATTTATTCAGTTTTCTATGACTAAATTAAACTAAACTTTGTATTTTATTGTGCTGCCTGGGATGGACTGCCCCCCCTCCAAACTCTGAACAGGGTTAAGAGGTCAGAAGCACATGGATGCATGAAAGGATCCAGGTATCTATATACATTCTTAGTAATTTCAGCTTGTTATATTGCAGCATCTTGGTCTTGGGCAAGGGGCTTAGCTTTATTATAAGTAGGTTCTTTTTGTTGCTGTTCTTGAGGGACTCCATAGGGGGCAGAATGTCTGAGGAATTGATGATGATTGGGGGACTGTAACACCATGAATCTAGTGCCAGCCAGGGAGGCCCCGTGGGGGAGACTCGACTCTCTCTCTCCCGCTCTTTCTCTGGCTTGTTCGGTTTGAGTTATTGGAGTAGAGATTAGTAAGGAGTGGCTGTGGTCAACAATCATTGCAGTGTTTGAAGGTGACTTTTAGCTTATTTAGCAGTAAAATGCTATAATATTAATAAGTTGTACTACTGCCCTTGGTTGTGGGAAAGTGCGTGGTGATGCAGAGGAGGTGTGTGACGAGTCACGGCTCGCGCGAGTGTCCGGGGACGGCTTTCCGCCGGGCCTGCTTTCTGCCGCAGGCCCCACGTTTCCCATTGCTGATCCAGATTACCATGACCCCGACGGAATAAGCCGCTACAGAAAACGGACAGGTGGATTATTAAATACATTATCACTGATTTCCGCGCTACTTTCTTTCACTCCCTGGAGCGGGTTGCCGCGTCTTCACTGTTCAGCTTGTGTCTGTCAGTCACTATTTTTACGGCTTATTTTAATGGCTTATTAAGAATTCATTTTAGCTTTAGGACGGGCGACCTGGTTAGAATAGCCTAATTGATTTGATTGATCGAGACCAACAACATAGAAATCATATCTCAAACAGACAAACTGACCTGGGGCAGTCAATTTAAAATGATGTGTTTTGATACATAAAACTAAGTCAGGTAAATTTATATAGAAATATATATTTCTATATATCACTGAGTCACCATTCCACCCTTCATTTTAATAGCGAATGATTTTACTTCTAAAATGGCTATTTTAATCACCACTATAAATTAATGCTTCATTCCCTTTTTTAAAATATCGCCATACTTTAAATGTTCTATTCAAATTTCGCTATACCAAAGGAGGGCAGCTTAAAAATAGCATGTTTACTTTGCAGTCACTAACATCTCCCTCGTGCCTTTTGCCCCTGTTGCCACATCATTTTTAGGTGATAAATACAAGATCATTTCATGTTGATGTTCTGTGCGTAAACAGCGTGAAGCGGAGTCAGGATGAGGTATGGAAAGCAGCCCCCTCATGTTCTGACAGGCACATCCTCTGCTCTGAGCAGATTAGGCAGTGTCCTTCCAGCCTGCATTTTTATCATGTTCTTTTACTCTTTCATTTGATAAACTAATGCCAAGACTATACAAAGAGGAAAGGTAATTTTGAGCCACATACCACAGTTCTGTAGCTCGTTTGAAGTGCTGCTGTACCGATGCGGGTGGTGTGATGGGGGGGGTGGCGGGGGCTGGCAGGGGGTATGGCAGGAGCTGGGAACGCCTCCAGCTCATCCTGATAATAAAAAGGTAGGGGTTTTGGGACCCTGCGTCTCAGACAAAATTAGATCAAATGACTCCAAAAGACTAATTTTAGAGATGAATATCTGCTATGCATTATGCTTTAACTGGGATATGTTAAGCAGAATCCCAAGAGATCCAAGGTTTATGCCGGATTGTCAGGATAGGGTCCCAGGATCCATTAGACAGAGGTTTGTGTCGAGTTCTAATGATGGATTGCTGGGATCCATTAGACAAAGGCTGTGTCAAACTCTAAGAATAGTTTACTGGGATCCATTTGACAGAGGCTTGTGTTGAGTTCTAATGATCGTTTACAAGGATCCATTGGACAGAGGCTTGGGTCCAGCTCTAATGATAGATTACTGGGATCCATTAGACAGAGAGTTGTGTCAAGTTCTAAGAACATTTTATTGGGATCCATTTGAGGGAGGTTTGTGTCAAGTTCTGATGATGGTTTACTGGGATCCACAGAGGCTTGTGTCGAATTCTAGAGAAATTTTGCTGGGATTGACTGGATAGAGGCTTATTTGAAATTGTAAGGATAGTTTACTGGGATCCATTTGACAGAGGCTTGTGTCAAATTCTAGAGAAATTGTACTGGGATCGATTGGACAGAGGCTTGTGTGAAATTGTATGGATAGTTTACTGGGAACCACTGGGCCAGAGGCTTATGATGTGTTCTAATGATGATTCACTGGGATCCATTAGACAGAGGCATGTGACGAGTTCTAAGGATAGTTTACTAAGATCTATTAGATCATACCTTGTGTCAGGATGGTGTCCTGGGATCTATTAGATAGTGGATTATGTTGATTTCTAAGGATGGTTGCATCAGTTTCTGTGGATGATTTACCAGAGGCTATTGTCAAGATCTAAGGATAGTTTACTGGGATCCATTAGATAGAGACAAGTATTGAGATCCAAGGATGATTTATACGGATCAATTAGCTAGAAGACTGAAATGATCTTTGAAGGTTTATAGGGATCCACTACCCAGAGGCCTTTATGGAATTGTTTGAAACTTATGGTTTTACCATCTCTTTTTAATTTGTTAAAAGTTTTATCAAACGGTTTTACAGAGTTGTAACTACAGCCAGCCATGCAGCTTTGATGATCCTGAATGCCCAGCTCTGATCTTACACAGGACGGTGCACCGAGAAGATGATTGATTATGCAACATTTAATACTAATGTAAGACTTAAAGCTGTACAATAATTCATCTTATTTTCACAAGTAGTTTTTCAAATGCTACTCGGTGGAGTATAATTGAAGTTATATTAATTGTTTTTGAGAGGGCACTCTGATCACAGCTGTCATGGAGATTAATAAAGTAGATATGCAAGTAAACACTTTAACAAAAGAGGTGGACAGGATTTCCCTCTATCGAGTTTGCTACTGGGGAATGAATCGGAATACCGAGAATTATACTTAATGTCTAAAGATGTATACAGACGTCCATGTAGGAGTCCAGCTTATCCTAATTCCAGGCGTTCTGAGTTCGCAGGTTTACCTTACTTGGTTTACATTCCTCAAGACTTCTAAACATTCGGTCATTTTAATAGTTGACGCCTCTGAATGCTGAAGCTGCCAAGACTTATACAGAAAAGTTCACTCTGTACTTTTCAGGGGTCATCAGGAGGTCCCTTCTCAGACCTGACAGCAAGCAGACACCCCCAGTCCCTCTGCCCGTCACCCCCTGTGCAGCCCCCAAGTTGAAGGTACTCAAAGTTAACTCTAATCCAACAAACCCAAAATCTGATCTGCGCCAACCCAAAAGCTCTTAACACATTGTTTTGCTTCTCTTTTTAATGTTAGTCCAAACAGCTAATGATTACTGGAAGCAATCATAGCAGCTAAATCATGTTTAAAACAGCACGATACATTTAGCCTGTGATAGATGTGGCATTGAACAGGAATCACAATCAATCCAGTGTTTTCTATTTTAAGAGTGAAAGCGTTACTTTCACTAATGTCGCCCTCCGTTTTATTAAGTCAGATAAGCGACCCACTTCTCCCTATCATTCTGATTTCCCAGCACTTGGGCTCTCCAAGGGTCACTCAGCATCTTCTTTCCGACGGGCCCTGTCACACCCTTTCCCTTTGCCAGACGTTCGCCTATTGCAGCTCTCTGTTGTTTGTACCATGGCAATTAGCTGTACTCATTTGCACCTCTTGTGCGACGGTGTTAAATAAATCAAATCTGTAATTCACCTCGTTCCATCATAAAGTGACTATATTCATGCAGAAATGGAAAATCCAGCAACGCCTCCTTTCCTGTGACTCTGATTCTATTGCAAAAGGTATGTTGTCGGAATATTAACATTATTAAAGACATTCCACCATTTCACTTTAAGAATTGCCTTTAAATATTTATAGTCATTTGGTATTGCTGAAAGCAAGATTGAGTGTCGGCTAAGGAATGTCTGAGCCACAGTGTGTGTTGAAAACTCAGTGCCTTATGCCATATTTGTAAGTGTTACAGTTTTATTGAGGGAAGCATATTAATGTTTAATCTGAAAGGGTGCATTCTAGCTAATTATCTAAAAAAAAATAATGAGAAAGTTTAAAGAATGGCCGCAACACTTTTGCAAAAAAAATATTATTATCATAATAAAAAAGACATCATGTCCACAAGGAAGGCTTGCCCATTATAAGCATTTAGCTGAATTTTGTTTATCACTGAACTAATTAAAAAGCATCATCAAGAGATATTTTTAGCAAGAGACTATAAAAATCTTCAAAGTTTCAGTAAACATCAACATTTTAAAAGGCTGTATTAAATTATTGCCTTTCTGCAGCAAAAA
Source organism: Petrocephalus zakoni (assembly GCA_026774425.1). NCBI lineage: Eukaryota > Metazoa > Chordata > Actinopteri > Osteoglossiformes > Mormyridae > Petrocephalus > Petrocephalus zakoni. Next base: position 4,856,693 of record JAODKN010000127.1, on the reverse strand, counting down.
TAGGCCTTCACTGAAGCACTGAAGGAAAACCTCTTGTGATTAATTCTGGTGGAGGGGCTGAAACCTTTGATGTTTGTTCATTTTACACGACGTCGACAAACCCTCATTTTTCGAATCTCGCGGAGCTGCTTTTACTTTCTTGGGATCATCTCTGTTCTTTCGTTTTGGAAAACATATGAATGTTGCCCCTAGCACTGTGTCTGTATATCTGAGAATCTCCAGGATGATTTGACATCCTCTGCGGTTTTAGATTTTGTGACACTTTGTAGAGTAAATTTGACTTCTTTACACCATGTCCTCCTATTTAAATGTTTGTTGGCAAGTTATTTAGAAGCAAACCTAGTTGTCTCCTAACTCATCCACTACCTGATTTTTTTGCAGACCATCAGCTAATGATGGATGGAAAATGAGTCATCCTTTTTAAGAATTGCAAATTAATACAAATTCTTCATTAGCTGTCAATTCTGTGACCTTCTGAGACGAAACATGATTATAACCATCCTTCTATGAATCTCTTAGTCCCTGCAAAATGGATTAGAAATATAAAAAAAACATTAGAGCAATAGGTTTAGAATTAAATACTAATTATTAAGTGAAGGTTATTGTCATTGTTGACGCACCACAGCACGCAACAACGAAATGCTTCCTCTGCATTTAACCCATGTGACAACGTGTCACAGCAGGGGGCAGCTGTGTGAGAGCCTGGGGAGCAGTGCTTGGGGATGGTACCTTGCTCAGGGTACCTCAGCAGTACTTGCGAGTCAGGGACTTCAACTCAGGTATTCTTTCAACTACACGGTTGCGCCCTTAACCACTACACCACCTGCCTGCCCCATTAAAGTGACAAATTAAATTTTTTTCCAATATTATACAAATATGTATATAAAGAATACATATACACTCACCTAAAGGATTATTAGGAACACCTGTTCAATTTCTCATTAATGCAATTATCTAATCAACCAA
>JAODKN010000127.1:4836496-4855708 GCA_026774425.1 Petrocephalus zakoni | reverse complement strand
GCAGTTCTGAAGGCGAAAGGGGGTCAAACACTGTATTAGTATGGTGTTCCTAATAATCCTTTAGGTGAGTGTATATGCTGTATAGTGTACAATGCATACTTTGTAGTCATGTATCTGAGTCATTGCACATCAATACATAAGTCGTGGCCAGATATGACACTTAATGTGAAATCTGAAATCTTATTCTTGAAGCTAAGAATTGGATATTGTTACAAATGGTTTATGCGATTGTAGCGCTGATGTGGAAATGGAGTCATTCAGAAGACAAATTTTTATTAGGACATCAACCCTTGGGCTCCCCTTCATTGTGATGGTGACGCACATCTCAACGACGACATACGCAACATGCAGACATGGTTTTCTGGTCGAGACTTTTGGCAGAGCTATGTACATAAGTATAGAAAGCTGTGATATTTGTCTGGGCTGTCAGCAAGAGTATTACAAGAAGTTTTCACTGTATCAGCTGAAATGGCTAAAAGCCTTAATATTCTAATGGAAACAGGAAATATACCTCACTTTCCAGCCAGTTTTTTTTAAACTTTTATCTTGAAATGTGAGGCTCAGCTAATTTTTTAAAAACAATCAGCTTAATGATGTCGACCCCCTCCCTTTTTAAAGCATCAAAGACTATTTATGGCTTAAAATGTATGGACGACCATTTATGGTCTGAAATCAGAAGTAATTCTTCTTAACTGTAAGTGAATTCCCAATTGAGAATGCAGTGCAGTTATTATCACGTTCTGATGTGGCATTAATGCCCCTTCTGTAGCTGAATTTTACAGCTGTTGTAACTGATCATCTTGTGCAGGCTCCAGCAGGGTTGTTTGGATCTGGTGGCCTTGTCAAAGCATATCAGTGTCAGACTTCACTGATAGGGGGCGATCTCTGTGCCGGTATCTGGACCAAGTTTCACCCATTTACCACGATCCACCCAGACCTTGGTGGAGCACAGGGAGGTGTAAAGATTAACACATATGCAAATCTCTGCACCAGGGACAAACAAAGACATCATCTTTCTGAGTGTTTTCACCATCAAAGCAGAAGGTTTCTAAAGAACTTCTGAAACATTTAATTCCCGCTGAGATTATGTATTAACCTTACTGCCAAAGGAGCAGTCACAACCCCGTTTCCAAAAATGCTGGGACACTGTGTAAAATGTAAATACAACAAAGGGCACCCCAGACTGGTGAGCAATTGAAATTCTGGCAATAATGGGAAAACACTTCACTTTCAAAACTCCAACAACTGGTCTCCTCATTTCCAACACATTTACAGACTGTTGTTAAGAGAAGAGGTGATGCAACATGGCAGTAAACATGCCCCTATCCCAACTTTATTAAAACACGTTCCTGGTATGAAATTCAAATTGTATGTATTTGTCATAAACCAATAAAATTTCTCGGTTTCAACATTTGATACGATTTCTTTATTCCATTTTCAATTAAATATGGGTTTATATGATTTGTAAATCATTGCATTGTGTTTTTATTTACATTTTACACAGTGTTCCAAACAGAGTCTATGTTGGCGCTGGGAGACTGTCTATCCATAAATCATGCTTCTGTTTTGAGTGAATACTAGGCTAAGTTTGTCTATGTGAGTTTAACCTTCTGACAGGATTCTGTGATTCTTCACTTGAGTTTTGAGTTTTGTATCATGCAGATTCACATAACAAGGATTCCCAGCCCCTCATGGGAATGTCATCTGAGAGAAGTGTTTCATTTTGCTGTGTTTTAATATCACTTCAGCTTCGAAGTACTATCAACACTGGTTGATAGTATGTACTCTTTGGAGATCAGTGGAACAGTCAACAAGTCTAGGGGGGAGGGGGGGGGCATGGAGTGACTATGGGAGGTCTGGTTTTGGATCCAATGCTTGCTTTGACGTCTTACCCGTGCTCAGAGCACATGCCGTAACCATGACAACTGTTAGTCTAAGTCGAGATATTTTTATTCTTGATCTAGATTTTTTTTAACACCAATATTGCGATATTGTGGTAAAAGGCTTGATTACTCATAAATATGTGATTATTCATTTTAAACATAGTGAAAAAAGGAGACCATATTACAACAATGATGAAATATAGAATTATTTTTGAGTGCTATGAAAGTGGTGGTGTTTATGATAATGACACACATTTAGCTGTAAATTAAATAGATTTTTTTTTATTTTATGTACATTGCATTACTGCTGCATAGCTACAGTATAATTTGATTGGACAGAATTGCCATTCTTCGTGTTGATTGACGGCAATGAAGTCTGATTACTGCCAAAGGAGAAAGTCCAATAAGGTCAACAGTGATCAGACTTAATCCCATCTTTCCCCAAAATCCATTTTAGCTTTGCTTTTCAGCTTTGGACAGAGATTACCAGTGCCAACCTAAATCTCATTTAATACTGAACATGCATGCAATACTGCTACGCTTTTTATATTTTTATTTTTACAAAACATTGCCCCAAATTATTTTTTTCGAATTACATGGGTACCAAAATGTTTGATTTTAACTGGAATTTTCTGTCATGGAATATTGCCATATAAGCATTGCTTCTAGGACAGGTTATGCACTTTTTTTGTGCAAGTTTTAAAGCCTTGATGCTTTGACTGTTTATTTATAATCTTACTAGGTTAATAGTTTTACAACAGGGTGGCCATTTTCTGATCCTAAAACCTTCACCTAATCAGTCCCAAAACTTCACTATTCCCTTCAGTTTGAAAGCTTTGAATCGCATATATAGGCCTACTGTAAGCACATCACAGAGTTAATGCTATTATGAGCCCGCGGTTGGATCATGTTGTGATAGTATTTCAGTAGTACCCCAGATTGTGTATACTCATCAAATTTTGGAAGGGAGGTGGGAATTCTGGCAAATAGGCCTGTTGATTAATTGCACTTTTGTATTCAGAAAGGTGAATACGTATCAACAGTCCAAAAATCAAAGTGCACCTTCTGATGTACCACTAGTTACACCTTCTGATGTACCACTAGTTACACCTTCTGATGTACCACTAGTTACACACCCATTACTATTGTTATCTTAGAACAATTGTAATCATAACAGCCCTGCATGCATGGCTTCCCATGGAGAGGCACCGGCACCGTCATGGCAGGAGGTACAGGATGCCGGCCGATCTGTGAAGCGTGCTTCTTCCGTGTCACACATGCGCTCCCTCTCCCTGGCGGCCAGCCGGCCTCGGAAGCCAGTGCGCGGAGGGGAAGCTCGCAGAACGGCGTGTGGCAAAAGAGAAAGCCAAGTGACGGGCGGACGGCTGTCACAGACCCGCGCTGTGTCAGCGGCGAATGGACGCCGGAGCAGACAGGAAGTGCAAGCGCCCGAGAGAGTTGTGCTGGCATCGCCGGCACGCCGATGTAGCCGCGCCGGCATGATGCGGGTCCTAAAGCCTGACCGACGGCGTAGAAGCAGCCAGAAACTGCACTGCAAATCCCTGTGGGAAAGATCTATGTAGGTCATGGCTCAGGCATGTGCTTTGTTAAGTACAGCTCGATTGTCATCTCATACATGATTATTCATTTCACATGTCACACATGCATATATTTAGCTAATAGTCAGGAAGTGTATAATATTCTAGGTATTCCATATTTGTCATAATGCATTTTATATATACAGTTTATATGCACATGCATAGTTTTATATATATATACATATATAAAATGTGTATATATATATAGTCATAGTTTATATTTATATACATAATTATATGCACACAGCATTATATACAGTAATGTGTATATATCTCTCTGCATTTTTCACAATTGCTTACCCAGTACAGGAGCCTATTATATGAACATTTGTCTCATATATATTTCAAATAAAAAAATAAATGGTTGATCTGAAGATTTTTTTTCTTCCATATGGCCAGTGAGTTTTTATAATGCTGCAAATGTTACAATGAAAGGCACACCTTTGGAGCGGTTTTGTGTCAAAATAATAAATATAACAAAGACAAAAAAATGTGCACATAACCAATCAGACAACTGTAAGCATTATCTGCTTATTCCTTGCTCCGTTAGTAAGCATTTCTTAGATGGCCAAATGAAAGAGGACCATAACCAATACCAAGAAACCTGGATGGTGTGAGAGAATGGATGGAGGAGGGGAAGGAAAGGCCGTGATGTTACATGCATGTCAAATGCAAAGACAGATATAATCTTATGTATATCATTTAACACTGCCATGCATGTGCTGTTCAGATCATTTTGCTTTCAGTGACTGAGAACCGGGGGGGTGGGAGATGTATTTGTCCATTTCTCTGAGTAGTCTTAATCAAACTGTGTTTACTTAATGTCACCCTGTAGCGGCTCCCCTCTTTGTGTCTGTGCAACGGGGAGGAAAGGGTGGGAGATGGACACTTCCAGCCATGAAGGAAGGAGGAGAGGTTGTAAGGACCTCGAGCGCCCATAGTGCAAGGGGCTCCTGTCAGTAGCAGGCCACGCCCACGTCGGCCGGCTCGCGCTGCCATTGGTGCTGCCGCCGAATCCCAGCAACAGCTCGTGCGGCCGCCTCCCCTTTGTGTCTCCACAAAGGATCCATCCAGTGAATGAACTGAATCAAGCACAAGCTCTAGAGATAGTAGGAGCGTCTCTTCACTCCGTCGCCTGCTTGAGAGGAATCCAGGGCTTCCTGACCCCCGCGCACACCATCCAGGAGAGTCTGCTGTCTAGACTGAATCGCAATCATGCAGCTCTGGAATAAAGACAACTAAGAATAAAAAACCCGCTTTATTTATCTCCTGGGGTTCCTCATCCTTGTTAGGTTAAAGACATCACCTGCCCTGACGTTGTTCTTTTTTTTTTTGTTTGTTTGCTTTTTGGGAAGTCGGCAGCGGCGGCGCGCGACGTCCATCCCGGGGCGCGAGACGAGGGGAACGTTTCTCGCCTGCGCGTGCTGTGAGAGTCCGCCAAGACGCCGCGTGCCGTGCTCCGCGTGAAAAATGCCCAGGCGCGGTTGGCCAAGGCGGCGCCCGAGCCGGCGCCCACCCCGGCTCTCTACATGGAGCGCTCGCAAAGCCGCATCAGCCTGTCCGCCTCCTTCGAAGCCCTCGCCATCTACTTCCCCTGCATGAACTCTTTCGACGAGGATGATGCCGGTAAGCGCGCGTTTTCCCCGTCCCCCCTCTCCCCGAAACCCGCGCTTCTGGCTGCCTTCGCCGTGACAGGGACGCCGGGGCCACATCCACCTTTTCGCTTTTGCAGAATGCCGAGCAAAAACAGTCGAATGTTGAGAGAAAACGTGTTGATGTTGTAAGGAAGGCATGGCTTCATGGGGTGTGGAAAGTGGCAGCTGAAGCCATAGGTAGGCTGGTCTGATAATGGTCCAGCTCAGGAGCCAGGAGACCTGATGCAAAACAAACCCCATCAACCCTGCCTGTCTGGGTCCACCTCCTGTCTGGAATAGAAGAATAGGGGGTGTCAGCAGAAGAACCTGTTAGGAAATGATCTTGTCTCTCTCATTTTGCACGGGGTGGAGGGTTATTTGAAGCTGGAGGGATTTTTTAAATTACAATTTCTTCTGCATTGTGAGCCACAGAATGGCCCCTCAGCCTCACCGACTGACAAAATGAGAGCCTCCTTATTCTTTATAACAGTGATAGTGGATGCTTGGCTTGTCAAGGAGAAGGGCTGCAAATCTCGGCCGATTTCCCTAACAAGCAGGACTGGCAGGCTGTGGCTCATCGGTCCACGGTGCTGCCCGTCTAATTTAAAATAGAAGTGTCAACTGATTTGGGCTCACAGGGAAATGATTTATCCTCTTCAATCCCATTACCGGTGGCCACAAATGCAACTGAAACTCTGACCTATTCTTGCTGTTCACACACACAGAATCATGATGGCAAATCATGCAGGCACAAACACTAGGAAGGCTCATGCGGAAACACGTGACTCTCAGCAGCACATGTATGTGCAAACATACACTGATATAGAGACACAGATGCAGGGCTGGTTGCCATGCCTGTTCCATTTTAATCCTTCTATCTATCTAACTGGCAGCAGGTGACCGTGCTTTGTGCATTCATCCATAAGGTCTGAAGTTTGAGTGTTCAATGGGCTCTATCTCAAAGTGCCATCCAGCACCATTGAATCTGGAATGACCCAATTTTTCCATCTATTTCCATCTGCTGCAGAAGCCTCATGCATAAATCCATACAGTATGGCCTGGTTGGCAGGAAACTAAATAAAAAGAAAAAAGGAAACTCAACAAAAATTGATGTAAAATTCCTTGATACAATGCTTTACTCTAGAAGAAAAAAACTCGCTAAATCAGGTATGGGATCTTATTTTAGAAGTAAGAGCTAACTTATAAGCTGATTAAAAATATGGCAGGGAATTGGTTTTGTGCGAAACATGTCAAGAAGACAAACGTTACAGATGATAATTACGGCAATACAGCAATGAGAACATATCCGAATGCTGGTGTTAGCATTGTTAGTGACTGTGCTCTTTCAGGAGAGCTCATTATTGCAAGACTGGGAAACTGAATAAATATTTAATGACCCTTGAATGATATGATGTGAAGTGTGATTACCTGCCAGGTTTTTGAGAAAGTAATTACGAAATCTACAGTCAGGCAGCGCATTGGCAAACTAGAGAGAAAATGGATCAGTCGTGTTGAAGAGTAAATTCTTTTTCTTTGTTCAGTTTTGCATAAAGAAAGAATAATAGTAATTATGTTTATGCCTGTGCTCGTGACCGCAACGTTGCCGGTTCAAATCCCGTGGTTGGCAGTGAGTGAGTGATTTCACCATTCGAGTAAGGCCTGCAAAACCCAGTTACTCTGGCGAACTGCTTTCGTAGTTGTTCCTTGCTTTGAATAAAAGCATCTGCTGAATAAGCTAACTGTAAGATGAAATCTGAAATATAAACAAATTGGTAGAAATAATATGGATAATTCTTTGAAAAAGAAAACATGCTATAGGATAATGGAGGTTATGTGTAGCATAGCTTTTTCACCTGGAGGTGTTAGGTTCCTCACAGAACAATACATTGCCTGCCTAGATTCATTAGGTCAAAAGAAACTTGTGAATGGTAAGTAATAATTAGAAAATCAGTCAATAAATACACAAGACTGTGGGGCTCGATGCCTGAGCGACGCGCCCCCTGATTTTTATATGGGAAATGACTCAACCACAGGAAGACAAACCACTTCCTGTTTCACCGGCAAGGAGAAAAAGAGGTACTGAAGCCTGGGTTAGATGGCGAGCTGTGTGACCTGCTCGGGTGTCTTTTCCCCCAAAGACAGAGGATGGGGCACTGAAAGCCTTTCACTAATCACCATCCACTGCCTGTCTGTGTATGACAGTAATAACTTCTAAATGGCAATTGGAGGTGCTTGGTGTACAATAACTATTGAAAATAATACGTGCTATGAATGCATAGCTGTCAAGCTAGTTTTAAATTGTGGACTCTCGGGTAAACAGTGGATTGCAGTCAGTTTCTGGTTTCTTACGTCTCTGGCCAGACTCGGAAGCTTCCGCTTAATGATGTTTTGGGGCTCCAAACATGAAACACAAGATGCAGCACCCTGGCAAAGTTAAATGGCCAGTTACAAAATATGCTCTTAGTATAGGAGAGAAATTGAATTAACCAGACCATCCTTCTAAGAACTAGAGAAGGATGAGAAACATGCGGTGGGAAGAGCTAAATTATCTGTGAATCAAAATGCAAAATGAGAATATCGAGCTATCGAGATTCATCTCTCTGACGTGATCAGTAACCTTGTTGCAGAGATATTTCCATTTTGACCCTAATTGCTTTGTGCTGATTTTAAGATCTGTTCTATAATTAATGCAAACTATGTGAACCACTACATAAAATTTAAGATTTGAATACTAAATTTGGTTTAGTTTACCTGGCTAAACTATAGTTTATGTTCTGAATATAAATATTAAAACATTTTAATTCATACTATATAGAAATATAATTTCTTTCTTAGCTACTGTTAGATAATTACGTAATAATAATCACTTACAGTATTTGTTTATTCCAACATGGGAATTTAGCTGTTAAATTAAGGCCCCAGAATGTCTGAAATCTGTAGTTAATTTGTGTTTAATGGTACCTATATTGAGATTTAGAATTTTAAATTAGAGCCCCAAAATGTCAGATATCTGTGGTTAATTTAATGGCACATAGACAGGAACGCAGTTGAATTACAGGCTGTGATAATGTCATGCCTGATTATCGCATTGTCGTTTGGGCTGAGCATGACATTCATCGGGTGACCTCACACATGGCACTGTGTCATCTTGGTTGCATAAGACTGATGACAAATCAAAAGGGAAGCAAAAATGTGATGGTGATTTTGGTGTGAAATATCACGTTGACCAGCCAAAATTTTCAGGGTCCCTCAGAGATATAAACTCACTATATTTCAGTTCGTACTGGTGATTTATAGTGTATGGTCTTAAGCCATGTTTTGTTGCCTGATTTTATAAAACACAATTATGTGGGTATAGTTAATTCAGTTATTTTAGAATCTTTTTATGGAGAAGTTTGTCATTGGTAATTGAATTTTTTATGCAAATGATGTTTTAGAAATGAGCAGTGAGGTGCAGTGCAGGTCTGAATTTGAGTTTATGTCAAGAAACTGTTAATTTATGGGTTTAGGTGCTGGATGATATTTTATAAAATGTATACATCCGTTTCCCAATTGCTTATCCAGTGTGGGGTTCTGGAGTTGATCACAGGCAGCAGAGGGCACATGGCATCGGAACATCCTGGACAGGATGCCAGTCCATCACAAGGCACTTGCAAAAACGTGTGTGTGCACACACACACACCCACACAGACAGGCAGATTAGGAGTCTATATCTTTGTGGGGACTCTCCATTTATTTACCTTAACCATAAATAAAGCTTCATATTTCAGTTCAGTGTGAACCAAAGCTAAACGTATACCAAAATACCATGTCGTTGCATAGTGCCAATTTCAACTGATGGAAATGTAATTCAACATTTCCGATAGAGGCGACTGGAGTGAAGACTCTTCTGTTTTTCCAGCGGAATCATTAATGTCAATTCTCACTAAGCAATAAAGGTACCAGTGTAGTTTGCTGTAAAGGCAGACAGTGTACAAAATGGCAGGATGAACGGATCGGTCAGTGCCAGAAAATGTAAATCGGTGTCACATGCGCAGACTAGCGAGGTACAAGCTGGGCAAGTGGTATGGATCGTTTAGGGTGACCAGATAGTCCATGTCATCCCGGACACTTTGCTCCGCTTCAGGCTTTACAAACCACTTTAAAACCAGAAGGCTCATGCTTGGTTAAATAGTTCAGATCTTCTTTGCGCTTTGACTGGTTTGGTCCCTTGATTGAAAGACTCATCCAGCTGTTTCACATTAACATTAGTGACACATGCATGATTATAGGAGACTGACCAATCAGCAAAGAGCAAGACCTCGGAAATCAAGGTACTTTTAATTGAAATGTTAGCTCACAAATCCTGTCTTAGCTCAAAGTGTCTGGGATGACATAGACTATCTGGTCACCCTAGAACTGGGTAATGATAGTCCCCTCTGCATGCAAACATAGGCCGCCGTTGTTATCAAATGGAAATGAATGAAGTAGATGTGACACTGTACAGGGAGAGAACAGGGCATGGAGGCAAGAGAGAAGAGGAAGCCACCAAAAGAAAGACTAAGGATACTATGAAAGAAGGAGAAAGAGAGAACACTTTACAGCAATGTACACTATATTGCTAAAAGTATTGGGACACCCCTCCAGATCAGAGAATCAAACACTTCCATGGCTACAGGTGTATAAAATCAAGCACTTAGGCATGCAGACTGCTTCTACAAACATTTGCGAAAGGATGGGTCGCTCTCAGGAGCTCAGTGAATTCAAGCGTGGTACCATGATAGAATATCACCTGTGCAGTAAGTCCATTCGTGAAATTTCCTCACTACTTAATATTCCACGGTCAACTGTTAGTAGTATTATAACAAAGTGGAAGCAATTGGGAACAACAGCAGCTCAGCCACAAAGTGGTAGGCCACGTAAAATCACAGAGCAGGGACAGTGCATGCTGAGGTGCACAGTGTGCAGAAGTTGCCATCTTTCTGCAGAGTCAGTAGCTACAGACCTCCAAACTTTGTGTGGCCTTCAGATTAGCTCAAGAACAAGTCTTCATGTAATGGCTTTCCAAGGCCGAGCAGCTGCATCTAAGCCTTACATCATCAAGTGCAAAGCGTCAGATGCAGTGGTGTAAAGCACACCACTGCTGGACTCTAGAGCAGTGGAGACATGTCCTCTGTAGTAATGAATCATGCGGCCAATCAGATGGATGGAGTCTGGGTTTGGTGGTTGCCAGGTGAACGGTACTTGCCTGACTACACTGTGCAAAGTGTAAAGTGGTGTGGGTTGTTTCTCAGGGGTTGGGCTTGGCCCCTTAGTTCCAGTGAAAGGAACTCTTAATGCTTCAGCATATGAAGCCATTTTGGACAATTTCATGCTCCCAACTTTGTGGGAACAGTTTGGGGATGGCGGCTTCCTGTTCCAACATGACTGTGCACCAGTGCACAAAGCATGGTCTATGAAGACATGGATGAGCGAATTTGGTGTGGAGGAACTTAACTGGTCTGCACAGAACCCTGACCTCAACCTGATAGAACACCTTTGGGATGAATTGTAGTGGAGACTGCAAGCCAGGCCTTCTTATCCAACATCAGTGCCTGACCTCACAAATGCTATTTGATGTATGGTCAAAAATTCCCATAAACACAGAAGAGTTGAAGCTGTTATAGCTGCAAAGGATGGGTCAACTCCAAATTAAAGCCTATGTATTAAGAATAGGATGTCATTGAAGTTCATGTGTGTTTGAAAGGCAGGCGTCCCAATTCTTTTGACAATATAGTGTACATAGTTCAGAGAATCCCTTAAATTTGAGATTAAACAGAATCCCATCTGAAGTAAGAAAAGGATCTGTAGTTTAACTCACATGTAGTACCTCCGCCACCCACCGAAGTGTATAAATTGCCCCTATGTGAAGCATTTAAGGGAGGTTCCCCCCTATTTTGAGAAATGAATTTCAGGCCCTGCCTACACAACATATTACACATATTACAAGTTTTGTCAGATGAGTTATCACCTATTCCCCCAATGACTCACTACTAGTCTAGTGTTCAGCTAAACTCTGACCGTCTGGTAGAGGATGCTCGGAGACACTGTCCTGCAAGTGGACAGATCAACACATCCTCTGAATAGCCAGTTGTCCTCAGAAAGAAGGATGCTTCTAAGTTTCTAGGGTACCTTTAGTTATGCTACACCAAGTTGATTTACACTGGTCAGATGTTAGGATATTTAAAATATGCCTTTGTATTTAAGAAGCACTCGATTATTAATTCCTCCAAAGTGCTTGCAATTAGCAAATGTTCCTTCCAGCCATATGTAGAATTAAATTATTAGAAACTAATTTGATAGTATAATGTACATTTGTAACTGGAAAAAATATTAGGGTTATTGTTATTTATATTTAGCATAAAAGCATCTTTCAAACAGTATTCATATAAATATTACTTGAAGTGTAGATATAGGTATATGTGAAGTTGTGTGTGTGTGTGTGTGCGTAATTCTGGGAATATGAGCTGTCAATTTCTGTCGTTCACCACTTAAGCTGCACACTCTTTATTAAGTGCCAATTTTATCTAAATGAAATATTCATCGGGCCCCAGAGGTAGAGCTCTATATGGATACTGACTTAAGGAGGTCACTTTTTTTTGTAAAATTCAGCATTTTAGGCACTTACTTATTAGTAGGTACTGTTAAAACAGGAGGTGTAAAGTTGTGCTACTTCAGCTCACCAGACAAGAAGGTTAGCCTGGGCCCAGAGCAATGAGAAACCAATCAGCTCTTTCCTGGGCTTGGTGGGCTCACACATGCTCACTGAGTACAGTAGCAGTTCCATGCTTGGCAGGATTTGATGGTGGCCCAGCGAGGCGTGCGGATGGGTAAATATTTGCACTGGTCTGAGGCTGTATAGTGGGTGGCATCTCAAACCAGATGATACTCTATAAACATATGGCTACTTGGCTGAAATTCCTCAGGTAACAGTGACAGTGAGAGCTTATAGTCCCTAACACATGTCCCTTGCCTCCTAGGAAACGTTCGCATGCTGCGGAGCCTCCTGATCCACTAAGGACCAACTAGGACAGTATATGTGCTTCTTGGCATGTCATTTCAGCTTCTGGCTCAGGTGCTGGTAGAGTTTGGTTAGTCTGGGCCTGAGTTTCCCTTTCTCTTGCTCGTTTATTTCAAGCCATGGTTCTTGAGTGACATTTATAAGTTGTTGTTGGAGGTGTCCATCTGTCAGCTGGTTAATATGTAATGAATGCAGGAGTGATGCATGATGGAGCTCCTGGTACATCAGTCAACGCCAGGTGGTGCCTGAGAGAATAGCTGTATTTTGGCTCAGCAGGACCCTTGGAAATTGTTGAGGTAAAGCTTATTGGGCTGAAGCAAGGCGGTCACACAATGATGTCACTCCTTGGAGACGAGTCAGGAGCTCAGGTCTTCGGTTTAATGGGCTAATCCTTTTGCTGGGCGCATTGTGCTGTTTCTGGCAAGGTGGCTTCACTCCGTATGGTAATACACTTATTCACTGACATGTTTTAAGTCCTATTAAAAGTGATTTAGTAGCATTCAGTGGAAATAAGAGAAATAAGTTGCATAGTTATCATAAAAAATGTCAGCTATAACCTAGAATGGATTCCAAATAATTATAATAATAATTTTATATTACCTTTCCTATTGGTTTCATACAGTATAACAACGTGTACTGTTATATTATGCAGTTTGGCATTTTTGTTTGACTTCAAATGGATTGGAAATCAAATGGATTGGATTTTATTTTTCGTATTTTGACAGTTTTGGGTGGGGAAGCAGTGTGTGACTTGAATTAACAGGGAGAAACATAATTGAAAGTTTATTTTTCCTGAAAAACTCCTAATTTCTGCTATGCTGTGTGCGTGAGACTCTTGACTGTCATTTTGATTAATGAATTCAGCCAGCATTAATGATTATGCTCAGTATTTTTACCTGCACTGTTGGGGGTTCTTAATGAGACCTACTTCTTACCAGTTCCAGACTCGATACACATTTAGCTTAGCAAACTGGTTCAATATTTTTCAATAAAACATACAATAAGGATAGACTTTTTTGTAAGACCATATTACTGTGTAATAACCAACAATATTTTGCAAGTTTTGTATTAGGTCTGCATGATACTTGACGCATCACCAGGACCATTGTCAGTTCAATTGAGACCACCAAGTTTTGCTAAAACCATTATTACTCTGTCACAGGAACAAAACTTAGTGAACTTTGCAATGTTAATGATTGCTCCTTATCAAGACTAAAAAGGTTAAAAAAACAGTATTAAGTTTACCGTTACTGCTTTTGCATAAGCTTTCCAATCAGAATCATTTTAGTCTTGCTGTCTCACTCATAGACAGTGTGTTTGTGTTTGTGAGAAATTTAACAAAAAAAGGTAGAAAAAAGAACCGGTCTGGAATTCTATTCTATAGAGATGATATTGATCAAAAACAAGTGATTTATCAGCAATGCTTTGTGCCTTTTGGCACAACTCGTGGTAACACCATCAACCTATCTGACAGGTTCTGCTGATAAATAATAATAAGCTCAATTTGGCTATAGTGAATTTTGAGGATTTTTTTTTTGTTTCTAGATTCTTATTTGAAATGCATGGTCTTATTACTAAAATATAGGAATATGCAAAACTGGCACGGGTGCTGAGTGTCTCTGATGATATTCCATGCCCTGAGCCCACATTGCCAAATGTAGATGCCCTGCAGGACAGGCAGTTCTGTCCTGTTGGTTCTTTTGATACGCCATATAGCAATATTTATCACAAAAATTTCAAATATCCTGATGTGATTTTGCAGCCCTATTATGTATTTACCCAGTTTATCAATAGCAATCATAAATGAAAAGTTATTATGTACAGTGTAAGCAAATCTTTATTAGAATAATGCTGTTGCATCTTATATTTAAAATATAAAAAAAAATTACATTCAAGACAAATCCATAAGCAACCTGAGGAGGGCGATGTGGATGTTACAGAAGGAGTCAAATTTCAGGTGACAGGCCGACATATCCGGCCTACCAATAAGACACGAGGGAATTCTGTTTTGTCTCGCCCTGACCTGAATGCTGAATCCCTAATCAGAGGTGGAAAGTTCAGGTCCAGAAAGTAAAAATCCACACCAAGATTTGGTTTCAATCTACTGGTTCAACACAGTTACAGAGTACTGAGCTGTTTGGTTGAAACAAAATCTTGGTGATGAAAACAACTGACTTTATTTTTAGTAAATATTGTAGTATTTTTAGTAATCTTGACTTTCCTTTAACAATGATAATCGGATAATGCAAATTCTTTCAACTAAGACTAGGTATTAGATTACACCATTTTAGATTGTTAGCCTGCTGCCTGTTTGTGAAATGGCACCAATTAATTTTCACATACCATTTGCAGCCAGCATGTTGTTGTCTTTAGCCTGAGCATTTTCCCATAGACTTGCCAGGTACATACCAGGAAATTCTCAAATGCCACTGCTACACACTGCATTTGACTCCTGTATTTCATTGGGTAGGTCTCCCATGGCAACAGCATGCCCTTTTCAGCACTTGTCAGGCTGTCTTTTCTCACCATTTTATTCCGGAAAAAATTAATATAATCAGTTCTATTTGTCAGTTCCGATACTGCTTAATTTCTGGCTTTTGCTCAGTGACTGAAATTACAACATTGAAGGTGGTTATTCTTAAAAAATCTAATTTAAACCACATCTCTTACTGTTAACTCACTGTTGAAGGCTTAGGCCCAACATTTTACAGCTAATGACCTGAAATCTGCTGGCCAAAGAAGACAGGTTTAAATAGAGAGTAGCATAATACGTACAGGTTTGTAAACAAAAGTGAATGTGTTAATATGTCTAAATAGTGTAAATTCTGTGCTGGCATTAGTTTACAGCAGTTAGTTAAAATGTTCAAAAGAAGATGGTAGCTACATAAATGTTACCAACAGGGACAAAATGTCTTGTTCTTTGCTGTTCATCAAGAATATGACCTACTCATTTCCCCGTGAAACATGAGCTAGTCGGCCGGACCTGATTGTCCTGGTTTGTGCACAACGTCCTAAGTCACCCCACGCCCGCTTAGGTCAGACCTTGTGACTCAAGTAGGGCATCGTAGCAAAAAATGTAATGCTGTCACCTTCTGAAATCACTCAAGCGTTTTTCAAGACCCCCGAGACTTTTGCCGGGTTTTGTGCAAAGAGCGGTTGCCCTGTTAATGAGAGAAGTGCTTGCTTGGTGTTCGATATGTTAAACCTCCTCCTTTTGCGAAACACGCTAGATCACTTATGACAAACTGTCTTGGTGACTCATATTGAGGTTGCATCAGACTTGAACTCAAATCAGTTATCGTACTTATTTGAGTAAATTTTGGGGGAAATGGTTTTGGGCTGTCCTCGCGGCCCTGTTCGGATAAGCGGGTTGGAAGATAGATGGATGGATGGATGGGTTTTGGGCTGTGTTTGATGGCCTCTTTGTATTCAGGTAGTCTCTCCAGCAAAAAATACACATAAGGCTTTGGGAAATTTGAGTGAGTCATTATTTGGTTTAACCCAATGATAGCTAAGAAAGACACGAAAAGGTAATGGGATATTCTAGTCATGACCGAGTGCTCGGTAGTGATAATCTTGCTCACCATAGCTTACAGGTCTACCGTCACGGGCAACCACGGCGTTAATCTGGAGCTTGTCCCTCTGTGCGCAGATGCAGAGGGCCGAAAACTCAGGGGAAACATCCAGCGCAGCACGGAGACGGGCCTGGCAGTGGAGATGCCCAGCCGCACGGTGCGCCAGGCGAGCCACGAGTCTATCGAGGACAGCATGAACAGCTACGGCTCTGAGGGGAAGTGAGTACAGCCTCCAGCAGCTCTAAAAGCCCCAATGACCTGTGGCTGCACGGCCGCTGCTGTCCCTGTCACCCTAGCACCTAAAAGCTGTGTTTAACTACACTCACATCCACTCAATGACTACATTTGCTAGCTAGTACCAGATTGGATCCCCTTTGCCAAGAATAAGTGCCTCGTGTGCTCAGATTAAATTTTCTGTTCACCACTGTTCCATCACGCTATTATGTTTGTACTTGTGGTCTTCATGTTACCTTTAGTGAGTCTAGTGAGTCTCCTAGTGACATTTTTCTTTAACAAGGTGTTTTCAGCCACAGACATGGCTGTTTTTTTGTTCATCGCATCATTTTCTGTAAACTCTGGAAAGTACAGTGCATGAAAATCTCAGTGGGGTGGCTGTTTCTTAGGTGTTGGAACCACCACAATCAGGCCACATTGAAATTTGTGTAGACCATGTAGCTGCTCTAACACTTAACCAAAAAAAACCTTAACAATTGAAGGGAAGGTTTTAAGTTATAAATAAGACCCCAGTGTTGTAGTTTAAAGGGACCGCACACATTTCTTTAACTGCCATCAGGAATATTCAACAATGCTGACACAGTGGGGAATTTTAAAAAAAGGACAGGAGGGGTCTAACAGTGTGTCGCTCATGTGGCGGCGTCTGGCTGGAAATGTGCTTGTTCGGTATCTGTGGCAGTCGGGTACCCTGCTGCTGCCCCTCCCCCCGAAGGCCAAGGGTGGCATAACAGCCGGCTCTGAAAGACATTGTAGCATCAAAGGTTACAGGTGTTCCTCTGCAGGAGTCCGGCCACTTGCATCCAGTCCCCTGCCCTTGTCTTGTGGCAGTAAAATACAGAGTTGTGTATCTGGCATCCAGAAATGGCCTGAAAATATACAAATTACCTGAGGGCCACTATGTCATTACAAGTATAGTTAATTTTGATTTAATCCTACAGTACGTTTGCATGCATTTCCTGGGATAGGGTCAGGCTCAACACATTCCTGGCTATGTGGTTTGGAAGATGGTTGTTTTAATTCCTATCTCAAGAAGGAGGTTCTTCAGGACCTCCATCAAATTTGCGTCCTGGCTTTTGACATCCAACCCTGTTTTTTTGACAGACCAGTTTTACGTGTTTTTATATGTCTGTATGTGGGTAGGCTGGGTATTTTCATTAGAGGATAGAGTTTGCACTTCTGCTGTAGTTCCACCATTTTTATTTTTCGTGATGGTGTTTTTCAGAGCTATGTTGCCACATCGCACATCGCATGTTAAAGTAAGAGAGCAGAGAACAAAGGGAAAGAAACATCAGTTCTTCAGGAAAATAAAAGAATATGACAACAAGGTTTACAATTGAAAGAAGACGATTCAGCCTACCTGTTTTGTAACATTGGTCATTTTTATTTTGATCTTTATTTTAAAACCCTTTTCTTTAGAAACATGAATCCCTAGTTATTTAGTGCATAACTATGCCCTCATGTTCCCAAATGAGTATTAGCATTAAACCAATCTTTATGGTTAACTGTATGTTTAACTTTATGGTTTCTGTGCAAAGCCTTTTCTGACTGTGGCTGTTGAGAAATATGGTTCCACCTTGAAGAACTGCTTGGTGTGTGGCTGCTTGATGTTCAGAGCTTCCATGACGGTGTCCACAGAGACCGTATTTTGACAAACGTGTCTGTCAGGGTCTCGGCTGTCCATGTTTAAACATTAACCACTGTTAGCTGAATGGAAACATCAGATAATTATATGATATATTGACTTTCGCAAACTGATATTCTCAGTGTCATACATCTTAATTCTGAGCTGATATCGTAAGTGTTTGTGGTCATTTCTTACACAATTACATTTTAAATTATGTCTAAATGACAGATTAATGTTGATTTATAGTTTTGGGTGACTCATTAGAAAAGTTCAGATTAATTCAGTTAAATTTTCCACATGATTTCCCCAAAGTGCTTCACCATCATAGATTGACCTAACATGATGTAATATTATACTTCAGTAACAGTCTAGACCAGGAGTGGCCAATCATATCTGCAAAGGGCCAGTGTGTATGCAGGTTTTCTCCCTAATTAGGTCACTGATTAAAGGACTGATTGGCCGAAGAGTCCTCACACCTGGGTTTGAACAGCTGATCTAAAAGTTATCCCGAAAACCTACATACACACCGGCCCTTTGTGGGTAAGATTGGGCACCCCTGGTCTAGACTGAAAATAATGGACATGATGAGCCCAAAGGTTTATGATATGAAGGTAACATCTACCTGTTAGACAATTATACAGTTTAGTAACATGTATATTGATCTGGAATGTTCAGAATGACACTTGAAAAATATGTGCTGTTTTAAACAGCATTTTTCCCCAAACACAGAGTGCAGGAAAAGAGACCAAGAGAAGTCAGGAGTGCAAGTGTTCCCAACGATTTTCTGCTGATTTTAAGCAACAGGGTTGTCCTGATGCATGCCAACAAGCATTAATGATAATTAGATCTTTTCTTTGGATACTTAAGGGAAGGGTTAGGGATATTTCTCAATTAATCATCAGAAACGTGTTGAAGAACATATTGTGAATACCTACCTGGTGACAGTTCCAAGATGCTGAGAATTGGTCTGCTCATTAATCGTAGAGTAGGACGGATTGCAGATGGACAGGACATCTAGTTTTTAGGGCAATATCTACCAGAGAGCTCTTGAGACTAGCCTGGGAGAGAGAAGGGGCCAGATATCACTAGAGACCCTTCTCGTCTAATGTGAGGCAGCTGGTTTGGGCTGTCTCAATAGTGTTAGAAAATAGATCAGCAGAAAAGAGAGAAAAATCGAGGTCAGAACTTTGCGAAGGCTGGAAAGAAAATTATTAATTTGCCTTCGACAGCTTTGCAAAGCTCAGTGAGAACAGGCAGGGTATAAAAAAAGGGGCAGGCTAAAAATAGTCAGAGGGACGAGAGGATGACAGAGGGAGACATGTTTCATGCTCTCTACCTCAAATCTAGAGTGTTCTATGTTCCACGCTTGTATTCTGCGTTCTGCCCTCTGAACTGAATAGCAAATTTCTGCATCCTCTGCCTGCTTGTAATTACTAAAAGCACAAATTGAGTTGTCAAGCATACAACCTACAAGGACAGAAAAAAAATCACAAGAATACTATAGAAAACTCTGCCAATGATTTGTTGACATTTTACCTTATTGGATGACGGCTTACATGCTTTGAATGCCCGCCTGCCCGGGCATCTTCTAACCACTTATCCCGGTCATGGTCGCGGGGGGGATT
>JAODKN010000127.1:4795620-4817481 GCA_026774425.1 Petrocephalus zakoni | reverse complement strand
CCTTTTCCAGGGAAAGACAGAGATACATTCTCAAAGTGCAGCTTAAACTTCAATCATAAAATTCAATCATTATAACTGCACCTATTGCATTAAAACTGCAGGACTGTAGCCGAAATGTTAAAATACATGATCAAAAACTTCTTATCAGTACGTGTACATGACTGTACAGTAACTCATTTAATTACTGATGTTTTTTCTCCTTTCAGTCTAGTTTTAGTAACAGGACACGATCTGTCTTATACAATAAAACACAACAAAATGTCCAGTTTTAAGACAAGTATCATTTTTATTTCATACCATTGTATGAAATAATATTTTGAAATATTTATAGAAAAATGATACTCCAATACTCCAAGGTGGCTAAATGTTCTTACAGTTATGAAGCTTGTTTCAGCTCAAACACGACAGAGTAATGTTAATGACATATCCAAGTGGAATGTTGTGCAATTTCAATTTCTTAGCACACCAGATGTTCTACAAGTTTCTCCATGTGTCCTGCATATATATCCAATAAATGGGGGTAGCTTTTTTCTTTTTTGATAGCTGAGTGTATCCGTGTGTCTGCATTAGTATGTCTGTTTCCTGTTTGACCTCAAAAACATTCATCCATCAATCCTCCAAAAACTAGTATATTAGTGCCAGATACAAAAGAAATAACTCATGAACATTCTACATGAAAACAGAATAACCCTGTTGAACACACATTGTAAATTAGCACGTCGAGTTAAATTGGTGTGACTTTCACCCTTATATCACAAACAGAATCTTCTCCTTTTAAGTATCTTCACTCTCAAACACACAAACCATTTATAACTGTGACAAGGCTTCCAGTTAACTCCAAATCCAGTTAATTCACTGAAGTATTTTGTACTGTGTGTAATCACCATATATATATATGTGTGTGTGTGTATATATATATATATATATATATATATATATTGCCTTGTCATTTGCTGCACATCAAGTTCCTTTCTGGTAGCATGATAGAGCTATAATTTTTCTGACATGTTATCCAGCAACCTGTCTATTTTTCTTTTTTTTCCTTTTTTGGAGTCATATGGCATATTTCAGTGTGAGCCTTAAACAGAGTGAAATGACTCAATTTGTGTAAAAATCATACAGCATCAGGCACAGCTGACAGGCGAGAGGTAGGGTGCTCTTATGCGTCGATACAGCGGAAAGCACATACGGTGGCTGATTAAACAGACACCTAGGCATTATATTTTGAAAAAGTAAAAAAGTAGCGCACAAGAAAATGTAAGATACTAAGAGATATTCAAAATGCAGTGTCAGATACCTTGGGGGGTTCTTACGCAAGGTTCCTGAATTTATTTGGGGCAAATGATCTGCCGTGCAACTGTCTCATGGGGCCTTTTGATGTGGATCAGCCAGTTGGGTTATGTTGATTTAGATGATCACTGCTCTGGCTCAGTCTGTGTCCTTCTGTATTTTCTAGTATGGGCCAAAGACGTGTTAAAGGTTTACAGGTGGCTCTACTCCTTGGTGTGTGCGAGACCTATGATGACCTACCGTCCTGTCCAGGCTGGTCTTTGTCAGGGAAGGGAACAGGTCACTCCTTGGCGAGTCCGAGTCAAGTTTCGAGTCAAAACATTGCAAGTCCGAGTCAAGTCATATGCTCTCAAGTCCAGGTCGAGTTAATGTCTTTCCATCATTTCCATCATATCGAATCACAAGTCAACAAGTTTGTGACTCAGTTCCAAGTAGGGTTGTAAGTCTTGTAACTTGAGCCCCTACCTATGTAAAAAAATGTATTATGTGATTAAAATCTGGTACTATATGTTGTAGGTTAAGTCCTCCACAGGCAGAAAGAGGTTGAAAAGAGAGTCTCCACTCTCATGGATGTCCTAACACAGTGTTACCATCCATGTATAAGCAGGGAGTGATGCTTCTTTCCAACAAACTATCTCTGGAAAACTTGCATTCAGCTAAATGAAAATGCAGACAGCATAGAATTATTGTACACTGAAATTGTAAAATTAAAGTTATGGTTTCCATGTGGAGTACTATACCTCAATGCTTCGGAGTCATAGAGTCCAAGTCAGGTCCAAGACTCAAGTCATTTGCCCTCAAGTCTCTCCATCAGTTTTGCTGATTCTAGTCACAAGCCATCAAATTTGTGACTCGAGTCCCCACCTCTGCTCTTTGGCCTGTCCTTTCTCTCAGCTGCCATGTACTTGCTACAGTTCTCTATTGGATAAATTATGCAAAATGAATGGCCATAAATTTCTAATACCAGCAGTGGTCCTGCCAACCCTTAATGAATGCTGGTATTTGTTGTAACTGGGGTCCTAATTTATTATGCCATGCGGCATGATCAGGGACCAGGGTCTACAGAGCGGCCTGTGGACAACAAGTGGATTTTGTTGTGTTCAGCACTTGGAGATAATAAAGACATAAGAGATACCAGGATTACCGGAAATTCAAGGATTACAGGACATGACTTGCAAAGCTAGGGTACAAGCAGGAATAATCAATATTCAGGACATAATTAACATATACAAAACAATCTTGGGGTACCAAAGAACAAAATCTCCAACATAATGGATGACCAATGGCAGAAGGAAGTACAAGGTTCTCGACCGTCCTCTCAGCTCATTCAGCCATGTGGCACACACTAAAGCTGTAAGGGATGCCAAACCCTAGAAGACAGAAGAGGATGGGAGGATGGGCCAAGAACACCTGCTGACAGACAGGACAGGACAAGGCAGGGACTGATCCTGGCAATTTAAGAATCACAGGACTCGAGTAAATTTACTTCTTATCCTAGTCTAGTCAAAGGGTGGCCTATCCCAGGAAACCCTGGGTACCAGACTAGGGTACACCCAGGATAGGGTGGAAATAAGTAATGATTGACTGATCAAAAATATTTTTTTCTGTGTTTTTATTTTCATTGTATAATTTTTGCTTTTTTCATACAGTAAATTCATTAGAACGCAGTGAAGTGGGAAAAGAGCAATACCCCAAACGTATTTGATTTAACAAGATTTGAACTCGGCAATTTATTTAATCAACAGCTCAATCCGGGCTAATCAGCATCGTTAGCGCTGATTAATTTTTTAAAGATTCACAAGGGGACTGAAAAACTCGCATGAATGTGACCGAAACGACTGTAGAACTTCATTATTAATCGAAAACATTTTATTTAATGGAGGTTACATAATGTGAGAAAAACAGTGTATTTCTCCCATGAATGAAAGCGGAACCGGCTTTTAATTTCCACTGCTTTCCAAGCTCGTCTCCTAGGAGGCTCGTCGAGTGCTTGATTGTGTGTGAGCGGGGGTACGGATGGGGGGGGGGCTTAATCTCTGCCATCGCCTGGCTGTCAATAAGACAGAGATGTCATGCCTGTGAGTGTCGCTGAGGCCCCTGGAGGTACTGTTCCCAGAGGCTGTCGCAGCGTGTAATTCACAGCTCTCCAAATAACCACCTTTTTCTGTGACTCAGTCGCGGTGACTCACCTAATGACTCCTTCGGCGTCACTGAATCTTTTTTTTTGTTTTTGTCACATGTCGAGGACACCTGCTCAAGGCAAGCTCATGAGTCGCAAGCCTCGGAAATAGTATTGACGCCTTTGGATGTCCGTCTGTAATGCTATTAAATTGTGCGTCTTCTTCAATGCTGCCATCGTAGCGAAAAGGGAGCCTCATTTTTCGTTATGTTTTTAAATCAAACCAAATTTTGACTGACTGATGTGACCACAATAACACCCCAGAATATATTGAGTTATCTTCAACATTGCAAAGGTTTCTTGTTGTGCTATTTAAATGTAGAAAGAACCTTAAAAGATTCATGCTGTGGATTGCTGGGCAGGATCGTGTGGCATTAAGACTACTATAGGCCTTGTGGTATTTGGGCGGAATGAATGAATGGTGGTGTGGAGATCATGATGTCCATATAGGGCTGTGAGCTCCTCACACGGTCTGCTGAGACTTCCATTGTGTCACAGCAGTGGATCCAGGTTCTGAGTGTGTCATGGTGCAGGTGATTCTATCTCTGTCTTCTTCTGCTGGTGTTATAATTTCATCCATGCATTTTTAGAGTCATCCGGCACTTCTATCACTTAAAGAAAAATCCTGAAAGCCCTACATGTGCAATCAATAGACAATCTCAGTCAGACAGTGTGTCTTATATTTATATAGTAAGTGCACATCTGAGAGACACGGATCCTTTAAGGCCCCAATGCTGGGTGACCGCCATGTGTGTCACCACGTTGAAAAGCCATCGGGTGGCTGCAGATTTATGTGAGTGTCCCCGACCGTAACTCCCATATATTAGCTTTATGATGCCTGGACAGCAGTCTGGCACTATGTCCTGAATCAAAAGAGAGAGAGAGAATGTGAACTATATTTAAGTGCAGAAAGCAGATCGAGTTGCAATTAGCATGGGATTGCCACATCAAATAAACAAAATCATATGTAATGCAAAAATACAGTTCCTTGTAATGTCCCGTACGGCCTTGTAATGCTCCGTACAGTTTTAAGGGTTGTTTTTACAACCCTTATGGGCTGTATTAATCTACAGCTGTGAGTGTCGAAAATTTTACAACATATACAGGAAAAGAAACACTGCCAGATGCAGTTAAATTGCATAGTACGTTTTAAGTGTTTAAAACGTGAAGTGTTTAGTTAATACGTTTCTTTAAGAAGTGGTATTTCTACATTGCTGGGAACAGAAAGGCTTTTCAGGGCTGAGATGGTATTCGCTTGGAGGTCTTTCATTCATTATTAAACTTTAATGAAATAGACTGTCAGACTGGAAGGTCTAATCAGCAAAGGAATATATATGGGACCTAATTGCCGGATCACTATATTAAGTCTCTCTGACGTTTAAAGTCCTCCTTTTTACTTAACGTAAGTGAGTAGCTAGACTAGTGTCACGATAAGTTGAACCAAAGGCAATTTCTCTCTCCTTAAATGCGCTCATATGTTTCGCGTTTTAGTAATAACATTTATATAATTGAATATCATTTAAGCAAAGATGTTTGAACAGCAGCACGGCCGTACCTACCCCTGAAGACACCGAGGTCAAGTCCTCAGTATTTTCTCTGTAACTTGATTAACCATGATCCATTACGGGGCACATATAGGAAGGGCTAACACTTTAGACATCGGTATTTTAAACATCCTGGCTACGGCCCTGAACAGCAGGAGCGGTATTAAGAGGGAATCCGTTAAATTCATGAAGCAGGCATGTTTAATTATTTCAGAACTATGCTTATATGTCTGTCTTGTATGTGGCTTTGGACTAAAGCATCTGTAAAATATAATAAATGTACTGTAATTTCAGTTCACTATATGTGGTATATAAAATACAGATGGACAAACATTAGTGGAAACGAAGCTGAAGTAAATTACTTGTAAAGGGTGAAAGGTGATAGTTGACACAGTGGATGTATGTTCCCTTTGTATTCATATAACCTGGACTTGTAGTTCAATTACAGAGAATAAACCGACTGGACGACTTAAAAAGCTGACAGCTGAGCCTCTAACATGCCCCCTGTCCCTGATGTAAAAGAAAGGACACCAGTTTCTGATGTATTATTTACTCCAATAAGCTATTTGTTCATATTTGTAATAAAATGAAACCCACTGTCATTCAAAACTAAGTAAATGAATGTTGTGTATGAAAATTAAATATCAAGATTTCTGTATGATTGTTAAATTAAACTTCCTTCGGTGGCTTTTGGTGTGCGAAAAAAAAAACGAAAAATAAATATGTAAGCATAGCTTGTGTCAGTGGGACCAGTATAAAAACCATATATAGTGAAAGAACAGTATATAACCGCATACATACTGACTAAGTGACAAAGCAGCTGTCAGGTTTTTATAGTTCGGATTTCCAGAAAAATTTCCAAGAGCTTTTATAGGGAGATGTTACACAAAGCTCGATATTTATGAGTCATTTTGGCTGACGCAACATTGCCATTTTCATTATTTTTTTATATGTTCTTTGTTATAGTAGATTTGTTTGTTTCGTGATTGTTTCCCCAGTAAAATGTATTACTTAAATTAAGGGTCATGAAAATGTTGTTAAACTTTAATAACAGCCATATTCAGAATGAGAGAATTAGTAAGCTGCCTTCGGTCAGGGTTTCATTGTAATGGCTAATTAAATTTTTCCCCGAATTTTGATTCGCTGAAGGGAGCATGAGAGTAAAAATGGATTTCTTATGTAATTGGGCGTAGTCCCAAAAAACAGACCAGCATGCTTCTACCTTTAAGAAAGAGGGTCATGAGAACAGATGAGCTGTGGCCCGTTAGCTGGCATTCTAGCTTTGCGACACAGTAGCTTGGATTCATAAGTCCTCCCAAAGTAATGGAGAGAAGGTTCTGGACGTCTTCGGCTCAGCTTCCTGATCTTCCTGTCGGCCAGTCTTCAGACAGATCGACAGCTGTAGCTGAACTGTCAGTATTAATTTCTGTGACACCTTCTCGCAGAAGTCATGACTTCTTAGAACAGGGAAATACACATGAATTTTCCCAAGGTGTTTTTTTTTTATCTCAGCTGCTCTTAAATCATTGTGGTGGTTATTCAGTAAAATCAAATAATATTTTCCAGGTTTTAAATTGATACCTTTGAAAAATGGTGCTTTCGTATTAAACAAGTCCAGGATACGAGGGGAGGGAAAGGAGCAGTGTTCCTTAATTGATTAACTGGTATTGGATTATTTAATTTAACAGATGTTAAATGCTTCTGTCTGATAGTTACAGCTCTGGAGATGATGCAGGTAATGGCATGACAAAGTGCACCCTTGCTTAGATTCAAATCTGTAGACTCTAGGCTTCAGTTCTGGGTTTGTCAAGTACAATCCCACCTGTTGACCTTCTGTGTCACTGTGAGCTATTAGTATGTCAAAATACCGGCCTTATGTATTTATTGACTCTGCACTTGAGCTATTTATATACAGTCCATGCTTTGGTAAAATGACGTGCATCTTGGAAACGGCCAGAGAGCTTTTAGATGAAGATGTATGCAGGCAGAACATTAAAAAGAGGAGCTAAAGGAAACAGACATGACAACCTAGATTCCTGTTCCTCTAGAGGAAGCAAAAATAGAGCTGAGGGGGGGTGGGGGGGTGAGAAATCGAGGTCAGAGAAAGATTGCCGTATCCCACATGACAGACAATATTCTTTGGACATTTTTCTCCAGAAATATTTTTTTAGCCGAGAATATAGCCCCTCACTTCCTCTACCACATGACATAAGGTCACTTTCAGAAGCATCACATTATTTTATGTGGGAATTGTATACAAGGGCACATTTGCAAAGTACATTTGACTATTATAGAAGTTTTTCATGCTCTTTATGTGTTTTTCTGTGTAAGTGACATTATAATTAATCAGTAATCAGTAAGCATTCAATTAACAGACTGGCCGTTTTTCAAGGCAGTGTCATTATCGGGGAAATCTGTATTGATTTAAAATGATTAGGATTCTTCAAATCAAAATCTGCTTCAAGGTTTATTTGAGGTGTTGAGTTGTATATATCTATCACCAGGGGGCGACATAAAACAAAATGATTTAGATTTTCTTTTTTTTAGTATTTGATACTTCTTAATGATCATTATTGTTGGGGAAAAAGTGTTTTCTGTCTGGTCTTGTAAATAATTGTTACAACAGAAGACCCTAGAAATGCTAAAAGAGATTTTACAAACCCTTTATGAAGCAAAAAGTAATTGATTGATTTGTCCACACAAGCTTTCCACTCATAGATGGGACTCATAGATTTTACAACTCTGTATTATATTTAAGACTTATTTAGCATTGCCTATTTATTTTAGCACTTTGTTTGTTTCAAACCCAAAGTTTTGAAATGAAGTTTTGCTTCCCCTGCAATACATTTTTATTGATTCAAATTCCTAAGTGTTTCATAAGGATGTGAACTTAAACATAAAAATAAACACGAGCAGTTTTAAGGTTTCAGGCCACCTTGTGCCTTGCTGTCTTTGCCGATGCTGTTTATTGATTTAATCTCTTTAAAGTTAGTTAACAGCAGGCACTAGTCACTAGGCACTGATTATATAGATACTCACCCATGCATTTGCATTTATGCACATTTATTTTATTTTGCAGATCCTTTTGTCCAAAGAGATGTACAAGTGATGCAGATAGCACATTGCAAACATACAGGCTGTCAAGGAGTCGACTAGGTGTAAGGGCAGCTAGGCTGAGCTTCCAGTGAACGCCCAGGTACAAGTGTGAGCAGCACTGGAGCAGGAGCTACACAACTTCCAAGCAAAGCAAGAAAAGAAGCCCTGCATAACATTACGGCTTTCACAGCTGGCTCAAGCCACTGCTGGGATTTGAATCCCGGACCTATTGTTTACTTGGCAGGTGTATTAACCAACAAAGCCACAGCAACCCCATGCTAGTGCCATGCCAAGACTGTACAGTGAGTAACACGTAGGGGTTCACCAGCAATGTTCAGCTCTGGACATGGATGGCCACTAGCCACTAGACTGGCTCCAGCGGCATGCTACTGAACTGCCAGCATTCCATGCTCTTCCACACATCAGGACAAAACGAGTGTAAAATTCCTGGAGGTATACTTGGGGTTTGCAGCTCCTCCTGTTGATAATTACAGCTGGTGGGGTTACCCCCCCCCTTAGCTCTTGAAGAGGGGACACTGATAGCCAATCACCAGCAAACAAAGACAGACTAGAGCTTTAAATGTGTGTGTGTGTGTGTGTGTGTTCATTCATTGGCAACAGGTTATTTAATATGATTATTTGTTGAATGTGATAACTTATGAATAAGCACTTATCCTGTAAAGGTTTAAGCCGGGAGAGACAGATACCAGGACACAGTTTCAGTGCTGACCTCTAAGTGCCCTGGTCACCTGAAGTGCATGTCTTATGTGTGAGAGGAATGTGCGTGGAATATAGCAGGAGAATGTGCAAACTCCTCATTCAGAGGCAGGCTCAAATCTGCAACCCTACAGCTTCCTGCCTTCTCTCTGAAAGTATTTAGCTACAAGATAACTATATCCATAACAAACACTGAATCTAACATTAATCCTTAAAAAAAACTAATAATAATTTAACGTGAGAGATTCCGCACGTATTACTCCATGTGTCCGTTTCTGACTTCTCTTCTGAGGATCTTCTCGTTTGGGATCGAGACTTGAGTTCAGCCCACCTGATCTGCCTAACCTCATTCTGAAGAAGTATGAAACACTTAGACTGCACTGCTCAGTGATAACGCAAAGTGCTGCAGACCACTTCTAACAGTCTCCTGCTGCACTGATGGCCTGAAGGCCGATTCCCTGCAGAGCGGTCCTTTCACACACATCGCAGGTCCTCAGTGATCCCAGTGTGCCACTTGCTATCCTGCCACAATCCACCACTTTCCCATGAGTTACTGTTACACATGTGTGCTCTGCCAGATGGCTGCGTAGTCATGGCTTCATCTTGTGTTACCAAACCCCCTCGGGTGCCCCCAGCGCCACACGCTAGCGCTGTCTCCACACATCCAGCTCAGCGTTTCATCCTCGGCTCCCCCGAGTGCCATGTCTGTCCTCGCGTCTCTCTCGCTGGCGTCTGTCAGCCCGTCCGTCTCGTTTGTTTTCTCTACTTGTTCATGTGACACGTCATGATGTATTTTTGGCAGTTCCATAAGTATTCTTCTTCTTTTTAAACCCACCCATTTTCCCCCAGTCATGTACTCGGAGTTTGCGCGTATTCCAGTTTCTTATCGAAGCTCACTGAAACTTTTTCAAGTTTTAAGTGAGTTCTGCATGCCTCTCAGTTTTTAGTCACATTCCAGCTAACTTTTTTTTTATATAAAGTATTTTGCTGTATTTCCTGCCCTTTATTTGACATTACATCCTCCTTAGCTATTCTTCCATACTGTTAGATACCTGAAACTTTCCCTTGCTGTGTTATAATCATGCTGTGATTTAGCTTACACTAG
Source organism: Petrocephalus zakoni (assembly GCA_026774425.1). Classification (NCBI taxonomy): domain Eukaryota; kingdom Metazoa; phylum Chordata; class Actinopteri; order Osteoglossiformes; family Mormyridae; genus Petrocephalus; species Petrocephalus zakoni. The sequence goes on along the minus strand of JAODKN010000127.1, from coordinate 4,807,550 downwards.
CTGGCTTGAAGTAAATCAATCACCTAACGGAGAGAGATAAACTAGGGATTCTGTAGCACGGAAGAGTGTCCAGAACTAAACCAGGCAGCAGCCATGTGGATTCGGGTTCCTTCGTGACAGCTGTGAGTTTCTGACCAAGCGGCTTATAGGTGTCCTGCTCCAGCATGCAGAGACAGACACGCAGGTTGGAAAAGTAGACAAGTGTTGCACAAGACATGACTGCTCAGATTAGTCCAGAATTATCCAAACTCATAAATGTTTGACAAATTCACCTGGCATGTGTACGTGTGCTCTCACTGTTTATTTTGGTAAAGTACATGTGGAATTAACGTCATTCACAACCGCACTGAACGATGCTGTCTTCCGGACGGTTATTATGAGAATAATTATAATATATGGTAATCATAACAACATTTCCTTGACTAAACTTAGGAATCTAGATTTTTTTTTTTATTTAGTAGTTATTTTGCTTATAATGACATTGACTTAACATAACATGATGAATGAAGTCCTTCCTTAGCGAGATAGCCTTATGAATCATTAATAAATTTGAAGGCTGCAAAATGACCTCTTCTTCATCAATGGTCCCTTTGTTACCTATCTACTATCTACTCGGTGTACTTATCCGCTCAGGCACACAGAAGTGGAAGTAAGCGGGGACAATATTGGCTCAAGAGCGATAGGATCGACGTAAGTACTTCCATACGGGTGTTATCCTCTTCATCGCAGTATGCGGATCTGCTAGGCAGATCTTTGGCACTGCTCGGCATTGTGTAACTTCACGGTTTATGGTTCTGAGTACATGATAAGGCCACATGTAAAATTCAGTCAAAGTTACTAAAGCTAATGACTGCGGCATGGACAACGAGGAAGAATATACTTAAACAGATGCGATGCTTTTTCTGGGAACCAGCTGGCAAATACAATATTTATACTTTGCAGCCACGGAGCATAAAACATTGTTACTCAAGATTGTTTTAGTAGATACGTGTAAATACAACGATTACTAGTCTATACAGGCTATTAGCTTCGTGAAAATCACTGTCAACTCGAGAAAGACCAGCCCTAGAGTCAAAGGGTAATTAACTTTAAATCAAAGGCCATATCAATATTTGAAGAATTTGTTCGCATGCATGCATTTCTTTTCTGGAAGAGACCCTGCTGGATCTTTAGCATGTTTTCAGCAGGAATGCCTCTAGCTCTTATATTTAGCTTGGCTTTCCCTGCAGAATTCCATGTGAGCTTTGAGAAAAATATTTGGGAGTAGTTGAGTCACATTTAAAGATAATAAATAAAACTTTTAATGCCCCGTTGCTTTTTTATTTTCTTCTTCTGTTACCCAAATCCTAATACAATTATAGGTAGCTCCCCTTTGGTTGCAACACACATTTGCATTGAGCTTACATGCCTGCCTGTATTTTAAAGATCACTGGCTAACAGACAATGAATGAAGTGTGTTTTACTCTCGGAACACAGCAAACAAGTGATTCAGCTGTACTTCATCTCACGGAACAGACCGCGAATATGTGCCATATGCTGTCGACGCAAAACAGCACAAACTACTTCGGCACAGTCAACAAGACTTATCTGTCTTATGGGTTTATTTTGATCACTTTCCAAAATGCTTTGCCTCTCCCGTTCTTTAATTCCTTAGACATCACAAAGCAACCGCAGACATCCAAGTAATATCCAACCATTGTTCTGTCATGTTTGAGCGCAATTCTACATTTCTAATAAGAATCAATATATAAGACTCAGATTTATTCTTAGAAAACACCATAAAACGCAACTTAAGGACATTTTACATTACAAGATTGCATTTATCTGATTATCTGTTCAGTTACATATTACTTGCTCATTTGGCGTCCTTGACAATAGTAAGTTATTGTTTCAGTATTATAAAGTGCATAAAAGTTATCACCTAATAGTGTCTTCCCCAGTATAGGTCAGTAATCCAGACCTAATCAGGCCTAAATTCACATATTTGGAGCAGGATTCATCATCACACAGTAACAATTACCCTAAATAGAAACATGCATGATTGCCTGAATTACCATTAAAAAATCCGACCCAACACAACAATTCATCTCAAAGTGGAAAGGTTGAAATTTGACACACTCAAGAATAGACAGTCCAGTTATAAGCAATATTAAAAAAAATTGAAAACTGCTGAAATTATGTAACTGATATTATTACACACAGTGGGATTAACGAAAATGACCAAGACTGTTTTAAAAAGCCTTACTATATAATTTTACTATTTAGCATAAAACTTTATGCAGTGTGTTAAGTTCTAATGTGGCATTACAAAAAAATAAAAGAATATAAATTACTAATATGTTGACAGATCATCGCACTTGGACATACATGCCATATAATTACAATGTGTCACACAGAAAAACACGGTTGTAGCATATGAAAGGAAACTTTGTTGATATGCATACATTGTACAAGAAGTACATTTATTTAAAAAAATAAAACGTTTGGTCACAAACTCATGCAGTCTATTTGTAAAGGTTATGGAGGGGGATTCGGGTTACGGGCCCATAAAAGTGCTGCAGAACCGCGCCAAAGGATGAAATCACCTCCAGCACTCAGCCTCTCACAGCATCATTGTGAGTGCGCTGCGTCCAGGTCCATGTCGCTTTACACACATATCCATAGCCCCCGGCAGTTCACAGAGCACTGCCCATACATCTCAGTTGCTGTGAAAAGTGCTGACCGGGTTTTCCCTCGTTTGGATATGGAGAGAAATGTCTTGCTCAGCTCAAAGAACAGTCTGATTACTGGTTGAAGAAACATAAAAAAAAAAAAAGACATGCTGCCACTGGATTTTTGTAGATGTGATGAAAAAGGGAGAAAAAAAAGACTCTTTCTCGTGGTGCCGTCCCCAGTTCAGTTCTCTGCCAGCAGATCGGTAAGATCCAGGCACCCGGCAGATCGCCCGCTGCCTTGCTCAGAAGTCCGACGGGCGGATCATCATGGTGGTAGAGCGTAGGGAGTAGCTCGGGCCCCGGAAGTGATGCCACTTGATGCCGTTGAGCTTGCGGATGTTGTGCCCCACCGTGTAGTACATGCCATTGAGGTTTGAAAGGCCGCAGGCGTCGAACCACCAGCCTGAAAGAGGAACGGGCCAATTGAACTGACAAAATTCGGCACAGAAATAGACAGGGACATAAATAAGACACGGATTATCTATATTCCAGGGCTTTCAATTAATTAGCATTGATTAAGCTCCTTGGAGTTGCCCACCAGGGCTTTGTATATGTGTATTTTGAGATGACTTCCCAGCATGCACTGCTTCGTTGTTTTGCACCATACTCCATGCGGATTTCTCACTAGGTCATAATCACAACAGTCCAACAAACAGCTTGGTGGTCTTCTAATGAAACTGTTTCAGCAAAGGAACTGAATAACATGAAACTCGTTTTTAGGAAAAGCTGCAAGTTTGGACAAATTTGTACCCAGTGATATTTGCACTGCTGGAAGTTACAGCCTTCTGTCAGCTGCATTCTGGGAAATAATGTTTTTTATTTTTTACAACTAACTTAGCAATTACCATGAAGTTTCCTTTTTTTTAGATTTCATATCCAAATACACGGTATCAGTGTATCAGGATGCTACGTCTGTGGCTGGTGGGTTGCGGTTTCAAATCTCACAGTCAGCAGAGCTGGGTCCCTGAGCGAGGCCCAGGGCCCCGAATTGCTCCAGACACAGGCTGCCCCTGCCTTCTCACTTTGGATAAATAAATGTAAATATCTCCAAAGTAAGGAGATAAAAGCAGGCGTCATCTGAGGTAACTCTGTCTGAGGTTTGGCACCTGCACCTCGGAACCCCAAGAACAGCATGTGAGTTGTTCTAATGTCCCTTCTAGCTCTATTTTCGGTGCTGTTGGGATCCGGTTACCCCTCGCCGTCAGTAACCCCTCCGTGTTTTTTTTGCTATGCTCGCGCCTGCCGAGTGTGAGTGTAAGTCGCACTTTTATTTTGAAAGCATTTCACGGGTCAGCGAGGGGAATGCGGTGTCCGCCAGGCAGGAAGGCGCGGTGAGCCGCCCTTTGGTCTGTCACTATCCTCTCACTCAAACCCTGTTTATTCTGGATCAAGTTTGTCAGCCACCTATTTAAGAGGCTTTTTCAGCTTGTTTGCGGTTCTTCAAACATTGCTATTCATACTGAAATTATTTCCGAAAATCAATATATAGTTATTTCATGGTCAAGTAAATGTTAAGAATATCAGACATTCAAAGTAAATAGCTGTAAGCTTAGAAATGTTTGATCTTCTTGATGTGTAAATACTACGCTTGTTTCAGCAATGAAGTTTCATGATTGAAGTCTTGTTACTTTTATCTGCCCAGTTTGATCTCTTAGAAAATAAGTAGCTTTTTAGAAACTTAACTTTGGTGTTGATTATCACTGTCTTCCTTCTGCTAGAGCTACATTCAAGATCTGAGCTTTGACTTGAGAAAAATATTACATTTACATCGGGCATCAGAACACCTGGAAAGGAGGAGAACTCCCCCAGCTTAAGGCAAGATATCACTATCACTACTCTTCTTTTTCATTTGTGTTGGCCTCAGTTTAATCATATCTGTTTATTATAGAAAGCGGGACATGGGGCGTGGCGTCCCTGGTTACAGCTAATGGCTATTGGTCACATTGCGAGTCACATGGTACAGGAGTAATGCATCTTTCCACGCACCTAACAAATCCTCTTTCCTGTAGAAGAATACAAAATCATGAAATCATGAAAATGTTTTATATACAGTATGCTTATATCCTGTATGTGCAGGATGCTCACAAATCAAAACAAAATATTTTAAAAAGTTATTTGCTTTTGTTCCCCTGGGATCAATAAAGTATATCTTATTTTAATATTAAAAGTTAACCAACAAGAAAAAACAGCTGGAGCTAATATGACACCGAACAGCTGAAGCAGTAAACTTCCGTCAGCTTGAAACTTGATCAAACTTCATGTCACTGAAAATTAAAAAAATTTGTTGGTCTTAAATATGATGTGGGGACAGAGCTGTCTCCATACCTCCCGTCAGCATGAGGGCGCACTTGCAAAGGCAGTTGTCATTGTCAGAGTCACGAGTGCTGAAACTGGTGCCGTGGGAGGCCATACTGCTCTGCATCCCTGCAGTTCCGCTGTAGCCCCTCAAGAACAGCCTAAGGACATTGCAGAACACACAGTCATGCATATCCTATACCTTATGTGTTACATCCATAGACCTGGATTTCCTGCAAAGGTAAAGGTAAATTACATTGATGTCTAATTTGCAGGGTAATTAATGATTGAGGTTTGTATGCCACAACTGCTGAATAGTTAACCCTAATTTAGCTGGTGATATTCCCGTATGACCAAAATTAAAGACACCCAAAGCTCAAAATGTATGAAGGGAAGATATCCAGGATAATTATATATCACATACTGAACCAGAGTCTGACAACCTGATCTCTTAGTGTAAGTTCTATGGTGGAGAAAAATCAGGGTTAAGGCCACACACGAGCATGACATTTGACGTTCAGTACAAAAAATGTGATGAGCTTTCCAGAAAAACTGGATTATGAGGGTCAAATATCCATGCCTGCAGGCTTGTGCCTGTGTTGGGGGTGACTATCCAGTGTCACTCGGCACTAATTGCTGCTCTGTGCAGCTGGAGCCAGTGCGACTGCATGAGCCTGGGTGAGCCTGGGTGAGCCTTGGTAATCGCATCATCTAGCGCAGCGAGCCAGATAATGTGCGGGTCCATTTCCCGAGAGCACAGACTAGCGGAAGGCTCTCCACTTCGCTGGAAATTCTTTGCTTCGCTGACAGGTGAGAGGTCATTCAAAATGTGGTTTGGAAAACCGGAGGAAAAAAATCACAGGTCATTTAAAGAGCTGCAGTCAGCACTTTTCCTGCAATCCTGGACAGAAGCGAGAAGCTCTCATCCAGTGAAGACTGGGCGAATCTCAACACCTTGAACGCAAAGACCGTACTTGTGGTCTTGCCAAGACCAGTCTTACTACCTTGCCTTCCAAGAACGAACTTGGTGTGCAATGAATCGTGGGATTGGTCTCGTTTGGCAAGAATACAACCGATGTATATTTGATATTTAGGGTGGAACAAGAACAACATCTGGGGATATTTACCGTCCTCTGTTCTTGTGATCTTAGTATTGGAACTGGTCTTCGGCAGATGATGTAAAACGAATACACAAGAACACAAGTGCGGTCAAGTACACATCTTGTGATTCACCCTGTATGAAGCCTTTGTGCTGTTTTTGGGGTTTAAATGGTGGATCAATTGTGGTTCCACTTGGTAACTTGGTAACGATTTGAATATCACATTGAAAATATCCGACAAAACCATCCATCTATCTTCAATGTCTACTTGTCCAGTAGAGAGTCATTGTGAGCCTAAGGCTATCCCAGTAATCAAGAGGACGTCAAGCAGGAGACACTGTTGAGGGGATGTCACTCCATCGCGGGGCATACGATCGCACATAATGGCACACTAAGGGGTGTTTAGAGGCATAAAGTAATTCATTGAGATAGAGGTTTCATGGCTGAGGAGGAGGAAGGCAGAGCACCTGGGGGAAAGTGACGGCGGTGGGACATACCGGTAGTGCTGCTTCTCGCTGCCCAGCTGAAACTTGTCATACAGTGAGTACTCCGCATTCCCCTCCCAGTCTCTTAGCTCCACCCTCAGCGAGTGCTGCAGCTGGCTGGTCATCCTGAACACCACCTCATTGCCTAGCCAGTGCTCCCCGGCAACGTCACCAAAGCCCTGCGTTTTTTAAAGAACGACTCAGTCAGTCCGTAAATATGCCTTTCTTTGCTTGTACATCCAGTGGTCCCCCACAACAGCATATCCAGTATGAATGAGGAATAATGACCGCAGCAAAGCATTTCACATTAAACTGCACTAATGGGCCAATTCACCTGCTTCTCCAAACACTGAATCATATGACTTTGACTGAATACACACAGCGTGCAGACAGGGTCAAGAGGTTCATTTCCTGTTTGGCTAAGGTGTGCAATCTAAGCAATTCTGGATGTGGTTCCAGCATCTCAGGAATGGCCCCTTCCTGGGATTTTTACACACTTGAGTGTCTAGAGTTTACTGAGAATGGTACGATAGACAAAATACATCCAATCAGGGGAAGTCTTACTGGTGAAAAACACTGTGGGTTCTACCCAGTACTAGCTAGGCATGCTTAATGAAGTAGCCATTGCGAGTATGCATAATATTGTATTCAAATGGGCATAACCTTTGCAGAAGAGTGGGGTGGGAGATGGGAGCAAGTCATGAAAGCTGTGATATGGTAAGAGCCTTAATATTTTCTTACTGTTTTTTGCAGGGCATGTTACTGTCGCACACACATAAATAAACCTTTGTGGTACATGCACTGAATATTAGCATCACCACCATCGAATGAGTCAATGTCTGACAGTGTGCTAGGAATCACACCTGCTAGGTTTAACAGCGCAGTGTTCAGATTTGCAAACATCTCAGCGGCCAGCAAAGAACCTCTACACTTAACGGGATGTCTTTGGAATAGGCCAGAACAGAGAATTAGAATGAAACCAGGGGGGGGCCCATCAGCCCCCATCACCATACAGTGCTGTTCTGGAGGGCAGGAGTATGGAGGGCTCCCTTCCTCGATGACGGATCAGTAGACAGTCAGACCAGTGCAGGCCAAATGAGAGCCAACACTCAATCCAACAAACTCATATACTTAATTAATTAATTAACACAGGACACAGGACATTAACACAGGACAAAATCAGGCCCCAAAAACTTTAATTCACCATTTAAATGGTATAATGTAATTAAAATGATGTGATATGTACATAAATTAAAGATCATTTTGTAAGTTTTTGTAAAAGTACTATTTTTATTGAATCATCTTGACTCATGAATAAAGACAGTAAAATGATTTTAGCTGAGGAAAGGATGAAATGGAAAAATCCTGTGAATCACCTTTGAGAAATGGTGGTGAACTTGACTCTGGAGAATTTTTTAATTGAGTAATGTAACACAGTAACATAAATATATTGTAGGTGCCATTAGAAGCCTAACATTGTTGTCTGGGATGATGACGCGTTTTAGATTATTCTGAATAAATTGTGCGCCTTTAGTATGTAGCATGTGTTCCCTTGTTATTATGTCAAAGACTCACTGTATCAGTGTGCATACTACACTTAGGCTGCACAACAGAGCGTCGGTGTACAGAGATCCACGGTGATGAAACACGGGAAGGCGAGTTTACATTTGACTGTAGGCAAGCAAAAACAATCTCCGAGCTGCTGGGATTTTGAAATACTCTGTTACATTAGACTACTACATTTTTTTCAATCTTTGCTAAGACTGTAACAACTCTGTAGATTTTGGAAAACAGCAAGTGACAGGAAAGGCTTGTCAAAACATTATCTGGGTTAAAATATGAAGAAGAAAAAAAAAAACGAGGAGATATTCCCAAATGAACGCATCGTGGCAGCGAAAGCTTATTTACACTGCGGCTGAAACGTCTCGTTCCAGCGACGATCCCGGCCACGACGTGCCTTCCGTGTTGTGACAGGTGTGGCTGTCTGATGCAGCTATGCGTTATGAAAACAGAGGGATTAAGCGCCTCTGAGTTAAATCCGGGAGACGGTGCTCATATCCTTCAATATCCGCCCGCCACCCTCGCACCTTACGGAAAAACAGCCGAGTTCCGTCTGAAACAGGTGAACCCCCTTCTTTCCAGCTTTGCTGCGCTTCTTTTATAATCCACAGAACATAAACAGGACGTCTCTTCCATTTATGCCGCCGGGTTTAAAGCTGGACAGCAGTGTTTGTATCATGCTTTTCCTTCAGGAAAGACACTCGTCTAAGTAGTACTAGGCAATAAGTCGGTGCTGCACATCTTTTTAAATCACCTAAATCTGCATGTAATTTAATGCTTGTTCTCTCAAATCTTATCAATCGTTTTGAATCGGAATATAATTTGACAAGCAATTAAATCTGATTTTTTTTTTTTTTTACCAGATTTTTAAATGTGAAAGTAGATTCACGATGCATAATGCAGCTGATGTGTTGTATATTCACTTTTTTTCTCTTTCCATAAGATCCTGTGAAAGGTCATAAAAAGCTAATATTGTTTATGGGCAATACTGACTGTAAATGCATCATAAGGAAACCGTGTTGCACATCATGCATGAACATTGATCCAGCCCTTTCTTTGCCAGTAAAATTCCACTTGGTGATGAGATATTTTCTTACTCTGCTGAGAATAAAATCTAAGATTACCCACATGTCTCAGATCTTAGTATCAGCACCACATGCCTGTAGTCCTGGTTTTCATCTGCACACTGATGGATTCACTATATTAATACAGTGTCCCACACAATCCGAAATATGACATAGCCTGCTGCCTAGGACCCCAGCTTCACCTTGCCTTGGACAGGGGGGCACTAGGGTACCACATCAGCTAGGACTGGTACTAGCTCCAAGTGCTGAATTCTCCTATGGAAAAGCTGACCATACTTGGAAATGATTAAATTATTACATGAAATCTGATTAGTGACGGGCAGGGCCAAGGGTCCCTGAGTGACAGGGGTCCTAAACAATTTGGAACATAATTAGATTGATCTGGGTTGGGGGCCCAATATAATATGCCTTTCACGGGGCCCAGAATCTTCAGTGGCACCCCCGGTGACAGGAATTCAATTACAATGCCCACCACAAAGTTCCAAATACCATGTAAGAAACATGTAAATGCATATTTTATGACCTAGAAAATAAAATAGATTACTACCAGATTAAACATAAGGGAGCAGCATGTTTTCCACTGTTGTAATTATATAGTTATTTGCACGCTTCAGTGTCCTTCTTTTCAGTTGTGGTACCGCATGACAATCAACAGTTACCCTGAATGAGACGCTTGGCGTGATCAACCACGCATAAAACTTAGGAAGTAACAGAAATGCTTTAACACCCTCCCAGCCCCCATCTTTAATGAACCCACATCGAAGGATCTAAAAATTAGACTGAGTCTGAATCTGTTTCTGTGTGGCCAGTACTCCTGAACAGACAGTTAGTTTTATACTTTTCTGGAGTCACTCATAATCTCTGTGAATGTTTCAAATGTAGGTAGATAGGTACTTATGGAGGTAGGTAGGTAGGTAAGTAGGTTGGTAGATAGGTATGTACGTAGGTAGGTAGATAGGTAGGTAGGTAGTTATGTTGGTTAAAAAAAAAGCTAGACCGATAGATGAAAGTGATTGTCAACACACAGTGCACGACCATGAAATGTGTCGACTGCATTTAACCCATTTGTGGCACTGTGCCGTAGCACTGGCATAGAACCCAGGGAGCAGTGCTTGGGGGCGGAACCCGAACAATTGGGCCACCACACCACTAAAACATGCTATAATAGCCATAAACCACAAGTCTCACAGGAAAATCATTCGGTCGGGGAACTAGCATCTCTCAGATATCCACCTCATGTGACTCAGTGACCATAATGGGGAAATCAGTTTGTCAGGGGGTCAGCATCCCTTAACAATCTGGAGTCAGGTGTCTCTAATGAATGGCCGGCCCACGCTTCGAGAATTGAGTCAAGTTGCCAACTCCTGTTTTTGTCTGTTTGTCCTTTGTGCCAAACTAGAGGATCTGTTAGCTAAATCTCATCTGAATCTGGCAAGCCAAGGAAGGTATACATTAGGGTTTGCTGAATCATCCAAAACAAAGATGTATGTCATGAAAAATTTTTCATGATAGCTTTGAAAAATACTTCAGATGTAAACGTGTACAGATAGTTATTTGGGGAGAAAGTGGACCGATGTCTCCACATCGCAGGGTCTAAAATTCAAGGACAGCAGCAGCACAGCGGGGACTGCAGGGAGCCCGTTTGGCAACACAAGAATAAGTACCATCTTGTACTCCTTCCATGTCCGCTGGAAATCCACACTGCCGTTAACTCTGCGCTGGAAGACTGTCCAGCCACCTCCGCTGGTCTCCATGTCACAGAAAACCTGTGTGGAGGAGACGCTCAATAAGTAAGGTAAAAGGTAAATAGTAAAAAATCATTCAGTGCTATTCTACAGAATATACCAGCCATGTATTTCTTAAAAATCACCGCACATGCACCCGGTGCAGCTGTCAAAATTTCAAATATTTGGCATCAATGTATCTAAAAACCAAAACATCTAAAAACCAAAACATCTAAAAACCTCGGGTGGCGGCCCGCCCCCACCTTCGTTGACTCTGTCGCGTTGCTGTCGACATATATGCGGTACACGCCACTCGTATTATAACCCGCCTTGTGGATCTCTGCACAGTCCCGAAATCTCAGCTGCCTCCAGTGGGGCACTGTGGGAAGAAAATGTCAAGTGTACTCTTCAGGTGTGTCGACTGCATTCATTTAGCATTTCCTTATCTCGTAAAAATGATTCGCAGTTCTCATTGCTATGCTCTCTAGACGTGCAACTCTTCCTGCATGCCCTTTAAGAAAAAGCAGACGTTGCCAGTGGTAGCTATCCACGCTCTTCACGCAGAGGAACCTTAAGGCTAGAGATCAAAGTATTTGGGGAGGTGCTTTTCCTCATGGCCGGTTTACAATCTGAGTGCAGATGCCGTCAGGCCAAAGAAACACTCAAACGAACATTTCCAAATTACTGTGCCAAAAGAATTTTTAAAAATCAATATCAGTACCGAGAGGACGTTCATATTCCAAAACAAAAACTAGTAACTTAGCAAAACATTCCGTATAAATTCAGCACCCTGTCCAGCATGGCTGGCTTACAAAGAAATATATTCTATGTTTGATTGTAACCCTAATCGAAACATTAATACACAGCTGGTTAGGGTACTATTCCTGTTCGAAGTGAGTGTGGTATAACGAACAAAAACAATCATTATTACATTTATCGTCAAACAACTTATTTAGTACAGAGTCAC
>JAODKN010000127.1:4780294-4795520 GCA_026774425.1 Petrocephalus zakoni | reverse complement strand
GAAGTGAGTGTGGTATAACGAACAAAAACAATCATTATTACATTTATCGTCAAACAACTTATTTAGTACAGAGTCACGGGGAAGGAGGCTGGCGCCTCCCTCTGGCAGCTCAAGGCAGTGGAATACTCTGGTTAGGACGCCCACCCATCATAGGGCACACACACACACACGCAGACTCGCGTACCTATCTAAATGGGGACCTTCCATTCATTTCTATGGGCCTTATACTATAAGTTGAACAGCAGCTAAAATAGAGACTTTTGAATGCTATTGCAATCTCATGCTAGGGCAATCTCATTAAATACCAAAGGAGAATACAGAACCAAGAACCTTCTGGCTGTGATACCTGATCCTACGGAAAGCAGGCTCATGAGTCTGTGCACTGAGTCCATGAGCTGCTGCTGCTGCTTCTGCAGGGCAGAGTTGTTGGTGCTGGCGACATGCAGCTGCCTCTCCAGGGCCTCGATGGCCGCTGCCTGACGCCCCACCACGCCCTGCAGCCTCTGCTTCTCCTCCCGAAGGCGGTCCATCTCACTCTTCTGCTGTGACTCCAGGACATGCACCTTGTTCTCTAAGAGTCTGATTTCACGGAAGAACATACAGAAGACATGCATTTGCGTATTTAATATAATGCGTCACTGATGTATTAGTCAACACAGACTTGTAAAATATTTGTAGACTTTATTGTCATTGTTGGTAGAAAAAGATGCCAGTGATCCTTATCAAAATGTGTGAGCTGAAACTCCAAGATCACTTCATTTTATGATAACCAAATATATTTTTGACATGCAAAGATGTGTCTGGTATATCCATGGTCATACTCAAGCGCTCAGAATGAATTCAGCTGCCAATTCTGCAGTCCCAGATGTACAAAGCAATATTTAGAAGGAAGAGGATTTACTCACTGAGTTAATTTCCTAGCAAAGTTACAGCCCATAATATCAGTCTAAAACATCTACATAATCTGGGCTTCTGTACAAGCTAAATTCAGAGCCAAATACACTCGTTAAGCCAGACTTTTAACAAAAATGTGATTGCTGTGGTGGCTTATCTATTCACTGTAAACAAGTAACATAAAATGTGGTTTTATTTTTTATATTATTTCCGTTTGCAATATCTAGGGATAGCTTGCCTCGACTTACGTTCTCTTATGTAAACATATAAACATTTGGTGCAAAAATCACATGTTCATCTCTCCATTTTAACAATGATTAGAAAATAATTTATGAACATTTTATTCTGATGTAATCATTGTGTAAGTTTAAAGGCAATCTTTACCATGCTTGGAGTACGAAGAAAAGATTCACTTGTGAGTAATTTAATACACTATGGTGATTGCATTCATTAAAATTTAATTTATTTGTAATTCCACTCCAGATGTATTTGGCATGTTTGGAAGGATATTGTGACTCAGTTTTGACACATCGTTCTCTTTACGATAAAAGAAACACTTGAGGATTTTATGTAGTAATCTTTTGTTGGGAGAAGCTTAAGTATTAACACATGTGGTCGTACAGGCACAAAAAAAGCTGTCGTGCAGATAAATATGAGATTTGAAAACCAGATTGTTCTTGCCAGTGAATCTAAATCTTTATGCTACCTGTTCTTGTCCTGAAGTTTGAAAATCTCCGTGAGCTGTATCAGCAGCTCCTTCTCTAGCTTGCTGGTCGACAGTGTGTTTTCCAACAGCTGGATCTCAATCCTGGATGTCTGGTTGAGGACCTGGACCAGAGGAACCACAGAGGTGTACAGAGGGCAGGATGGAGAAACGCCCAGCTTTTTTGACTTGTTCTTCAGTCAACGTGGATGTCAGACCCATGCATGGCATGATGACTATGTTTCAAACTAGGGCTATAATGTTCTTTCTTTGCAATCTGTACAGACGCCAGCAATTGAAAATTGCCACAAGTCTCCAAATAGTTCATCAGTGAAACCGGGAGTTTACTTTGGATAAGAATTTCTATTAGTTTCACTGAATAAAACTGATATTATTTTAACACATTATTTGTTATATTATGGGATGGGCAGTTTAGACAGCCATTACTGATGCTACAACGAGGTAGTCAAAACTAATTACATTTTGGCTGCTTTAAGAATCATTTACGAAATGTATGCAGGCGGACATGCAGTCTGTGTGCAGTATGTGTATAAATGCCACATTTTACTTAGAAAGGTATTTACAGCATGATGCTTTCAGAATTCCCCCATATGGGTGTAACTTTATTTTGTCTCATTTGTTCATCAGTTATTATTATTATTTTATTATTATTATTATCATTATTATTCATAATAATGGGTATGCCTCACGCTATCCAGAAGATTTACTGCAAAAAACCCGGTGTACTTTATTAAATATGTGCTATGTGACTTGGATGTTTATTTGTAGGTTTCTGTGCATTAGAGGTTGTAGAAGGTGGATTACGTTTGTTCAGGGGGGTTTTTTGTCATTACCTGTGCTTCCACAACATTGAGTTTGCGGGTCTGCTCTGCCGTCCGGGTCAGTAGGTTGGTGCCCATCTCCAGCATGGTGGCAGTCTGGTTGTGAACAGCGTGGGCTTGGATCTGTACCAGCTCGGTTTTAATGTTCCCCTGGATGTAGTTCTCCAGCTGGTCGTTCATGTGCAGGGGAGAGGGGATATTTGGGAATAAACATGCAGTACATGGATGCATTTTTTTAAACAAATCGGTCAGGGATTTACGGCCGTAGTTGCCGTAATGCCTCGTACATGTCGATTTCTTAATTATCAGCTTCCTCTGCAATCCTCGCCCCCCAACCCCTCCTGCGCATGCAGCAGCTGTGAGACGTGATGCTCCTTAACTGGAATCACCATGTGGCAGCAATCACACACTCCCCAGTGCTCGCTCTCCCCGTTCCCATCGGATTAAAGCCGCCAGTGACTGACAGAAGCCTCTGTGGGTTTTGATCCCACATTTCCACCGTGACCAGCTTTACGTTTTGTATATAGATCGTATCATAAAGCCTAATTATCATGATAGCTGACCAGTCACCCTTTAATTTAGTTGGTCCAACAGGAAAAATATAAAAACGAGTAATGACCGCATACAGATTTCAGCGCCTTAGGCTGAGAACCCCGTAAAACTTTAAAGTTTTCCTTATCAGGCGTTTTGACACGTAATGGCGACCATGTGTCACTCATGTGTTATTCTAAGTACCATTTTAAATCAAAAGAACAATAGCACCTAAATTAAACATTATATTTTTTCATTGAGATCATTGAGTGTGAGTTTATTAACAGTGTCCTTGTACATTTCTCTACATCGATTGCGATAGGCCAACATGCCGGGTCTGTCTCCCTGCATCGTTCTGTAAAACAGCGTCAACTGAACTACCACTACAGATGACATCCAGCGACAAGAAATTATCCAGATAAATTTGAAATTGCTAAAACATCTGAGGCCAAAACCCCTTTGCCTGAAAGTGACACGCAGATTCATCACCGTAATGAAGCCGCCCTTGCCCCTTCAGTAGTCTTCGGTGTGTGTTTAACTTTTGGTTTTATTTTGGCTCATTACCATTTCCTGTGGAGCCCTCATTTCAGCACATGCTGAATGCACATAGCAGCACAAATACACAAGTTCATATAAACCCTTCTGGCCCAAGCTCAGAGCACTGGGCAATTTTTGTTATGCTTTTTTGCGTTTTATTTTATTTATTTATTTTTTTCCCACAAAAGTGACTCAGAAAGTGGCATGATTAACATACTTGAGTTTTCAGCTTTTAAACCCATTTTAGGGATTTAGGCAGCTCTGTACTGTCAAATATCAGCAGAGAAATCAGCTTTCTAGTTAAAAATTTACACTAGTGTAACTCTGCTTAATAATACTAAACATAATTATTATTATTAGCATTACATGCATGTGTCTTGCTGCGAAAAGTATTTTGCATGTGAGCTGTTCAAAAAGGCCATCCTGGTCAGCAGTGTCACTGCACCTTGGGGAGCAATTCGTATGAGAATTTGAATGACAGGCAGACATACCTGTAAAAAGTGGCAAAAATGTGGGCATAAAGTACAGATCAGACAGCGACGTGTGCTGACAGAATGAAACTAAACACAAAAAAGCGCGACTGTTTAAGAAAACAGAAAATAATTCCTTGAAGAAGTTGCACGCCCTGACCAGTTAATTGACCCCCGCTTCCTGCCTTTGGATTAAAATTACACGGGACATGCCCATAATATGAGTTTGGGAACAGAGATTTACTTTCTAAGGGTCTAGTTCATTGCTGGTAACGTAAACCAGATGTCTCTGATCCTCCCACCTCGTACACCAGTCTGCACAGAGCTGGGCCTAGTTGCCAGTGAAAGGAAAATTGCCACGATGGAAGTACATAATTGCTTTTTAGTATAAGTAGTAAAAAAAATAAGGCTGAAGGACACAGCATACGTGTTGGCTGGGGGCCACCGGACATTTGGAACCGTGCTTATCGTCATGTACATGGATGCAATCCATCATTTCTAGGGTGTCCCCTTTCGGGACACTTCAGTTTCTTAATTACCAATTTATTACAAATTATGCATAAAAATGTGCATGCATGAAAGGAGACCAAAGAAACAGAATGGATATACGGAAATGCTTTATGCATCAAGTCGTTTGGTGACAGTCAAAAAGGACGTCAAGTGGATTTAGCTGGTTGTGACACGGCTTTCACTGAGGTGTCGAGCTGACAGCTCGCGTACCGATGGTTTTGCACCCCTGAGATATGCTAGGATGACATTTTTAGGGTTCTGACCCAGCTTTTCTTCTCTCGATTTGCCACGGATAAAAGAAGGGACACCTAGAAACCCGGAGAAAAGTGAGAAATGCAAACACAGCACTTGTGCACAGATTTGAGTTCACTTATGACCAGATGAGAAAACGCACACACACACACAGACACACAAGAGCACACCATGTCACTAGAATTTCATATAAACAGAATGATACAGGCAGATGATTTGTACATAAAACAGATACAGGTTATTGTATCTCTGCACATGGGTACACATGACCATTGTGCAATACTAAATAAATATTTTTCTTTGATTTCATTCTGAATACAAATCCCTCCTACTATTACAAGCATTTCTGTACAGTCTATCAAGATATCTTTGTGGGACAGCACCCAGGACTTTCACCTTGTGTCAGTTGTGTACAAAGGGTTCTAACAAAGCATATATTTTCTGTTCCAATCCTAGTGAGCCACTCTATTGCCAGAAAAACTTTGTCCTCTTGTTCAACACATACTTCTTTTCAAAACAAAATACTAACAAATTGAGTATAAACATGGCTGTCTGAGGCGATCGCCTACTGTTATCCTGTCTCTGTATCCTGTATCCTGGATCTCTTCATCTTAATGCCTAATATGTCTCAAGCTGCCTGATTTACAGTATGCTGGTTGTCCATAGATTCACTCACTACCAAACAAAACAACATCCTGCTCCATCTTTGCTGTTAATAATAATGTTTTATCTATATAGCGCCTTTCATACACTCAAGGACAGTTTACAAAAACATTTAACAAAGGTAGAGCAAGTTACATACAAGACAAATAATATTCATTAAAGTGATTGGAGAGGAGCTTGAAATGGATAACAGATTTTTCCTTACGGAGACTAAGAGGAAGATCTTTCCAAATTTTAGGGGCTGTTACACTAAATGTTCTGCCACCCATAGTTTATAACCTGTGCTTAGGTACAGTGAGTATGTCTGCATTGAGTACGTGAGTACTTCTGCATTGAGTACGTGAGTACGTCTGCATCTGATCTTAATGTACGGGTAGGAGTGTAAGGAAAGAGTAGCTCAGACAGATAGTGAGGGGCTAAACCATGGAGGGCTTTGAAGGTGATGAGGATCATTTTATATCTGATTCTTGAAGAGACTGGCAACCATGTAAATCACGGAGGACAGGAGTAATGTGAGCAGATTTGGGCAGAGTTTTAAACATACTGCAATCTATTGATATATTTATTAGGGAAGCCATAAAATAATGCGTTACAATAGTCCAGACGGATAGTGATGAAAGCATGAATTAGTGTTTCAGTATCTTTCACTGAAGGAAGAGTGCAAACGAGCAATGTTACGTAGATGAAAAAGTGCTGTCTGTATTAGTGAGCTGATGTGTGGCTGGAATTTGGAATGTAAGAAGCTGATCACAAATGACACCCACGTTACGGACTGATGTCGAGGGTTCCACTAGGATCAGTAAGTCAGTAAGGCTGGGGATGATGATGCAGTTGGATCAACACTTATATACAGTTACATCGGCATAGCAGTGGTAGCTGAGACCATACAAACGGATAATTTTACCTAATGGGAGCATGTAGATATTGAACAGAATTGGACCCAGAAATGACCCTTGGGGGACACTTTGTGTGAGCAAAATAGTGGCGGATTTATACTGTCGATCACTGATATAAGATTCAAACCAAGAAAGAGCAGCACCAGATACACCAATACTTGCAAGATATTATGGCTAACTGTATCAGATGCTGCATTTAAGTCAAGAAGAACTAGGACAGTGGCCATCCCAGAGTCTGCAGACATAAGTATGTCACTGGTCACCTTAAGCAAAGCAGTTTCCATGCTATGTAGGGTTCTGAATCCAGACTGAAAAGGATCAAGCAAGTTTAAATAATCATTAAGTTGAGCAGCAACAACTTTCTCCAAGATCTTAGCCACAAATGGTAGATTAGAGATTGGGCGATAAAACTTTAGCTGTGATGGGTCTAAGCCAGGTTTTTTTTTAAACAGGGGTTACGGCAGCAGTTTTTAATTCTTTTGGAACAATACAAGTGCAAAAAGTGCAGTTGATAAAGTGCGAAATGGGAGTAGAACGTTTCTCAGTGCAAGCCTCGGCACGTATAGTAGGGGCGGGGTCTAGGTGGCGAGTAGATCAATCTCAAATTGTTTTAGTAACTTAAACAATTTTAATACCCTCTTTAAATTTCCTTGCACTGCACCAGAGGTCTGGCACTCAGGATACGTTTGGTTTGATGTTTTACAGAGGATTTGAATGTGCCTGAACAGATGTGAACAATCTGCACAAGGTATTTCTTACAAGTAACTGTGGGATTACCAGGCTCATTGAAAGACAAGCTATTTATGATTTTTAAGCATTTCAAAATGTATATTATACATGTTTGAGACAATAAATGTTTAGGTAAACGTAAATATAATGAATTTATAACAGGGCGAGTCTTATGGCAATCAGGCTAAAGTCATAAACTTTCAAATCCTTGTAACATGTTAAGTATAGTTGACTGTTACACATGACATCATACATGTAAGTCATGTATGTTTTTTTGTCAATAGTGTAAATCCTTTATTTCTTGTAATAGGTGTATTTTTATGGATATGTTTTTAATTTTGGTTAGTGCATGTTTATATAGTATTGAAATAGATGGAATTTACAGTTGAAATATAGTGGTTTCTGTAAACAAAAGATTTAACTATGGAACTTAATCATAACACATGCCCTACTGTAGGTAGACAGCGGTATTTAGTTATAGAATTTTTGTGCCATACTGAAGACCCAGAGTGCAATTCTTAACAGCATGTGTTCAAGAAGGATTGGTTCCTCATCCACTGCTTTGCTCTGTTTTGTTTAATTTATGTTCTTTTTGTGTCATAGATCCTGTTCTCGTCGTCATGGTAACAGTCCTCACTCCTGGAATTGGGGCATTTGTGTCTTTTAAGTTGTTTAATTGGTCAGAATATATGACTGCTAATCCTTTACAGTACCACATTTTCACATCTGTTGCAGTTTTCGGTCTGAAATTAAACGAGAGGGTTCCTATTGAAAGGGGAGGCGATGGTCTACGAAAATCTCACCCACAGCAGTGGATGCGAAAAACATGACCCCCCCCCCAAAATTAGTGTGTTGTGTTATTTGGCACAAAGGCTTGGCTCCTGCCATCCTGCTCCAGAAAGATCCCGCTGTTACCGACATGCTCATGCCATGGACTCCAAATCATTCTTTCTAAATCGGGTAGCAAATAGGAAATCAGTATGTATTCCTTCGCCTGCCCTACTCTGTGCTTGAAAACACTGCATGTAGATTATTCATCTGGAGAAAAACAGTATAGCATTACTGCAAGCATCAGTTACATGGACGGGGATCTGTGCTTATGTCCA
The DNA here is from genome assembly GCA_026774425.1 of Petrocephalus zakoni. NCBI lineage: Eukaryota > Metazoa > Chordata > Actinopteri > Osteoglossiformes > Mormyridae > Petrocephalus > Petrocephalus zakoni. The sequence continues at coordinate 4,787,387 of JAODKN010000127.1, read as the reverse complement.
GAAGGTCGAGGGTTCAAATCCCACAGTTGCCAGAATAATCACATCACTGCTGAGCCTCTGAGTAAGGCCCATAACTCTAATTATTCCCGCGATGCCTGCTGACCTTACAGCTCGATCCTCTGTGTATGTAGCTTTGGACAAAAGTGCCTACAAAATCAATGCTTAATGATAATTACTAAGTTTACAATTTAATTAGGGTTGGCGCCCCATCCTGGGTTATTCCCTGCCTAGTGCCCGTAGCTTCTGGCTCCAGGCCCATGCAACCCTGCTTAGGAGAAGCATGTATAAAAGATGGATGGACAATTTAATTCACATTACATTTATACCAACTAAATGTAAAAGGGTTATTTTTATTAATTTCTCATTAGCTTGTATTCTGCGTTGTTTTATTCCCTAACTTTATTAAGTTTAATCCCTAAATGTATATCTTGTATTAATTTTCTGCTTGGATCATTTGTGGTTGGCTGGGGCTATGGAAGGACACAGCTTACCTTCCCCCCAGTTTGTCTAGCCAGCCATGTTTCGGGAGTTACACAAGCTACCAGGGTGCTGTCACCAAGTGCCCTGTGGATCCAGGCCCGGCCTGTCAGCAGGGGTCCGCTGGGTCCTAAGCACTGCATCTTTCCTCACGCCTTCGCATTACACAGCCCACTGTTTGTTGACTCTTTATACTGCGGTTCGGTGCTCACCATCTACACCGCGCCTGTATCTGGGGGTATTCCTAGTCACTGACATGGACTGGATGGAGACAGCGAGGGTCACAGACCACCCACCCACCACCCGTACATCTGAGTTTTATTTACTCCCCAGTTACCTCCTCACCCTCTTGCCACCTTCCCAGCATGACCTGTGGCTCACATCCATACACATGATGTTTATGTTGCTGATTACTTGGCTTTTAACTTTCAATACTGTCTTGTCTCAGATGCATTCGCTCAATGAGCCCCTAGGTGCTGTAGTTATTTAAGAAAACAGAGCACTTTCTTTTATTTAAACCCCAAAGCAACCTTAGGATGTTCTTCACAGTGGCTTGCAGCTAGTGGTGTTTTTCTGGGAGCCATCGCGGAGTGCTACTCGGTGGCTTGTCTGTCATTACCAGCCGCTACTGGTTTAGTAGGTTGCAGTTGGCTGTTTTCCTCCAGTCACATAAAATTAACTGCAGCACCTCAGTGACCTACAATTCCCTACCGGACAGCAGCGATCGGCCAAGAAGGGAGACTGACAGACCCTCAGAGGACTATATGACCTTCTCCTAATCACCTGGAGAGCCAGATGATATTGAAATTAATCACTGCCAACATGGGACAAGCTGCAGAGATAAAAAAAAATCAATTATTGTTATTAAATTATATTATAAAGTCATGACCTTGTTCTGGACAGGCAGTTGGAAGATGGATGGATGGATTAAATTATTTTATAGTTCTCATCAAAAATCTGGCCTCCAATCAAGGGTGTCCCCTGCCTTTTGCCTTGGATTTCCTGGGACAGGCTCACTGCTACCATACTTGGAATGGATGGATTGATGGATGGATAGCTATTTAGCGGGATAACTATTTTATTTAATTATCACTGCATTATTTTTCACACTTTCAAAATGATATTCTGATTTGTAAAGAGCAATGAACTTACCACAAAAATAGCCATTGGTGAATGCGCATGACAGACTTAGTAACCACTTGGCTAACAAGGCCCATGTCTAAATGGCCAATAATTCTGAGTGTTAAAGATTAATCACATTTGCGGTCACAGCTGCTGACTTCCGCCACGTAAGAGGCACAGACTCAGCAAAGGTTTATAAGCCCTCCATCATGACTGGGCCCATTGGATGAAGGTCTATTATGCAGTGTCAGGTCAGAAGAAACCTTCTTGATGAAACAGTGGCCACGATCCAGCGTCCCAATATTCCATGAGGCATCACAAGACATGGACTTCTCAGTTTACTGTTGTTTTCTTTCTGATACGCTGCTCTGACAATTCTATAATATGAACGTCGGCAATCAGATAAAGTAGCACTAATGTTTTATTACCAGGAAAGAGTAGCAGTCAGTTCGAAGCTTGCGCCTTTTCAGTGTAATGTCTCTTCTCTTTTTTTATTTATCTTTAGCGAAACAGTGAAAAAACGTATCGCGTGGTTTCGGTCTTTTCTGGCACACAGCGGTGTTTTTGTAGTCTCAGAAGGTCACCGAGGTTGGCAGGACCCCTGGACGTTTGCTGTGACAAACATTTCATTCATCCTGGCCGAAATAAGGACCAGATGGGCAAAGTCAACAACTGGAATGTCTCTGTTTTTCCCGGTCCGGTGTATTTATTTGTTCACAGGCCTTCCCCCGTGCCCACTCTCTCTCTCTGACTTTTGTGCTGGGCCCATTGTAATAATACGTCGCTCTCACACGTGCCTCAGCTCCACCTTTCTGGTCCTGCTGTTGAGGCTGAACCAGTAGAGTGCTGTGCTGGCAATGGGAAAGTCATGGGTAGAAATCCCTAGGAGGACAAAGACGTTGTAACCCTTCTCTCTACTGTAAGTTGCTTCTGGTAAAAGTGTCAGATAAATAAGTACAATCCGGTTCGCGTCTGGAGCCAAAAGAGCACTCTCAGTTTCGACCAATGAGAAACAGGTGCCCTCCTTGTCGGGGGAGTGTTGTTTTATTTTTTACGATCCGTATTTTTGTTTTTGTATGGGTCAGACTTTGGAGCAACAAAACCTTAAGATAATACTACATTTATCAAGTGATCTCAGCTTCACAAATCTTTGTTTTTGTTACGTACTTTAAAGCTAGTTCTACTGTGTGTGGAACGGTGCGAGAAAATAACAAAAATGTTGAACACGTTCAACATTTTTCTGAAGTAAAAAAAAAAAGAACAGATACTTCGTTTTGTTTCTGTTCAAACTGATGGTTTGAGTACAATTGTAAAGACCAGATTCCTGCTAAATATAATTGTGTTGAAACTGTCTGACACTCCACAGTAATTCTTCTCCATTCACATGATATTTTGAACATCGAGTTGTAAAACACATGACAAACATATGGATTTATTCGATGCTTAAAAGGCACAGACTTCGTGGGAGAGCTGACTGATGTAAATTGCACCACAACGTGACTGACTGAAGCTGGCGGATACCTCCCTGTCTGAAACATCGAGACCCATCTGTGTGGGATTACCACAACAGTTCTGACCCCTCGTACGACATCGTCCCGCTAGTCAGACGACCTGGGAGGTTTAAAGCCATCTCTCGTTCAAGTGTGTTTATGGGAAAACTGGGCTGAGCCTAAGATTCACTTGAAAGGGGGAACAGATGATATCAGTGATAAACACCTCCTGCTAGAACTGGGAAAAGCATTAGCTGGGTTACCATAAAGTCACAGTTTAGTTGAATGTGACCTGTGCAACAAATGTCATTCACTGTTAGTGTTATGCGACTACACCTGTTATATTGTAACCGTCATGTCCAGAGCCGGACAGGGAGCTTCAACAGCTAGTTGAGGGAGCTTAAGTCCCTACGATGGAGGGAAACACTACTCTGCAGCTAAAAGATGCCCAGTACACCCCTAGGAACATCTGCATGACTGTAAATGAACACATGATCTGCTAAGTCACATGATCTCAGAATCCCCTTTTGTTTGGAAAATGTCCTTCTTGGCTTATTGCCAGAGAGCTGATGGGGTGCCAGGAACTGAGATCAGATTGTCTTCTGCAACACAAAGAAAAGGTACCTGAACTGGTATGCGGGCATCAGTGTAACCAGGGGTGGAGGAGGGGATGACAACTGTAGCAAAGGGGGGTTGGTAAATTGTTCCGAAATTTGCATTGCTCCAAGTTACTTATTAAATCGTACATTTGAAAAATCATACACTAGACGATTAAATAAGTAACTGGTTGAATAAAGTTCTGCAAATTCTAAAAATGAAATGTTTTCACAATTTTGGCCACTAGTGTAAAAAGGGGCCCTCAGTAAAATTTGCCGACCAACGGGGAGGGGGGTAGGGGCTTGGTAAATTTTGCGGTGGGCTCCCTGTTACGATGGAGTACAGCCCTCCGCCCCCGCATATCCTCCGCTCCTGGGTGTAACGAGGAACAGGTCATATTTTTTATTGCTTAGCTGACATACGTCTCACACAGGATTCTGCTCCTGATATATAATATTTGTATATAATAATATAATCAATTTATCCAAGTCTTCAGTGTTACAGATCTTAATAGGCGGGTCAAAAGTACAGCAGGACACCTTTGAGGATTTGATCCGGAAACCTCTGGTGTGATATTGCCCTTTGTCGACATGCTGCCCATAAAAATGGTTAAGCAATGTCTATTTCACACATTTCATATCGTCATGTAATAATATTAGGCAGCACTGAATAAGCAGTGAATGAAGAGGGCTAGCCGGAGTATATTATTAGAGCCTGTATTTTTTAGACAAATCTTGGTCCTCCTGTAGACAGAGGGCAATGGAGCCCCATTCTTAAACCACAAATTTACCAGTCAACTGCAGCAGTAAGGTCAGTCCATCATTCAATTACTGTACACCAATTACCACACAATTACCAGGAGCGTAGCGTTAATCAGACACCAATAAGAGCAGTGTTTATGTTCGTTCAGACTTGCCACATGTAAGATAACGAGGCTAAAATGGCAAACGAGTAAGATGTCCAAGGTATACACATTAAACAGTTTGTTTTTGGGAATGTGCTGTGCTTTTTTTGATCAAATACTGTAGTTGCGAGAAATAAAATAAACTGTTACCAGCAGGGGCACATAACTAAAAACAATGTGACTGGACTGATCTACGACTCAAATAAATCCTAAAACCCCCAGCTGTTCTTGGGTCTCTTTCTCCTTAAAGCTTTTTTGATGATGTGTCCATATGTCACTTTTTGTTGGTTTAAGGCAATGAAATGCATACGGTGCAAATTTACGGTGGACAAAATGAGTAAATCTTTGGGGCATGTGCTGGTGGTGAATTTCTTCTCCAGTAGAGGTTCACAGTGAACTGGAGCCTGATTCCCGGAAGCACAGGGCACAAGGCAACAAAACACAATGGACAGGATGCCAGTTCTTCGTAGGATACATGCACAATGCCTAGAGAAAAGCCGCAATGGTATAAAGCCGTAATGGCATGAGGCTGTAGCGTGACCCACTGGGTCACCATCCATGTCCTATACTTGTTATTTAATTATTTAATTCAATTGCTGAATGCGTCATCACCTGTGGGGACACCTTGAGGGCAATTGTGGAACTGCTTCTTTCACAATCAAGCCCTAAGTAGAAAAAAAAAAAAATCCTCACAATTCACAGATAAATAATTCATTATAGATATCTCTACAGCAATGAGTCTGAATGAAAGATAATTGCAATGCTTCACTTTGACGAAAAGGGCGTCCTTTTAAGAAGCATAAATCTATGAATCAAAAGGTCACTCATTATAAAGTTAGTCTGTCTTTTCACTCTTTGCCAAATTCATGATTTTTTAATCCAGGGTGATCACAGCTGCCATGAGAGCTTTCTGTCTCAGTCTGGCACTGACATAGCCCCATCCATATCTGATTTTTCTGATGATTTACTCATCCCCCTCCCTCCCCACCTCCTTGGGAGCTGAAGAAAGATCAAGCAGCCAGGAACTGTATGTGATCTGGCTCCAGAATAAAACAGCAGACATACATAAAACCTCATTTGCTGATCAAGGTGAAAATAGTTTTAGAGAACATCTTTGTCCAGAACAGGCAATAAAAATCTCAAAAAGCAAGACAGACAAGCAGAGCAAATATTTCCAGATCCGATCCAACACCTCCTCGAGACACTCTCCCCTGAGACTGCTGGTGGTCCCATCTAACCCATTTTATCATCACCATGTATAACTTCAAGTTCATTCCACCTGCTGCTGACATCAGGACCAGTGCTTTCCACAAGTCAGGAAGGAACTGGCCTTTAATGTCATGCCCTTCCATCCCAGAAGAGCAAACCTTCGGGAAACAGGTCCATCTCAGACCACTGGACCACCCAAAGGAGAGTACACTGAAAAGCCAGCCAGTACTGTCCTTCAACTGATGAAGCTCCTGAATATCATGTGGTTAGACCAGAAGATAAATCACTAACCCAGAAGTGCCCCTGCATCTCTTCGTAAGCCATTCACCTTCAGAACAAGGGAGTAGGTATAGTCATGTCACACTGGCAGCTGGCTCTCACCAAGCTCTCCTACTGGACCAGGCCAGTGAGGAACAAAATAGCAGCAACTGGCCAACCTCAGGAAGTAACTTCACTACTGTTTTATCCATTTGGGGGCCCATCTACCTCCTTCTGTTCCTTCTGGGACTAAAAGACCACCCACAAATGCTGTAAATACAGCAGCTTGTCATTGCTTTGCATAAAATGCCATAGCCATGTAGAATATAGAGCTTACATGCAGAATCTGCCAGTCTCAAAAAGATAGCAGGTGCTTTGGGTAGACTAAACAAGACAGTAGGAATCAGAGTAATCCTCATAGCTGATTTTTCTTTGAAATTTGGGGATACCTAAAGCCAAAATTCCTTAGTCATATCTAGTGTTGAATGAAACGAAGGGTAAGGGGCGCACATTAATCCAGTGCCTTTTTAATTTGTAATACCCTCAAAGGACCTCGCAAAACCATTGGGTGACATGGTGACTTTGTCATTAACCCATTCTGCTGTCACCACCACCAGGGGGCCACACTCAGGGGAGCTCCAGCAGGAGAAAGACTCAGTAGCAGTCATTTCCCCCATCTTGCCATGACCGACGCAACATGGTCGTCTGCCATAAACGCTTCTATGCTGTCACCAGCTCCTTGTTTCAAAGACTTCAGCTGGTGTAGACCACAGAGAAGGGCCCTGAAAGGAAACCTTGTCTTCAGTTTGAGACATGGAAAGCATGAAGATAGCCTTTCCCCTTCGATATTAGGATGTTAGAAGAGCCTGCTGCTGTCATGGCAGTGAATTAATTTGAGGTGTGTCTTCTATGGTGTCTGCTCCGGCTTTCAGCACCGCATCTCAGCAAGCACTGAATAGGTTTGAGGGGGGGGGGGGGGGGGGGGGGGGGGGGGGGGGGGGGGGGGGGGGGGGGGGGGGGGGGGGGGGGGGGGGGG
>JAODKN010000127.1:4760881-4772579 GCA_026774425.1 Petrocephalus zakoni | reverse complement strand
CCCCCCCCCCCCCCCCCCCCCCCCCCCCCCCCCCCCCCCCCCCCCCCCCCCCGCCCGACAGAGGTCAGCCTTCTTAGCCTTGTTATGGAGCAAAATTCCAGGGCTTTACCTGACCCGCATCAGTAGGCGTCTACTTGGGAGGTAAAGAGGGGCGGTACTGAAAAAAGCCTCCTATTCAAAGCCCAGCTTACAGCATTGCTCTAAATTGTGTTACAATTCCCCAATTAAGTACGCAGACATGACTACAAGAATATTTAAGATGACCCTTTAAAGACTTTTACAAACTCCCACCCATATTGTCAGAATGCATAGTTATATATGGACACACACAGCCAAAGGATAATAATTCAGTTATGGCTATTTCTAAGACAACCTCACTATGAGTAAAACATATATTAGAAACAATAAACTCATAGATGTTATTACACAATCAATCCACTATTATTATTATAGCCCCATTATCTAGTCTTTTATCTTAAAACTACAAATCTTTAAAAACAGCCGGGGAGCAGGTTGTCAAATGGATCTACTTATTCCGTTCTGCCATTTCTCCTCACGTCACGCCTGGTAAACAGGTGCCGCCATTTACCTTCTGCAGCCACAGCGTGTTGTTCTCCATGGCTGTCTCCAGGTGCTGCAGCTTCTGGGTGGACCATTCAGCCTCGGCAGTGGGCGCGTCCCTCTGGGCCACATTGGTGTTGCTGTACTGCTCAGCGGCCCCTGCCCGGCATCCGTCTACCTCGGGCAGGATGAAGGTGTAGCTGCAGGCACCTTGCTGGACGCGGTGTGTCCTGCGCCCGCCGCCTCTCCTCTGACCTGTGCCGGCCGCACCCCACGCCACGCCTGCCACCAGCAGACCCAGTCCGAGAAGCGCGAGCCTCATGGTGCGCACCGTCCCTGCGTCGGCGCGCTCACCTGTGCTAGGATGCCCCCCCCTCACCTGTCACTCATCCACCGTGCCAGGCATGACTCTGCACGCTCGTCTCCGTCCCTCTTCCTAACGGATTACTCGAATGCTTTCCCTTTTAAGAACTCTTAAGGAAACATTGCCTTCGGGCCCCCAGGCTTGGCGTTTCTTTTTTTTCTTCTCAAGTTCCTCTTTGGCCTCAACGCTACATGGGAGAACAGTCATCAGCACTGACCTGCGAGAAACCGCGGAGCAGCAGCCGCTCTGAATCAGCCTCTTGCTTCTGTACCAAAAAAGAGAGGACTACCCTCCTCTTCCACTCTGGCGGGTCGAGTTTCAGAAATGACCAGAGAGATATAGCTCTGCCCCTTATCTAGGGCTGGGGGCTGGGGGGTAGAATCTGGGGAGGTCTGTCCACCGTGTCTCTTGGTCCCTTCCAATTTGCTTGTCTATCTGGCTCTGGAGACTTATTCTGGCTTTATTTTTCTTCCTACGTTTTTGAACGGACAATATTTACACTATAAAAAGCTCATCTCTCCAAATATGGATGGCTTCTCTTTTTAATATGTTTCATTTCAAATAAGGAGGACAATAATAAACTGTTTTGTTTCTCACATTTTGAAAACATTATTAATATTCTTTTTGATGTATTTTTCACTGACGATGTGAAGTTTTTTTTTTTTGTAGATGGTATCCTAAAAGTTTATCAACAGCTTTACTCATTGTTAGCCAAAGACTGTTTTTGCTGATAAATTCTCTCACACGTGAACTTTAGCCTTTTTTCCCCTTTTAATATATTTTCTTGTTGAATGGGAATCCTTCAGGGAATACCACTTCGAGGTCATTCCCTGGTCTGTGTTACAGCGGTCATGCTTTCCAATGGCAGTACCTCTTATCGAGGGTTTTGTCCCAAGGCTTCTGGTCGTACAGCACCATTTTTGTGTCCCGATTTTTGGCTTTACTCTGACTTGTGACTTGTTCATGAACACCTCTGGTCTATAGATTATATACAAAAGATAAGGTGCCACGTTGATTTGAATAAGACATCCAACTTAAATCTTGACCTTGTCAGACGATACTCTGTGAGAGGTTCTTTGGGGGTCCCTCACTCTGGTGGAAGTAACTAATAAATGCTAACCTTGTACGCCATTGGGGCATATAGTTTTATCTTGGGTTGTACAGCCAGGGTTCCTCTTTACACCTTTCAGAATACAACTCTGTCCCCTTAACTGCACAGTTTCCAGCTGCCCCCCGTATCTCCTAACTTCACCGACACCCTCTGCAGTCAGTGCTGTTTTCTACAACACAAGCTTCATGGGAGCAGAATGGCGCAGATCTCTCTACTGCTGCGTTCTGGTTGAAGTCTGATCTTCATGCTCCTAAATGGATAAGCAAAGTGTCAAAACAAATGCATTTTTTTCCCACAGCAATCCTTCAAGTATAAAAATAATGACTTCAGGATGCTCTGCAGGGGTGGTGACAGGCCAAACTATGAATGCCACTAATCTGCCCGCACTGTCGCTCAAATCCGTGCGCACTGAGCTGTACTTGATGAGGTCATGGGCTAAATACATAATGTGGTGTCAGACCGCATCTCGGCGCCTTTTGACTTTTGGAGAAACGTTGACTAGAGGAACACTTTTCGGCGATGAATAATGTAAAAAATGTCCTGGTCTGGAAAAAAACAGAAAGCCACTTGTCCGTCAGATGCAGAACCTCCAGTCATCTGCCACAGGTTCCCAGCATGAGTAATTCACGAACTGCATGACAGACATATAAAAAGCTTATTTTAAGTCGCCAAACTATTGTGTCAAGTTGTCGGGCTCAGATTCCATCCATCCATTCCTCCCTCCCTCCCTCCCTCCATCCATCCCTCCATCCATCCATTTTCTGTAACCACCTGACCCATTCAGGGTCATGGTGAATCCAGAGGATCTCAAATTGTTACAGAGAAAAAATGGCATAAAATCATACAGGACCACTTAAAATGGCAAAATACAGAAACAAAATGAAACTGGGTGAACTGAAATAGAATCACATACCAAGCAACACCACACATTATTACTAAGAGTAAGCAACAGACCTCTTACTATCTCCACATTCTGCCCAGTTGACCTAGTTTAAACTGTTTCAATGTGATCAGTCCAGTCGGGGTCAGTTTGTTTCATTACCCGAAGAAATCAGTAGGGCATGTGACAGAATACCACAAAATCCAGCCCTGTGTCTCTGTTCAAGCTGCTATTGGCCCACACTAGCTAGTCAGAAATTAAAGAAGAAGTTCCCCTGAAAAAAATATATGTTTTAGATGAGCTTTAGTGCTATCTATCCATCTAGGGTGTACTGCTGGGAGATGCTTAGTCTTGGAAATATCAACCATAGAAATGTCGGTCTTCTATCGTATTTAATGGAACTAAATGGCATTCTTTCTGTGGTGATTAAAGTGCCAAAAAAACTAATTAGAAAAATCCAACAGCATCAACTCGTACAAGAAGTAGTGAGCAGTTCAATGTAGGAACTATTTTCTTCTACCGAACTCCACACACCAATCGTAATACTACACAGAAGATATAAGCATAGGCACCCTGCCGATATATTCTGTGCAGTGATATGTTTGGTGGAAGAAACAGAAAAGTACAAGAGACCATACTGATAATTTTTTTAAATATATATTTTTGGAGGTTTAAACACCAAAGAGTCCTATCATATTCGAGAGAAGACTGACACTTCTATGGGTGATGTTACGACGCGGCACGGCAAAGGGAAGGATGGATCCGCAGAGCAGCTCCAACCCTGACAATACCCTTCAACAAATACGAGAACATTGGACACGCAAGAGTACTGTCAGGGCCAGCAGGACAAAGAGAACAAGAACCAAACATAAGCACAGAGCAGGACACAGAAAGCACTAATGAAAACTAAGGAACAGAACTGACAAGACCAGAACATTTACCAAGAGGGGAACGAAGACAGATAGGTAGAACATGAGGAGTTAGCAAAGGGCCACCAGAGTATGGAACATAACAGGGAACTAAACTAGGGGACCAGGGACAAACATACTGGGAACAGGACCAGGGGCAAGAGATGGGGAACAAGACAGAGTAGGGGAACTGAAAGTAAAATGCTAAAATTGAACTTGACAGCATAGCAGGCCAGTAATCAGTGGGGGGAAGGAACCTAAGAGGGACATGACCTGACTGGGGTTGATAGAACACTGGAATGGTAGCTAACTGGGGGAGAGACAAAGAAGGACAGGGAGAGCGAACCGCCGCGGGCCAAGATGGACAATCGAGTGGGCTGAGCGGTGGCATAACAGAGCTTGGGTCAGGGGGGTCAGTGGTGTCTATGCCCACAGAAAGGGGAAACCAGAAAATAAAGGGACCAAAAGTGGTAAAAAACAAAACAGGTAAATTAAGGACAAACTAAAGAAAGCACAAAGTAAACAACTAGGCAACACAGCAAGACAAGGAGCAGGACTAGAAAGCAACCACAGCTATTAACACACAGTCACAATGACAGACTAAAGAACAGATCGAGGGCAGACACTTAAATTTACACAGATACCAGGGGTTAACAAGGGGCAGGTGTGGGCCATAACCAAAACAACCAATCAGCAAAGGCACAGGATAACAAGCAACAGGTGGAGTAACAATCACAGAAACAATTAACAATCACAGAAACAAACAAACACTAATGGATAACAATTCTAGGGAACACTAGGGAAGACTAGAAATACATCTAAGCAGAACAAAATTTAAGCAGGTTAAACTTTAACCAGGGGCACAAAGATAAAAAAAAACGCACTAAGAAAAACAAAACCAATAAAATTTAACTAACAAGTGGGGCTGACCACTGGCCAGTCGTGAACTTATTGAACGGAGGGGTTCAGCCTCTGAGCCACATGCTCAACCCATTGAGCTACGCAGCAGCCCAGGGAGCAGGGAAAGGCACTAGTGCTAAAGGGCTATAGACAGAGAGGGGGGAAGCAGGAATGGATAAGAAGCCATGGAGTTTGAATAATGTCAGAGCTGTGCTCATCCAGAAACACATTGTTATAGGAAACAGAAGTAAAGCCATATTTGAATGGTAGGGTAAACCAATCTGGAAGACATGCTACATAACTAAGCGATTCTGAAACTAGCATTTTATATCATCTTGGATTTTACCAGTTGGACAGCGTACCATTTGGAATTCATTGTGCACCAGACATCTTTTTTTAAATAAATGTTGGAACAATTACCTGGTGTTGCTACTGTCTACAACATGGTAAAAACACAAATTACCAAGGGTATATGAAGGGGAGCAATCTTCCTCTTCCTCAGCTAAGCCAAATAGAAAAATAGATATTAACTGTAACTTCTCTGTGTTCGTAATAGTACCTTAGATGGAGGACCGTGCGGCAACAGTGTAGCCTAATGGAATTGAAGTCCATGATTTATATCAGCAGGCTGCTGCCTGTTTAATTGAACTTTTCTGCTATCGATAGGAAAGCCTGCCAAGTGTTACTGGTCACAGGGATTTACAGCTGTTAAAGCAAATATTATTGTGCCCATGTGTCTTTCATTTGTTCAGCCTAACGTAGATGCTATCCATCAAATGGTGACTGCTTATTGTTCTAAATTTCATTTAGAGAGTGAGAATAAGATTGCTGTCACTGAGCAGCATAGGTGTTCTCACCCTTCTGACCTCTAATTCAAACTTTGTTCTAATGATTGTGGCACACTCAGTATTATTCATGGTTATATTATTGCGAAACGGCTGAAACATTAGGATACATTGAGTTTATAAATGTGTTGCGCTGGATCCTTAAAGGAACATCTTCACGCATACAGTTGTTCACGCTTAACTGGGTTTAACTGCGCATACATTTCTGTGCTCAGACAATGCAGATGTATTTCCATGGAAACAGAATAAATTGGCTGTCCTTCACCTCCCTGCGGTCTGGTTTCCGTTGGTGATCCAGGTACTAAACATGGTCTTGTTCTACTGCTGTTCCATTATCCAGATAACATCCATAACCACAACATTATTAAATTACAAAATTAATGTGCCGTATCTGCAAATCTGAGAATAAGGCTAATAATTGTTTACTTTTGAAAACACTCCTTTATTTCTTGTGTTCTGGCATCTGCAGTTATACTATTAAAGGTAGCCTTTGAGCTGAGTTTCAGCCATTTAGGTTGACAATAGTGACTTAAGTATATTTCATATAAATATGGATATCCCGGGGTTAGGCATGTGGACGGCTTGCCCTAGTCATGATTTGTCCCACGGTATATTGTAATTCGCGACTTGACACACTGACACGCTTTGGGAATCTGAGACTTTAGCACGTGTTCTGCCAATTCCAGTCAATAAGGACCAATTTCCAAGAGCTTTTCAGGTCAAAAATCAAGTGCAAAGCACTTGTGTAACTGGTTCATCGGTCCTACATTTCTGCAGAGAATACACACTATTACACTGTATCTATCAAATGGGTTACGTCACCACAAAGACCAAATCCAAGTGGTAATAAACTGGAGACGTAAAGAACAAGCAGAAAAGTGAATTCAGGGTAGATTTCAGGCAGATGAGAGACCATAGATTCTGTGGTAATGTAGAGTCTTATCTTCCAGATGGTGAACGACAAGGTTCTAAGCAAGGTTCTCCTTGTAGACTGAACAAAGCACGCAAAACAGCAGAAAATGGACCCATAGATTCAGCGCATAAAGTGTATATGAAAGCCAGAATGGGGAATATGACACTTATATTACTGATAGGCTAAAATACAGCAATAGCAAACAAATGAAACTGAACAATAATTTATTTTGTGAAAACCATTTCCTCTTTTGACTCCTCTCACACCTTCTTCCCAGTTCATCTGACTTTAAGTTTGGGCCTCAGTAAAATAGGATCCTATTGGCCCTTTGTCCAGGGTGTAGCAAAAGCTTGCCAGATCTGTAAAGTTGAGTTGGGCACCAAGACCTTGGCTAGGAAACACTGTGCCAGCACTGAGATCTACTTTATATGGACTGTAACCTTATTAAGCCAGTTGCATGAGCTTATTCCCAGCGGATCCACTGTTGACCCACTATGTATGCTAAACTAGTTGCACTCTAAATCAATTAGACTTGGGGTTGTTGACAAAATAACAAAATCTTATTTTGGGACTCACCAATACTATGTATACACTAATAAAAAGGTTAAGAAAATCTTAATAATTAGTATTTTTCTTTATTGTTGGATCAGTAATACCAGTGAGTTGCCTTGTGAGTTGATTAATGTGCAGTGACTTTAAAACCCCTGCTCCCTGAACCTTTTAACCTGCCAGTTACCATGGCCAATTTGAATACTCAGTGGTGCTGTATAGTCTGATAAGCGCTAATGAAGCAGTTCAAATTAGAGGAACCTTTTTAATTTTTCTTTTTTATTATGACAGACACGTATATAAATACATAAATTCGGCATGTAGATGAGCATCTTGTAACAACTTACTCAAAGTGATTTTGAAGGTAGTCTTTAAAACAGGAGAAGCATTGGAATATCAATTTATTCCACACCAGACCTCTCTTACTCCCACTCTCTATAATCCTCAGTGAGAGAGAGATACCAATAAACGGCAATTTCATAAATCTTAAATGTCTTAGTATATACACAGATGTCTGTAATTAGCGGGGTGTAGTTCATTAGAGTGACTGTGTTTTGATGGTGTTGCTCAATTTACTCTTCTCCTATCTTTTCACAATAGTGTTCTACTTCCCAGACTGGAAGCCAATAGGGTCCCTGTGAGTTTAATCTCCAGGGGAATACCATATATCCCTTTCCTGACAGAAAATCTGTTTCTGTTTAATTCTGCTCCCTGGGTGTCGAAATGTGTTTTTGCATCACAAGTAGTTATTTCAGTTTGCACAAAGGAAAAGGACGCGGTTCTGTTTTAAGTTCTTAGTTCTGTATCTTGTTAAATTATTGCTAATGATTACATGGTTATATTAAAAGAAATTTTTGCTTGCCATAATTTCCCCCATGAGGACTTGGGCTACATTATTTTTTATGTAACTGTTCTGGTAGAATATATAAATCAAATCACAGATGACTCACATGGGCAGTAGTCTTCAAAGAAAATGAACCACTATTGTGAATGAATAAAATGGAACCTCTAGTGGTTTATGTTAAAGGGTCAATGTTTTTTTAATTCACTGGGATTCATGGACACAGACTGCTGTCTTGATGGAGGATTTCATGGAGCAACAATGATATATCATGTTAAGTGGAACAAGGTGAACAGCAGTATGGAACATCTAAAAGTGAACACCAACACAAGGGTTACGAGAGATAAAAGAAGCGTGATTGACCTGTGCATGATCACCTTTCCTGTGATAAAGCGAGTGGGTCATCCGTGTTCAGTGAAAAGAGGCTTTGTTGGTCAGTACATGGAGATTAGCTGGCCTCTGATAAAATGAACACTTTATCTTTAATGATGAAGCGAACAGCTTAGTCTTTGAGTGCTAATCTCATTCAACGTTGCCCTAAATTCAGTTATCCTCCCATGTTTCAGAATTGCATGACCCATCACCATACTACTGCTGTTTTAAAACTTAAACAGTAGAGTTATAAAAAAATGTTACATTGCTTTAAGGAAATGTTTTATGTGAAAGGGTTCAATATAAATCAGCATTATGAACTTATCTTATGCTACAAAATTGGTACAGTTCTATCAGTTTGTTCCAGATAATGTATTTATACACATACTAGAACATTGATTTTTGTTATCCTCTATTTTTGTGTTTATATATGTGTATCCTTTATATTCTGACATTATTTTACAATTCATTTATTTAGCAGACAATTTTAACCAAGGTGACATACAGTTGAGTGAGCAGGATCAGATAGTCCCTGGAGCATCTGGGGTTAAGAGCCTTGCTCAGGGGTCCAGTGGTGAAATCACTCTGCCAACTCTGATTTGAGCCAGTGACCTTCAGATTACTGGCAAAGAGTCCTAAACTGCTAAGCCACGCACCACCCCCATTTAATAGCTTTATGTGTAAAAACTTGTAGATGCAGATTTCAAATCTGAATGTGTGCTATTTAAAAACTGAGGTTTATCACAAAGTAGGCTTATCGCTAACATGACTTTTGCTGCACACTCATTGTTCAGAAAGTCCTGCGGGCCCATTTTCAGATAGCGGCTTTGCCTGGGAGGCCTCGGGACCTGAGTGCTGAGATATGCATAGTTAACATAAATATGTATAGCGGAAATACTGAGAGTGAGGGATCACTGTAGGCCATTGGCCAGAATCCACTTTCTCCTGCATTCACCAGCTCGGCTTCCTAACTCTACTTGAGGGAATCCCTTTCGCTGCAGATATATGTCAACACCGCCATCCGCCAGTCTGTCGCATTTCTTAAAGTGGTTTTGTCTAATGAGTCCCTTAGACCTCACACTTGCACCTTGGGGTCTGTGGTACTGTGTGGTATCAAATAGTCCATCTAGCGTGACATCCAGCACAGAGCTGTGGCTCGGGTGGAAATTTCGCTACACATTCAGGAGCGAAAAACGAACCCACTATATGGTAACTATAACTTGCTTGTTTAGACACTAATACTGAGAATCGGCTCCATTTAGTTTTCCTATGAGAAAGTAAATGACTTGCTTACACTTTTCCCCCCTATTAACGACACGACGATTAACGATTTGCTGCCGTTCAGCCACTTTCTTAGCTTTTAAAGAAGCGGGCGGCTTACCAGGATGACCACTGTTTCCACTGTTGCTTCACGGCTCCAGAATTTTGGGTTAAAACCCCGGTCCAGCTCGGTGCATATGGAGCTCATATGTTCTCAAGATGAAACGTTAATGAGTCGCGACATGTGGAGTTAAACAAGCTGTTTTTATGTGTACTGCACGATAAACGGGGCCAAACGTGCTTGCCCCATGCAATAAACAGGCATTTCTCTGCAACATACATGTATGAAGGCTCCCAGCCGGTGGATGCTACAGGGTTATACTATATAGTAGTTCTATCTATTATATATTAATTTTTTTATTGGCAGATTATTATTATTATAAACGGGTGGGCAGCATGATAGCCTCATACTTTCGAGGTGGTGGGTTTGATTTCCATCCCCATTTGGTCAATGTCACTTTATTGACACTCTACTGCATGTCTTTGGACTTTGGGAATAAACCAGAAACTTACATAAGTGTAGGGCGACCTGCAGTCCTCACATGCACAGGGTAGGGTGCTTTAAATGGGTTACGCTTGAAACACAAGATGTGGGAAGTTCCTGCCTTGATCACGTGAATTTTCTAGCAACAGAACATGGTTTCACCTGTTCCTTTTTCCCCGTCTCTATATAAGATCGAGTTTAGTTTTCTCCCAGTTAACGTCCCTGAACCTTGACCCCCAACCACTTTTCCTCTCCTGTACCTAGTATTCTTCCATACACGTCTTGTGGTTCTGTCTCATATATAGTCAAGATTAATATGAAATAATCTTGATGTGTTCGTAAAAAAACTTTAGAATAATATTTTGCTCTTGTTTTAGAATTTATGCTATTGCACTGAATCCCAGGATTTTGGAAGTGATTCAATATCGCGGAAGGGTGAACATCTAATTCCTAAATTGCACAAAATCATGAGAATTCTTCCCAAAAGTTTAACACAACACAGAAAGCAGTTAACGCATCACTCAAGAGCAGAGTAAACAGAACCGCTGCCGAAAGTCAAGGGTGGGGCGTGAAACAATTAACCAGCCCCGCCACGGGGCCAAGTACCACTGACGCAAATGTAGCTGTGGGCGGAGGCCATTGTCTGGATGCTTGTGACATGGTTGAGGTTGAAGAATGCCACAACAGGCACCAGCTGGCTCAAGCTAGAAGCACTGACTTTTCTGAGTCAACAGATCTACTGTTTGGCATCTATTCGCTGGAAAGACTGCGTAAGGTTGTCCGAGTACTGGGTCACCGGCGATCGTGGACAGGCTTTGAGTGCGTATTCGCCACGGGCTTCTGTTAATTCGACGTTTGGATGTCTAGCTGTTTAGTTAAGCTACTTTATCTACATGCAGGTACTTGATTACAAATCGCCACTAACATCTTACACCAGCAATCAGAGTGTTATTATTAAGACCCATGGCTCCTCTTAAGGAAAATTACCATGGGTTTCAAAATGGCTCAGGAATGTTGCCACATGGCTTCTGGCTCCAGTGTCCTGCCTTGTATAAACCCCTATCTTATCTGTGTTTTCCTTACGCGATTAGAGACTATTTCTATAACATCGGCCTGCACTTACAAACAGATTTACCACTGCCTTTGTTGCACTTGGAGTGCGCTGCATTTACTTTGAAAGTGAAACTTTGGCCAGCCTGAGTTGCTGATTTCGAAGCTAAATTAAAGTCTCTCCCAAGATATACAGTTACAAGCGAAAGGGCTGTAGGATGGTGCTGATCCGGTCGCATCCTATCATTCTTCTCCTGACAGGATGTTTCCAATGAGGATCGCGTTATAATAATCAACCAGAATAATCAAAACACACAGACACAAATGCCGAAGTCAAAGTATTTTTAGTCTTATTCCTCAATGTGAGGTGATTGGTGATCAATTGTCTGTTTCAGGCAGCTGTACAGTAGTCATATGTGTCATTTGCACTAACCATAACCAAGTGGTACCAGAAAGGGAGTCCGTAGTTTCTCAAGACTGGGCTTTTAGTCTGCATTTACATGAAAGCCAACCCTGTAAATGGGGATATCACAAATTGTCAGCTGTAGACCTTACGTAAGGAGGGGGTGGGGGGGGGGGGGGCTAACCACCAAATTTTTT
>JAODKN010000127.1:4734128-4747740 GCA_026774425.1 Petrocephalus zakoni | reverse complement strand
ACTCTATCATCATGACAGGGAGGTGCAGCAGGCGCCCCGCAGGGCAGCGGAAGGCCACGGGGGCAGTGCGGGTGCGCAGGGGGCTACAGCAGAGGCCGTCGGGGCACAGGCTGCAGTGCGTCAGCCGGTGCAGCCCAACGCTGAGGCAGCCCTGCTGTTCCAGGCGCACTGGCAGAGGAGCCACATAGCTGGGTTCACACCACAGTGTACCCTGAGGTGTGCAAGGACACAGCGCGTACAAAACACATCAGGCTCGCCTCCATTCCCTTCTGACACAGAGCTATCCTCAAACTACGTCTGTCAAAATGCTCTTGGTAAAACTGCCAGACCTTAGTAGACGTCGTACACAAATTGTTGAGCAAGTATTTTTAATTCTTATAAATGACCACATGGTGGCGCTTTTTATCAAGTATAAGTACTCAAGCTAAACCTATCTGACAAAGAAAACACACATTCCACAATATTTAATGGTCATCATGACCTAACTAACTAGTTAAAACAAATTGATAATTAATTTGTTAAAACTATTTAACTCTACAGGCCCCAAATTAATTCAATCCTGAGGGAAAGTTGATGCTGGTCACTCACTGTTAACATCCTGTATGAGGGGTTCTGACACGGCCGGACCATGCAGAATCTGGACTGCGTCTCCAAGCGGCAGGCCCGGTTCATGTTGGACACCCGTGTGGAAACGCCTGGGCCACAAGCTCTGGAACAGGCGCTCCACTCGGTGCTTTGCTCCACGCAGTTAGAACCTGTGTTCTTGTTCAGGGTTGAGAGGTCCAGCTGATTTATAGCAGGCCTGTAGGCTAGAACACAGTGCCAAAAAAGAATATAGATCAAAACTTTTAATATATGTGAAGTAACTGTAACAATGTATAGAAAAGTGATGTGTGTGTCTGGGGGGGGTTTCCTAGGCTTCTGAGTCCTAAATTGTCCTACATTTTTCTAAATTGTCCTACATTTTTTTGAAGAATTCCCCTGCAGCATTGGTCAAAAGGGTCTGGTCCTCCTAGACTGCCTAAGAGAGATTGTTATATTTTTTCCGGAAGGTTTTTCTCGCAACATCATCTTGCTCCCACCATCATTTTATGATTAGAAGCAATACTGCAATCGTTTTCTGCCGAGCAGAGTGAACTGAATGTGTAAGAACCTGATAACTCCTTTTTTGGCATATGAATGAATTCAGGATGCCAAACAGCACACCAGGCCACTCACATGCCAAACAGCACACCAGGCCACTCGCATGCCAAACAGCGAACCAGGCCACTCACATGCCAAACAGCGAACCAGGCCACTCACATGCCAAACAGCACACCAGACCACTCACATGCCAAACAGCGAACCAGACCACTCACATACTCGCTAACCATTGTAGTATAACTGACACCTTTGGCTCAAATGAAGGAGTACCCTAAAAATAATGATCCCTTCCTGTGTACTTTACTTGCTAGCCATTGTGTGGAAACCCAGATGTTTCTCAGAGCTCCACAGCTGCCAGTTTGACTTTAAGTCATTCAGGAGAAGCCCTGATCCATTTACATTTTACATTTACTTTTACAGCATTTGGCAGACGCCCTTAGCCAGAGTGACTTACATAAGTGCTTTAACACTCCATTAGTGAATATTTTCTGATACTGGTTCAATAAAACCCAGGCTAAGAATAGAAGAAATACAGAAAAACACCGGCATTGTTATACTAAATGTATCGCATTACAACCACGTCGTTGGAGGTGATAGTGATGCACTGGTGCGCGGCAGCTCCTGCGCCGCAGTACCTGCCAGGGCATCCTGGAAGACGCTGTTCTCCATGCTCTCACACACCCACTCCTTGCAGCAGCGTCCTGGCAGCTGGGTGAGCTGGGGGTGGGGGCAGTGGAGGCCAGGTGGCTGCAGCTCCTGGCTGCACAGACTCAGACAGGTCACCCCCCCACCCAGGCACTGGCACTGCACGGCACAGGATGGCTGGAACCGCTGCCCCTCCTCGTACGTCACGCCATTGAACTCACAGCCAAGCTCCTCTTGGCCTGGTCAACCAAGTGTCAAACTTTTCCTGTTATATTTATATAGAGCAGTCTTTCTCAACCCATTCTCTGGGGCGGGGGGGTTAGGACAATTCCAAAACTGACAGGGGCCCTAAAAATTTTGGAGCAAAATTTAATTGGTCTGGGTTGGGGGCCCAATATGATTTGCTTTCATGGGGCCCAAAATCTCTAGCGGCACCCCTGCCTCAGGGACCCCCAGACAGTCCACATCTTTGTTCCCTCTCCCAGCACACCTGCACCAGGTGTTTGTGTTCCTGATTGGCTGGGAGCTGGGAGGCAGCAAAACTTTGTGCTGTCTGAGGGTCTCCGAGGACAGGGTTGAGAAGCACTGCTCCAGAATAAAAGCATGGTCATTCTGGAGATGCAATGGTGGAGATAAGCCTTGAGTCTCAGTTGTTTCCCGTGTGACTCGTCGGTACCTTATTTTCCTACTCTAAGCAAAGGTTGCAATGAAGATGCAGAGAACTGCAAATGTTCCTGTGGCACAGCAAGAGGAACACAGCGTGCCAAAAGGCTAACACCGGCATTTTCACCTCCTTATGTCAAAAACCATTAGTTATTAAAATAAAAGCATCAGCAGGTTCCAAAAACATTAAATATCCCCACAGTACTTAATAAAACCTACGAGGTGTCGCTGCAATATTTAAATATAACCTTCATACGACTATTCCATCCGTAGAATTTCCTGGACATCACTGCGGGTTTGTTCCTGGCTGTTATTTGAGGCTTAGATTTGCCAGAAGTTTAAGAGCCAATGCCCTTCTGGGATTTCATCCAGTGGCCATTATTACTGAAGTGATGAATCGCATTGCTACCTGGTTCTAAAAGGCAAGCCTACGCACCACGGCACTCTCCTGGGCCCCCTGGGAAGCTGGCACTGTAGTCACACGCCAGCCCCCGCTGACTGTCGCAGGTATACTTCTCGTCGCAGGTGTCGCCCAGCTGCCTGGCACACATCTGGCAGCATCGGCACCCATCCAGGATGAGAGGCACCCCGGGGGGGCAGCGTGGAGGGGGTCTGGAACAATGGCACGGGCCCCCACAAAGCTGAGAGGAAACCTGCCGAAAGGAGACACTTAAAAACACTTAAACATCCACTCAATATTATTTTATGGCTCTTAAACTAACATGGTCGTTTGTGGTGGATTCATGTAACTACATATTATACCCATTTATTAGTTTAAGTCCTTTCGGGAGAATACAACAGGTCGAAATTCAGTGTTTTATGCTAAGTCCAGGGCAATGATCTTTTCTTTGAAAAGGTAACACATTATTGTTATTCTTTTGCATTTTTATACTTAATCGAATAGGTGTATTGAACCTACCCGTCACGCGAGTCTCAAGTCACAAGTCACGCGAGTCTCATATATACATATATTTTACAAATATGCCATATCAATACCTATTCTATTAATAATTTTGTAGTTTTATATTTCCTAAGTACTGAAAAGTTATAAGAAATATGACTATGTAATATATAATCGTTTATTGTCATTTACATTACATTCAGGTCCTAAGACACTGCTTTTTAATAATTCATATTATACCTTATTCACTAACGCGTAAAGGCGGTCGCTTGGTTCAAATAACAAGATGCAAATAAGAAAACTTAGTTAAAATTTAGTTAGCATGAAAAATAGTCGCCCTTCTAATATCGTGACCACAAGCAGGAGAAGGAAAACGGCGGGAAGTCACCTGTGCAATCGTGCAAAGCAGGAAGCAGGAAAAGCGCATCATCTCCGAGGTTTCTTAGCGGGAGCCCGTCGGATCGGTAACCACCTTCCCCTGCCGCGGCAGTTCGCGTTGCCGGTGACTTCGTCTGAAGGCTACTCGAGAGCTGCTCATTTATAAGTCCAGGTTCTGATGTCACCGACAGACTGGAGTGTAAGTGTCAAGTGGACCGCGATCAGAAATCCTTAGAAATGCTACAAATACAGATTCATATTGCCACTTACTCCCAGTCACATTCTTAACATTTTCTCTTTTCACATTTCTATTAATTTTCATATAGCGTCTTTCCCAACAAAATCTCCCTAATTAGTTGTTACTAATTTCTGTCGTGACCGCAAAATCAAAAGAGTGAAAGCGTTGGCAAATAATCTGGTTAACAATTGTTTTGTAGGCTGCAATGAAGTGAGAACGAGAATTATACAGTTATATGAAAAAAATAAGATGAAAATATAAATAAGCACAATGTTTGAATCCACAACAAACCTAGAGATTCTGCATTCCAGCAGTGGACAACTGCTTACAAAGGACTATATTTCAAGTTTAAAAATAGCACTTGTTAAAGGAGGACGTGTCGTTAATGCAAATATTCCCTTCTGTATTCTAACAGGTGGGAGCCATGTGCAGTAGGGTACAGCAGAGACCTGAAGTCGCTCTCGATATTCTGTCATGTAGGAATTCTTGTAAATTTATGGTATTCAGTCTTAATCCCAGAATCCTGAAACAAAACGCCGTGTTTATTGTGCTAGAACTGCAAAAATGTAAACTTTAAATATTTCCAAATAAATGTACAAAACTTCATACAAAAAGCAAGGTATTCTGCAGTAAGGCATGTGTTTTGCCAAAAAGAGCAGTTTGGCCTATATTTCTAATACTTTTTATTTCTGTTTAGCCCAACAGTTTGTCATATATGCATTACCATGTACCATGGGAGGGAGATAAATGTGTATTATCATTGTGTATAGATGCAACGAAAATCTGACCATTTTAAGTAAGGTTAAAATGATCACAATGTTTGCAGCTTATATTAATCCCTCATTAGAGTTTACCTAATTCAGCACCTTGGTGCACAGGTCCATCTGTTCAACAGTCTGCTGGCTTTTTGGAAAACATTAGCTGTGCACAAATATTTAAGCAACTTATCCCACCCGCCAATACCAGCTGTTTGAACTGCGCTTCCGAAGCTTTAGAGATGTTTTTGACCTCCAGGGAGGCTTCCAGACCTGTGAGAACTGGCGGCCGTCAGGCCTGGGACGACATTCTTGGCAGAGCAGTGAGCCTCGACCACGGATCTGCTCTGATACTACATAATAACATTCATAACACAACATTTTTTTTTTTTGCTAAGGTTAATTGAAGCTTCTCTCATGAACATAGCTACCCCATTTCAATTAGAAACATACTTTTAAATTAGACATAAAACAGAAGTGGCTGACATACGACTAAATAAAGTAATAATGAAAAAGATAATAATAATAATAATATTATATAATAAAAAATTATATAAGATTAAGACATTTAGCTGTTTAAAAAGTGCGTTGAAAATCCAGAAATCAACTGCGTGCAGGAAAAGACGAGTGGGGATAGATCATGACCTGAGAAGGCAAATCAGAAAACGTCGCTCCATATAGGCCTGTCAGTACTGCTGTGATATTAAGTACAACATCCATATCATATATTTCAGACGGAGTTAGTAGCCAGTGGGGGGAGCGATCCATAGCTCTGAGTGATGTCGATCATGGAAAACAGAACACAGTTTTCCCAAGTCAGTCATGCAACTGTGATTTCAACAGTAGGCTTGCTGAAGTTAATAAGTATTTTGTAATTATTGTATTTTCATGTTGTGCAATTACTCGAAAGATAGTCGTGACAGTCTTCATTTTTTCTTCTTTTTTCTTCAGACGCCACAAAATTTTATTGGCCCACCCCCTCCCCTTCCAAAAAAAATCTGAAGCCCCCACTGCAGTACTTACAACTGATTGTGTATTTGTGTAATTATATAACCTGCATTTCTTCTGTTATATTTCTCAGCAGTATTACAGGTCTAAGTTTCACTGGACTTTAACTGCATCCAGTCTCGTCAGACTGACCGCCTTCCAAATTCTTTATTTTAAGGAACTCACTAAGGAATGTTATGAGACACAACAATTCGATGATATGTACTGTGGGCGCCAAGCAGAAATATTTGAAATAGGGCGTTGTTTTAGTACCGCTACATTCTCCCCTGTGGACAGTCTCCACATTTAGCGTGACGAAAAATAATTACATTTCTAGGCTTTTAACAATTGTTTGATTCATTTTCACTTTTATACGTTTTAGTTGCGTAACTGCAACTACAAATTTATTCAGCAGGGAATATTGCCGAAATGCCTTTAGACTCCATTCGATAGCTTCGTTTTTGGAGTAGAGGCATCCTTAAGTCACTGGTTCAATATCTCACTGGTATTTATCATCAGGGATTGTTAAATGTATCTATCTAGATTTCTCAATACCTTAATCAATGGTCCAAGAAAAGGAACGCCACGGAACTCAACGGTTTATTGAAAGTTTATGATTGCTAAAAAATGGGATCCTTCTGCAGTGTGACTTTCCCCACCCCATTTTCGGTATATCGCTAGGCCGGCATAAGAAATTAAATGGGAAATGAATTCCCTTTTATCTCACATGATATCTTGTAGTGATGTTGCAGTGATCTTAGTATCTCGCGTTCCGCGTATCTCTTTGCTTTGCTTTGCTCCGCTCTGCTCATCAAGGGCGCCAGAGAGACCAAAATATGTCATGCACCTGAGCCACAGACCCCCACAATGTGGAAGAGTCGCCTGTAGATTACATCCACTTTAGACATTTACACCTATACGTAAAATTTTCTGAGCTTCAGAAACCTTACTATTTCAATAGTTATTAAAATCAAGTATCAAGTTCAGTTTATATATTGCATTTTTATACAATATTCCGAGTTCTGAAATGTGCAGCGCTTAATTTTAATGCCTTGAAACAGGTAAATTGAAACTTATGAAACTGCAATTGCTACAGGAAACCAGACAAAAATCTAAAAGTCCTCATGTTCTCATTCACAGCTTGTCCCCAGATGTGCGGCACTATGGTAACACTGCTGCCCAGCCTGAAGAGATCCGACTATTGAGATTTTATGCTCAGGGCAAAGTGGCCATTTGATTCTAGTCATTCTGTTTTTATGAGTAAAACCCCATTCCGGAATATTTGGTTCTGGATATTGTAATTAAGCAGTCACCATATGGATAAGGTCACTTAGCTGCTGTTTCAAAATGCCAGACGCTCTGTTTTTAACTTGGCATTGATTAAATAAAGTAGGACTATCAATTATTATCTGGTCCTAGAATTCGGTTTTTAAATCTTGCATATACCTATGATGCTCATGTTTCGACTTTGGAGCAGTAATATAAATTTGACATTCATTCATGAAATTGCTGAGGCTTGTGGTTTGTATGTCCCAGAAAAGCATTGCCTATGCCATGCTCTACATTTCATAAAATATTTTACCCTGCTTCACCTAATGTTCAAGTCTGGAGCTCGCTATCCGTTTACAGGCTTCAAAGACCACCCCAAAGCTAGCTGGCTATGGAACATTCATAGCATAGATGAAATAGTTCAATATCGTCATGACCCACCAAATAAATAAGGCCACCTGTCCATGTTTTATGCTATGACTTAAATTTTTTTAAATAATAATATGAAAATAAAATAAATATGTTCTATCTGATGTCACGAGGTTCACATAAACAAGGCACGTATAAGGGCTGGTCAGCTCAGAGTCTGGCCTTTACCCAGTCTGTAGTAGCAATGGGAATTCCGGCTTTTAGGAGAGCCGGTTCTTACGGCTCGGCTCGCTAAAGAGAACCGGCTCCCAAATGGCTCCTCACATTTTTTGTTGCTTAAATTAATTTATTACCAAAATTAATGTAAAAATTACGTGTAAATTTAAGTACTAATGTATTATATCAAATGTTTGTTTTTTATTTGGCTTATTATACTCAACATGGAACAGGGCTACAAAAAAAATACTTTAAAGTACAAAAACAAATACCCATCTCAGTTTGACAAAAAGATCCCATCTATGATTGTATGTATAATATTTATAAACGTTGAACTATTTACAGTGAAACAATATAAAGAAGCTTATTGAATCACACAACAAAATATAAATGACAATGTGTAAAACAAAAAGAAGTAAGCAGCATCCAGGTAACAGTTTTAGCTAGTCTTAGTGAAGATTGGCATTAAGAAAAACCAAGTGTCTCAACTTTGAGAGGTTGCTCCTGCTTTTTCTCTCTGTTATTATCTGCCCTGTTTTGCAGAAGATTCTCTCTAGGGGGAGCGATGTTGCTACAATGTCTCCATGCCGTCACGTGTGTAAGACGTGGGTGGACTGAAGCCTTGGTCTCCTACCAGCTCAGTGGGTCTGCACTTCTCTGGAAAAAAAGGCTCCTCAGGATAAGATCTCATTTCTGCTGAGGGGATTCCTCCCTGCCTCCTGTTTCTCTGGGTGCCTGTGTGTGCTGTTTTTGTAACCCTCCCTCCCGATCTGCTCAGTTAAACAACCCAACATCACCCCTCAGTAACAAAATTAGTTTGCTTACCAACAGCCTATTGTCTTAAATGCAAGGTAATCATTTAGCTATTTAACAGAATTTGAATTAAAAGTTTTCGGTTAATGGTTTTAAAGTTCAAAGTTAATTCGTCCAAGACTGAGAAGTGCGTACACGATTACGGTTAAATGCCTACTAAAATACGTTATTACACATAACTGCGTGTGTATCAGTGATGCTCAGTTCGCATATCTGGAGTTCCACAGTAGTGAAATGAGAAAAAATAACCACACATCACAGTTTCAAACAAACGTAGCCTACTAGTAAAGTAGCCTAATAAAATCAGAAATACCCTTTAAACCGTTTAATGTCACTGCTAGCTGTCAATGCCTGATTTCTGAAAACTATGAAATTCTCTTGGAGGAAATTTCCTTTCAGTGGGATTTTCTTAATAGCATTAAGGGATTAATACTGTTATTATTTTAAATTTCTCTGGTTCCAAATTTTACGGGATTATGTAATACTTGACTGGTTTCCTATTATACCTATATAATAAACGATGAAAGAATTCCATTCTGCGGCTAACGGGCAAATGGGAGTACGGCTATTCTGAAAGAATAAGATGCCGCTAGACTTTTGTCTGCTCTAATGCGAGGTTTAGTGCTTCCCTGTCCTGAAAAGATAACACCTACTTGTTTATGGCATCCATTCTGGACGAGTAAATTACCTACAACAATTACTCGCATAGGCCCATAGTGGGGGGTCTCAATTCACATGCTAAAACTTCGCAACTACAATGTTCCAATTAATGACGTAGAAAATCCTGTTGTTTTTAAGAACAAGATGTTGCGAACGCCCCCTTTATTAGAGCCGGGCGGCTGTGGTGTTCTCGTTTAATTTTATACCCGACCAAGTTAAGTGCTTCTCGTCCATATTGTACGGCATGTCTTCCACAGCTGTTCATCATCCGATTCAGCCGGTGGAGAGGAAAACAGTGTTTACCATTGATCGCATCTTGGGTTTAGACCGAAAGGAGCAAAGTACTGAACCTGTAAAACCGCACAGGCCATGGACAGGTAGGAAGAAACATTTGACGTATACGCTTTTCTTTCATTCCAGCGCCGACGGGTTTAAAAATGCTTGCTGTGTCAGTGCTTACTAGTAAATTGCTGGGAAAAGCGCAAAGACTATACATATATACGATCGAGTTTTAAATTGCATGGTCTTTGATGATTTATAATACGGATATTGTGCTTTTTTAGATGCATGCACCAATTTGGTCGAATCCGAATCGCCGATTACACAGGAGACGAAAAGTAAGCAGGATTCATGCAACAGACCAGCTTCAGATTCGTACAAGAGGACCTTAAACTGGTATATCGGGCGCAGGCCCCGAACCGCATTTACCGGCGTACAGGTAAAACACGTTCCTTTGGTTTTGCACCTGAGGTGCAAAACCAAGTACAACCAAGTACAACCTGAGGTATATTGGCAAGTGAGGTTAATTTTACTTCTCTCACCAGATTGAGATCCTGGAAAGTGTATTTCAGGTCAATTCCTACCCTGGCATAGATTTGAGAGAGGAGCTGGCCAAAAGACTGGAACTTGAAGAGGACAGGATCCAGGTAAATTGCAAAACTTTTTCAAATTAAGGGCAGTGATCGGAGTCCCATTAAACATTTGGTTGTACTGAATATTTGTGTAACACGTTTATTGCATATGCAATAATTAGAATGGAACATGTTGTGTTCATTTTTCATAATCTCAAGAAAATACACAATACACATAAATTCTGAATTCTGAGCACCCTGAAACTTAATGTACGTCTCTGCTTCCTTTCTCAGATCTGGTTTCAGAACCGGCGTGCAAAGCTGAAGCGATCTCACAGGGAATCCCAGTTCCTGATGGTGAAAAAAGTCTTCTCTGATCTCCATGGCCAGGCAGGACACTGACATTGCAGTGTTTCCTCACAGACTCTGTATCACAGATGCATATTCGTATACAGTGCCCTCTGACACCCAGCTTGCAGCTGTTGGCCCCAGGATTTTGTACGGTCTAAACGTTTCTGTATATATAGATGTATTCCTTTTTATTTTAAAATGCCTTTGTATTATATCCATGCTGTAAATGTTTCAGTATGTTTGTAAATAAGCCAGCAATTATAGTAAAATGATAGACTAAGTTTACCTGAAGTGGTTTCCTGTTCCTCTTTTGTGGAGGGAGGGGTCAGAAATGAGTCAGCATGTACCATAGCTAAACACACATGCAGGTAGACCAGCCTATTGTCATGTATAGTGTGGGTTTTAATGGTCAGTGCTTTAATTGGCCTCCAGAAAGCCTGTCATACTGGGTTAAGCCCCACTCAGGCCATGCTTATTGTGAGACAAATGCCCCTCTTACAAAAGTAATTTGTCTTAATAGTACAGTTACAGCAACTTAATGCAGGGGACAAAGCAGTGGTGTAAATAAGTAGTTAATTTCATTTACAACAATATTCAAGGCTTATTCAAAACCATT
This sequence comes from Petrocephalus zakoni, assembly GCA_026774425.1. Classification (NCBI taxonomy): domain Eukaryota; kingdom Metazoa; phylum Chordata; class Actinopteri; order Osteoglossiformes; family Mormyridae; genus Petrocephalus; species Petrocephalus zakoni. The sequence continues at coordinate 4,736,885 of JAODKN010000127.1, read as the reverse complement.
TAGAGATTTAGATAATCTTCTTATAGGTAAATGAGTCTAATGCATGAATCGTATCTTCAGTAAATAAGAAGAAATAAATGATTTATTTTAAAGGTGCCTCAAAACTAAATTTAAAAAAATGCACTCAAGACAAAAAAAAGTCAGTATTCTTGTTCCAAATTCTACTTCACACGATGTAGTACGGTGTCAATATGACTGTATTTTACTGGAGGAAATGGCCTATTTTTTAGTAAGATCGCATTAATAATGAGCAGTAACAGTAAGGCATTTTATACGTAAAGAGTGAGCTTAATTAGTCTCTATATATTGTATATAATTAAAATATGTATCATTTTTACATAAATATGAACGTCTATGTGAAAGTGCCCTATTCCCTGATCTAGTGTTATAAAGACTTGAGTGTTACCATTTCAGCTCGACGTACCATATTGACTATGCCACTGTGTCTGCAAGAAGGAAGATGGGAGACAAACGACATTAGTCGGTGTATAATTAAGACCTTAATTTTTCATATTAAGAAAAGGAACAGTGCCCTCTAATGTCTTAATAATAAAATGCCAGTATAGGTGGGTATCCGCTGAGTTTTATTCATATGCCACATAGTCAAACCTCCCTTATTCGGGCAGAATGGGACCAAGGGGTGCCCGTAAGTAAGAGATGCCAGTAACGTAGAACATGAACACTATAGTACAACGTACATGTGTACACATACAAACGACATGATACTTATGAGGTGTAAGGCTTATAACAGGATGTTATTTTAGTCATCTCGTTTTATTCGTCCAGTTTTTAACCAGCAGCTTTTCGCAGATTTTCGCTTTGCCCTTGTCTGTACTGTCGCTTGGGTTTTCGCTTTGGGGTTCCGAACTCTCACCCGGCTTTTGGTTCCCGTCTCCGCGCGCCCCTCGGACTTTGACGCTTTGATCTGTGTGTGTGTGTGAGGTGCATTGGGAGTGACTGCAATTTTGGTTTTGCGAGTTTATTTTGTATGCTGTTATTTGGATAGGAAGTAAGGTGTAGAATTTGTTGTTGTGTTTTTGTTTTCCCTGCACTTAGGTAAATTAGCTTTGGGTTGCGTTCGGAAGCTGAGTTTTCTTTATTGTTTTCGCTATAGTCACTCCTGAGTCCTTTTGCACCGGGTTTCTTTGTTCTGTGTCCGTGGCGTGTCAATAAAAAGAAAAATATAAAAAATACCCATTTGTCCACGTGTGTTCCCTTGTCCATCGCACCCTATCCCTTAATCTACGTCCCTTTTCTCTTTCACTCTGTTACGCCCCAACCCTATAGACTGCAGCTCGAGCTTTATACCACGTTCTACAAACCAACTCGTTTACATCAGTCATATTTTCCATAAAAAAATCATATATTAATGGGGTAGGGAATTGCATGAACAGATTCAGACTTATTTGACTTATCAACATAATTGTCACGTAATTAGAAAATAATGTATTAACAGAGCCAGAGCCTTAGCCGTAGGAAGTATTTTTCAAATACGTCCTAGTTATGCCCCGTAATGGATCGTGGTTATTGGACTTGACCTCAGTGTCCTCACTGGTAGGTACGGCCGTGCTGAGAGCCTTTGTTCTCAGTTTGGCGAAGCAATCTTATTTGATCACCTATAACTCCATCTAGTGGACACCTCAGAACAGACAAAAAGTAATCTTTGTGAGGAAGTGGCAGTATTTATGTTTTATCTGATCAGTTTCATGGTGTTTGATATTGTAATAACCTGTTATTTGCCCTTAGTGAGCTTGACTGTCTATAGCAGAGGTGCAGCAATAGGACAGGCACGGACACAGCTAGGACCCGAGGAAAGCATATCATATTGGGTCCCTATCCCAGACCAATCCAATTTTGTACCAGATTTTAGCTTTATTGAGTTTTCTTGCCTATGATCCTAGAAACACGTCTGGTCCATAGAATTCATTAAAAACCCTCATTTTGTGACAGCCCAATGCATATGAGTAGGGGTGTAAGAAAAAATCGATAAATTTGAGTATTGCGATATTTCATTTTGCAATACTGTATCGATTTTCAAAAACACAAGATCGATTAAAAAATAGTTCATGTGTATTTGCAGTTGACAGTGGTTCACTTTGTGTTCTGTTTAACCTCCGGGCCGCTAGGTGGCTCTGCTCAGTACGACGCACCAATTGCGCCCCACTCCTAACTTTAGCAAAGTCTGGTCACTAACGACTTTCGCACTTCGCAGTCATGGCTGACCGTGTTAGACTGGCTCCTGTCGCATACCAAGCTGAAGTGTGGAATCATTTTGGCTGTCACGGTAAAAAACATGTTGGAAGTTACAGCGGCTATTTTCTTTAACTCTTTAAAATAAAAAAAAATAAATAGGAAATTAAAAGGTGACTTAATATAAACCTCTGGAGTCGGCAGTCCCGCCTGCGGAACCAAGCAGAAATTTTGCTAAACCGTTTAAAAAAACTCCGCGAGTTTTTGTCATAAAAACATTTTAAAAACACACCCAGAAACATGAATCGGTCTATTTTTCTAATATATACACACTCACCGGCCACTTTATTGAGAAGCCTCTGGCTGCAGCCTGCGGGAAGGCGGGGTTGGACATCCAACCCGGCCCACATCCAACCCCGCCCACATCCAACCCCGCCCATTCGTAACGTGCGAAGCCACGCCCACGTCCGACAGCTTCGAGTGGAAGCGCGAGCTGCGGTGTCGTAGTGCTCGTTATGTCCATAAGTTAAAGTATTTTAGTTTGTATTCCAGTATAATTCCTGTGCT
>JAODKN010000127.1:4720072-4734028 GCA_026774425.1 Petrocephalus zakoni | reverse complement strand
GCAATCCGGCGGTCGTTAATGGATAAAGAAATGTGAGAGAATGCCCAATGCAACTCCTACAAACAAGAACACGTGTTCACACTGACCGGCTACAAATATTGAACATGAAAATTATTTTACTTCTGTCAGCTCCCCACAGGCACAGCATAGTACTTATCGTTATCTATTGTGATATGTAACGTATTGTCAGATTCTTGCTAATTCACAGCCCTACATATAGTGCCTTGCAAAAGAATTCACCCCCGTTGGCATTCTCTATATTTTGTTCCCTTACAACCTGAAATTTAAATGGATTTAAATGAAGTTAAAAGGGAAAAAAACTTTTTAAAAAATTAAAAAAATATATTAAACTGAAAAGCCATGCGTGCATATGTTTTCACCCCCTTTGCTTTGATGCCCCAACCACTACCTTCACTACCTTAATTCATTAAATAAGATCCACCTGTGAGCAGTCTAAGTGTCAAATGATCTCAGTATATATACACCTGTTCTGATAGCCCCCAGAGTCAACACCAGTGCAATACCCCTAAGTAAGGGCTACCACAGAGCAAGTGACAGCATGAAGACCAAGGAGCGCTCCACACAGATCAGGGACAAAGTTGTAGAGAAGTACAGATCAGGCTTGGGTTATAAAAAATATCCCAAACCCTGAACATCTCAAGGAGCACCATTAAATCCATTATTAGAAAATGGAAAGATTATGGCACTGTAGCAAACCTGCCAAGAGAGGGTTGTCCACCAAAACTCACAGACCAGGAAAGGAGGGCATAAATCAGAACAGCAACCAAGAGGCCAAGATGCCAAGGCACTGTATGAGTGATATCCGGGAAGTATAACTCATCATTTTAGTGAAGGGAACAAATAATTGAGAGGGGAATTGGATCATTCTGTGCCAGATGCGGGAGGAACTTACACTAGACCCGGCACAAGATCAGCCTAAGTTAGTGCCAGCCGCCACTACACCTGGCACAATCTGACGTGGCTGGCACAGCACCAGCCACGAGCTGAGTAAGCTGCCATTAGACCTACACAAACTGCGCCTGCTCAAGCAGCAACCTGCACTAACTGAAGGTGATCTTGCGCCGGGTCCTGTGCCTGGAAGCACTCTTCACAAGACCGGGCACTTCCACCAGCATCCCACACAAAGATGTGCTTTATATGCTTAAAATTTATGTCGCATCAGAGGAGGCATGACCCAGATGCAGGAGGGAGGGACAAAAACGGGTTTTATTTTAACTTGAAACACAAAGAACAGGAAAAACAATGAACCACAGGAGACAACGCAAGAGCAGGGCGAGCAGGTAGGTCAACAAGGGGAGAACAGCAGGAACTGAAACCGAAACAAACATTAGACACACTAAACAACTACGGCACCAACAATAATGACCAAGCAGGGGAACGCCGTGAGGACTGGTTAACACATACACGGAGCATGATTACTAAACTAGGGACAGGTGCAGACGGTTGATACATATTGTTGATAATCAGATGATTACGCGATGGCCAGCGACATCTGCTGGCCAAAGTGAGACATAACGGGTGAGGCGGCTTCACAATAAGCTTAAAATTTAACTGACCCGCCTGCAAATGACCCGAAAATCATAATTTTAGTTGATTCTGAACTGCAAATGTTATCAAAAACCTGAAACATACCTAAAAACTGCTATGTAACGGGATGCACCGGGAAAAAGTAGCCTTTAAGGAGATGAAAGTGGATACAGGAAATAGACAGAGACCAACGCGTCATATTTTAAAACTAAGAGACTTTTGTCTAATTTTTTGCAGATGGGCAGCATATAAAAACTCAAAATCCGAAACAGATCCAAATAAAGCAGATACAAATTTAATAAAAAAAAAGCAGAATTTTGAAAAAATAAATTAAACAGATTTAATATAGCCCTATGGTATGTATACCAAGCGGTCCACGCAGGGCTGGCCCGAGCCTTTATGGGGCCCTAAGCAGAATTTGATTTGGGCCCTCCCCACCACCTAAGTCAAGATATCTTGACATTTCAAGTACTCATGGGGGCCCCCTGGTGGCGTGGCGTGGCGGCCCCAAGCGGCCGCTTAGTTCGCTTATGCCTTGGGCCGGCTTTGGGTCCACGTAAATCTTTCACTGGAAAGTAAAACGTGGAGGTTTGGAGGGCCACGACAGTAAGTCTAAGCCGCTTAAATCCTTCTGCTTTTTGTGAATCTTAAGCCTACTTCTCCGACGAAGGCGATAAATCGCAGGGCGGACACCGACAGCAGGTTACTTCTCTGTTATCGTCGATTACCGACAATATCGTATAATTGCACAAGCCTGGAATAGACAGATTTTTTTTCCAGATGACTCTACGCATAGCCTTACCTAAATATTTGGTTATGGTCGAATGTTGATTTTGTACATTTACTCGCCGGGGGGGGTCATATTTCGCAGTTTATATATTAGCGAGCATGTACCCTGAAAATCCAAAAGAAATGCCAACTTACCTTTCAACGAGAACATTAATTTTGGCGTTTGTCTGGCCGGTTAGCTCAGTTGGTTAGAGCGTGGTGCTAATAACGCCAAGGTCGCGGGTTCGATCCCCGTACGGGCCACATGTTGGCTTTTAAGAGTTCACCCCATAATGGATCTGTACAGTTGATCTTACATTGATTTGTGCTTTGGGCAAAGCTGGGGAGTGAAAGCAGCAAGCCGTTTTTAAGGAGGTAAATGTAAAAATGCAGCAGTTTGCCGGGTTGCCCCGGAAAGGTGTGATTTGTCACGAATGTCTGTAACTAAATACTCATTAAAATTGTATGAATTATGGGAAATTGTGCTATTATGTTTTAAAAATAACGCAAAAAAGTATTATGAGGCAGCCAGACGCAATGTGTCAGTGCGGGACTTTTTCTTTTGTTATGCTGTTCAGTCATCAGTTCTGTGTCCAAAACGAAGTCGCTTATGAAATTTCTGATTTCCCCCATTGTTAGATTTACATGAGAATATGAAATTTCTGATTTCCCTGTTTGTTAGATTTACATGGGGTCAGCTGAGCGTATTTAGGAACGAAGATGACGGACTTCGCGCTCTCGTTTAGTGTTTTTTCCTCTCATTATGCGATATGTGGTGGACATTCTTTCCAAAGTTTATATATTTGGAATTATCCAACGTAATATGATACCGTTTTAAATCCTCGAAGGGTTTTCTGATGGAACCGAACAGACACTCCCGGAGGGGTCCTTTAGATATGCCCAAAAGGTGTTTATAAATTGAGTAAATAAACAGAAACTCTGAATATCAACGAATGAATAATTCAATAAAACAGTAGGCATTGCATTTTGCATAAACATCGCATGAGTCATAAAGTATTGATAGAAGTCCGGGTTATCTTGTGCTTAAGCTTGTGCATTTCAGTTAAGAACCAAACTTTGTCCAAACTTTGCTCTTCGTTTTATTAAAAGAGCATTTTACATAAAATGTATTGTATGGGATCTGAGAGGAACAACTTTTTTTCTGGGGCAAAGTAAACATTTTTTGTGCCTTCACAGGAGAAGCCTGGTTAGGCAGATTCTTGTGCCCCATATCATCATTAACATTAACATGGATTTGGGAGAATTAAACTAGTCTGCCAGTGACCTGCATCTATCATACAGCAGGGTGGAGAGCGGGAACGGCTTGTTGGAAGGTGCTCGACTGGGACCCCGGCTCACACCTCCTAAGGCAATGGTCAGCAGCAGGGTCCTGCCCATTGGCTGCAGGTATGGGTAGAGCCCACTGTAGAAGCTGGTCTGCTATGTCCTGCTGGACGCCTGCTGTGATCTCACAGTGTTAAAGGCCCCAGGAACTCAAGCTAGCACCTCATTTGCGAGTAAATTGCGTAGCTACCTGTTCCTCCTTGCAATACTAAACACTGAGTGGCTTGCAGTATAGCTTTTAAAAGGTTTAGCTTAGCCTTGAGCAATTCTCAGTCCTCAGTAAATGCCACAAACGAGTTTGCCCAATAAAGTTTCACTGGGAAAACAAAACTACCAGAAAACCTATACAGCAGGAGAAATGCATTGATTAGGATCAAGACCCTGTGAGAATATTGAATATATGAATATTGATGTGTCAGGGGTAGCTTGTGTTTATGAAAATGTGTACAGAACAATTAGCCTGTGCAGTCTTGATTTAAATTTCACATCTCCTTTTGCAGATGCACATAACAGATAAATATAGCAAGCAATAGCATGGATATGTACAAGTAAATGGATCTTCTGTACTGGAAAATACTCTGGTAGAATATGTAGCCATTTTCACCAGTGGTGTGGAGAAGCCTGGCGAATATTTCCCAGTGATCAGCTTGAGGAATTCACAATAACACGCAGATTTTCTTCGGATGCCGATCCTGATTTTCCCAGCAGTCAGCTCCCCATTGTCTGTGGCTGTCAGAGGGACCTGAGCTGCTCCATGGCAGTGCTTCCCAGCCCGGTCCTCGGGGCCCCCAGACACTCCACATTTTTGCTCCCTCCCAGCTCCTTGCCAGACAGTCCTACTGGGAGCTGGGAGGGAGGAAAATCGTGAATTGTCTGGGGGTTCCCTGAGAACCAGTTTGAGAAACACCTCTATAGTCATGGGTTTAGCGTCATAAAACCTGCTCACCATTGAGGGTCTTAAACATAACGATTGGCTGTCCCTCAGCCTCCCTGTGGTGGAGAATCACTTTGTGGCCGAAGGGGTGAACTTGTAGCCATGCATGGGGGTGTTGCTAGAATGTATCTTAATCTTGGGGTGGACAAGCATTGAATTACCCTCCCATCTTTGCTCGACCAAACTATACATGGATTCACATTTTCTCACATGTTCACTCCTGCTTTACCCTATTAAGTGGCATTACAGGCTAATAGCAATAGTTACAAAAGTATCTATTCATGCTTAGTGTATAGAGTATCCTTCCAGTAGGATTGTCTTAATAGCATTAAGAGATTACTTAAAAAAATATATTTATTAAACTTGCTTCGAAACTAAAGCCCAGATAAATGGGATTATGTAATACTTCACTGATTTCTCATTGTACTGAGGTCTGCGCTGCATAGAATGAAAGGATTTATATTCTGGGCCAAATGGGAGGGGATCATTTGCAGTGTAGGATTTTTTAATGCAAATGTTTTTAGTGACTTCTGTGCTTCTACAAGATAAGAGAGAATCCCACAAGTCACACAGGCACAGGTGGGTGGGGCTGAGTAAATATAATAATGCTGCATTTAATTGACGAGATAATAGTTTTTCACAAACTATTTCGTGAATTTGTATAACGGAATATTTCAGATGGAGCCATTAAAGTCAAGAACCCCCTCCCCCAGGTAAACCCAATTTAGGATTTGAACTCACATCCCACATTTTATTCTTTTCATTTCTTCACTTTGAGCTGCATGAAAGGTGCTGTTCAAATAAAGATTATATTATGAATCTATGGCCTCAGAACAGAACTGTTATAATACTACAAATCAGATGCAATCAGAGTTCAAGTATCTTTATTATTGTCTGAAGCCTGTGATACGTGTCAAACACTGAGATTAAATTTCCTTATCCAAAAAAAATTCAAAAAATCTGTTTGGTCATAGTGCAGAACAAGATCATAGATAAAATATAAATAAGATATAAAACATATAAAACATAAGATACAATATGACATCAGATGTAAGACATAAATATGGCATAAAATACAATAAAATTTCTACTTATATGGGAAGAGTGTCCAATTGGACAATGCGATTGAATTAACAGGTAGGAAGATTGCGCAATAAATTTATTAAACAGATTTTCGTGTCAGTATGAGATGTTAAGAGTCCCGTCCAGGGAGGAGGATGATTAGGTCATTTAGCAGATCTAATCTTAGACTGGGGGGGCCAGAGTGATCAGTAGTCAAACAGTAAGGGAGTACAGAACAGTGGTGGGTGCAAAGAATCCGGCGCTAACTATGGTCATGAACTCAAGTTAAGGAGGTGAGTGTTTAAACACTAAACCTTTAACCCAGCTATGCTGTTGAAATGACAGAGGCTGAGACTTTTTTCCAGGTTGATCCAGGTTGATCCAGGTTCTGCAAGGACAAGGACCACATCTGGATCCTGCATATATGGTGCATTTTATTCTTTGGATTGAGAAACAGTTGCTTATAATGAACATTATGAGACATGTCTAAAGTAAAGCATAATATAATCCTAAGTCTGCATTTACCTCAAGCAGTTCATCTGTTTGCACATTGTACATGTACAATGACAATAAAGATGCTGTATTCTCATTGGTCCCTTCTGAGGGGCGGAGCTACAAGCATGTGTAGGTAGTCTGCTCCATTGTGATGGCTGTTGCAAGTTTTAAGGGGAGAAAATAAACGGTTTACTTCCAATAAGTCAGTCCTGCTGGTTTAAGCTTACCCAGTATCTGCCAATTATGTGATAACTGGGCCTCCTAGTAACATATTCTATCTACTTTAACACCACTTTGAAGCAATTAAGTACGTGGGATAAAATGTACTGGAAAATATCAAGTCTTTTTCGTTATGAAATAAAGCAAACATTTTTTAGACTACTTTTAGACCAATTGTAGGCAGTGCCAGCATCCAGCAGGTTTTGTATCCTATCTGCCCGAGGTCAGGTGAGGTTCATCAGAGTCCAGGTATGGTGGAAAGCCTGCTGGAGACTGGCACTGCAGGATTAGGGTTACCTACCCCTGTTCTAGACTATACATGTTGAATATATTGATTAATGTGACCATTCAAAAGCAGTATCTCCCAGACACTATGTCTAATATGAATTTGTTAAACTATAAATATCTTCCACCCAGGAACACTGTAAAGGATGACTGCATGGGCTCCTGTCAGTAAAAAGGGGCTATAAAATTGGCTTGGTCTGGGTTGGGGGGGGGGGCAATATGATATGTTTTCATGGGGTCCAATATCTCTAGCGGTACCCCAGCCACCACACAATTTTTCCTTAGGTTGTACGAAACGGGTGGACGATCCATTTTACGGTGAAAAACGACTTGTTATTTTATTCCCGGCCACAAGAGGGTGATGTGAATATTTCAGAATCAGTACCAAGCATTTCTGTTCTCTGTAATTGCAGCCGCATTGGTTTTGTGTTTGTATGATTCAGCCTCTATATGCACGTGTGACAATTGACAATAATGCTGGCATATGTTGTGCAAACTACCACCCAAATGGTCAGAGGTTAGATCGTCACCTGTACATAAGTGTTTTCATTTGCAAATCAATATACCCATCCTTTTATACTTTTAGTTAACTGACAACGAAAAAGAATTAAAGGGTTTTGTTACATAAAGAATGACTTTGCATGTACTGAATTGCTCACATCATAAACTTAGTCCATCCATCCATACATCAGTCTCACAACCGTAATTCAGTGCCGAGTCTCACAAGGCCTGGAGCCTGTCATGGGCAACATACTCATCATGTAAATTTTATGGCATAAAAAGTCATTGTTGAGATCTAAGAACGATCTGCCCGTACGCAGGTATATTTTCCATTGTCCTTTCTTTGACCTGGCATACCAGTAAAAAAAAGAAAACCTTGCTTAGCTGCTGGTGTTGTTACATAGGTCTGGGATGATTCTGTTTTATGTCACTCTTGCCAAAAACCCCAGCAGAAAGATACCATTACTCCTCCTTTCCAAAAAGAAAGCCACTTGGAGAAAATCAGACAAACTTAGTGTTATAGCCAGGTCCTGAGTAAGCTATGAGTAAGCTATGGCTTGGGCAGTGGTGGCCTAGTGGTTAGTGCATCTGACCTGTATTTGAAAGGTTCATACCTCAGTTCCCTGAAGAATATGGCACCCAGTGCAAGGTACTACTCCCCTGGAGGTAAATTAGTTGCTGCTCTTGTGCACTGTGTGTCAAAAATGCCCATGAATAACTTGTTCATGTTCATTGGGACAAACACTATTTGATGCCAACTCCCAGATTACTAGTCTTACCTGTCAGAATTGTCTTAGATTACATATGTATCACAAAAGCATTTTTTCAGTTTCAGGAAATAATGTCCTCTGTGCCCCTTGCTCCTTGTCTGCGTTCTCTAAGAGTATCTGTGCTTATTTACCTTCACAAACTCCTCTTGTACTATCCTTTCTGGCTGCTGTAACAATGTAAATTTCTGAATTGTGGGATTAATAAAGGTTATCTTATCTTATCTTAAACTCCATTCAAAAACAACTACATTTGCCTTATGCCATCCTTCCAAGGCATTTCATTTTGGAAATTTGCTGCTTGGTACACATTTTATAATAAGTGTTCATTAGAATTTATCATTTTAAGACTATATTTAAATGATAACACCTATGGAAAGTGCATGACAAGAAGAACACTATTTGAGAAAAAAATTAATTGGCTTATGGGAAAAAAAATCATTAGTCTTTAATGAAAACATTTAGCCTGTTCTTCCATAATAATACTCCGGCGTTGTGATCTGGTAACAGTGACATAAAAACAGTCTCTAATGTGGCTTGTTTCTGCATGGATCGCGCTGTGCAAGTCTATTGTGTGTCAGAAGGTGTGCAGTGGTCAGCTTTCAAGAACCCAACAAAGACAGGTCCTTCTCATCCCAACTTCAATAGTAACATAATAACCCTGAAAGAGACATTGTGCCAGAGGGTGTTATTGTAGAATTTATACATTAACCTCAGATGCATCTTCCCCCTCCCCGAAGGCTTTGGGTCTGGTTAACTTTGATCTTTACATCAACTTGTTTAAGTGGTGGGAATTGAAGCCAAATGCTGTTAGAGGAAGGCTGTTTCTTTTTGTAAACAGGAAAGACATAAAGAAAGGCCTTAGGAATGAGCTAGATAGCAGCATATCATGCATCCACAACCAACGCCCATCTGAGAAAGACATGGCAGCCATTACAGAGCTGAATGATCAGACGCCTATCAAAATGAAGCGAACAGAAATAAATTAGCCTAAATGTGGCCCTTGGGCACTTATGAAAACACATTTTGTTACAACTGCTTCAGTTTTTCCTAAAACAGGGGCTCATTGTCTCACCCTCAGATATTGATCAGGGCTCGCCACCAGTACACTCTCAGCACAGACCTAAAACACCTGTCTGTACTCTCTTTGGAGCCAGTACGCAGTTTTAAAAAAAGTCGGAGATAATACTTTAAAAGTCTCCAGCCCATAGCAGGTGTCAGACTCTGGGTCCTTCACTTTCAAAATGCACGTTAATTACCAGCTAATTTTAATTAGCTGCTAATCTATAGCACAGAGGTTAATTAAATGTAGGAGAAATCCAGCACATCCCATAGCCTGTGAGCACAGCCGCTTGCAAACCGCTGATTATACAGTGAGATTATGGTTTGTAAGGTAAGTTTATTGTTACAAGTGCTGGTCAGCAGTACTATATTATGGAGGTGGAGCTGGTGCCTGTATGATCAAGGGCCGGGAATCTTCCTCCGCACAGGAGCAGTGGGTCTCCAAGCACCTGGTGAAATGGCCCCGCCTATGAGCGCAGGTACACCAGAAGCACCTCAGCCTTTGACCGCACACAATTCCCACCGACGCCTTGGGCAAAACGTGTTGTGGTCTGACAGTACCAGTCCCTGGTCCCCATTCCCTGGATGCAAAAACCCGACATACCTTTTAATTGCAGTGTAAATGGCACTCCAAATACTAGGCGAGGCAATGCTTAGTTGACTTAATTAAGAACAGTGGTGTACAGTGGGAAAAAACCTGCGGGAATCCAGCCTTTGAGATCCACAAGAACATATTAACACAGAGAATGAGGAGAGCAAAACATGTAGCCAATATATCAGTTTATTTAGGTTATGGGGAATGTGAAATAATCTTTCACGAGGTATCTTACAAATACACGTTTGAAAATGCATCCATGTACATGTCACACACCTGCTTTATAATTTTATAAAGTGTGGCAATTTATTACTGTTGCTGACCTGGAAAGTGTTACGTCTTTAATGAAGCAGATCAGTTTTTTCTGGCCGGGATTTGAAAGGCAAATAAAATATGTGCAAGCAGATTACAGAGTGAGAGTAAAATTGTCCCCCGTTTTATTTCGTTACCAGCTGAATGAAACCACCCATTAATACCCGCGTTTCAAAGCTTCTAGTCCATAACCGTATCATCTTTGTGCATAGCAGCCCAGCGGGCCCTTGCGAGCTAGAGACGGTAACTCTACACCGGCCCTGACCCGCATGGCATTGACTGAAGGAACAGAAGCTCTTCCAAGCTTTGTTTTAAGTACTGGGCGTTTCCAGAAAGAAAAAACCTGCGAGAGCAAGACATACGCAGCCTCCTACAGCCTGGAGGGTTTCTGTACAATAAATAAAACGAAGTCAAAGTTAACAGCGCCAGAAGAACAATTACTACCATGCAAAGTAGACCCTAAATAGTAAAAAAAAAAAAAAAAAAAGAAGGAAAGAAAAGAAAACATATCTATAGATGGATCTTAGTCGTAATACTAAAAGAGCCGATGGAGGTCTTAGAAGGCCAGCCACAGCGCCACCTTGCGGCCATCCTAACGCACACATCAGATAACAATATTTGTCAAAGCGGGCAGCCGCTCACACTGGATTAGCCCGTCTTCATGGACTAAGGAGGGATGGCTCCGCCGGGGAAGCTGCTCGCTTTACTCACAACTTTGTTTGCAATTCAACTTTTGAGCCTCTGCATAGCAACGCCGGCAAGTACCTCAAAGAAATGGAACGCAGACAAATGCAACCTAAAGGTAGAGGATCGATCGGTGCCTTTTTCACGCGTGACTTCGGCGAAAAACGAAGTGCGTGCTCACCCCGGACGCGTCGTGCTGCAGCGGTGTTAGACATTTGTTTGGACTAGTGTGATATTTTTTCCCCCAAAGTGTTTCACTAGGTTTGGGACTTGTTGAAACTGTTGCAAAGTCAGTTTGTGCAGGTGGCAACTTAACTGTTGTTACATGGTATTTAAAGTATTTCGGTTTGCAGCCTTGCTTTGGCTGGCGTAGTTAATGTCTTTAAACTTGCTGATCGAGTGCTTAATATACCTGGTGTTAATTACGGCCGCGATACGCGGCTGATAAACAGTTCGCGAGCATCTGGCTCGGGGAAAGTCTGTATTGTCTTTGGGAAAGAAATGTACATCTGAGCGGCATCTCTGATGGGAATTCCATTACGTGCCATGCAGCAGAGCGTGCTTTGGGAAGGAGAGTCCGGGGGATTTTGTTTTGTTGGGGATTAGGCTCCGATTAATGTATGGAAAAAGTCATTCAGCGGGACCCATTGTGTGGCCGATTTGCTTGACCTGACCCGTCTTGTTGGGTTCCGCTGTGAATCCGCAGGTCTTTTGTCACTTCATGTCCATTGAGGATCGCTCCAGGAAACCTGGTTTAAGTAAATGACGAGTTCTAGCTGGCAGTCAGATGACGACAATAAAAATAATATATCATATCAAATGTCCAGTTTGTGGGTGTTTGTTGAAACGTAAATTGTTCGCTTGATCTTGATAGTCGGCAGTTTCAGAGTAAAGCTTACATTTCGGCCTAATACATATAGACTGCCTATTACATTTATTCCGATATTACTTATCCATGTCAAACTCTTTCCCCTTTATCTGGAATAGAACTCTTTCCTCTTTATCTGGAATAGAACTCTTTCCCCTTTACCTTTCAAGACATTTGTCTTTATGCATTTAGTAGGGGGAGTGCGGCATTTGGGGAGTTTTTCCCGTGCTCCGCTGGTTTGTAAATGTGAATGACGGGCTATTTAGTGACTGATTGCCCCGTAATACATTGTCTGTCCGGGGACGGGGCCGCCTTTGAAGTGATTTCCCATAGGAAGCGAGGGGACTGTTTGCTCTATTAAAATGCCTCGGTATTTCCTCCCCGAAACCACAGGCCACTTCCCCCCTCCCCCCCCCGGGCACTTCAAACGCGGCCGGGCCGCTGCGCTCCGCCGGGCCGCCGCTAAGGGAAGCGCTTCGCGATTACAGGTGCCACGTCGCTTCTCTAAACGCAGGCAAATAAAATAAATCCCCCGTCCTACCGTGTGTAACCGCCGCGGACCCCCGCCCGAGACGCTTAATTCCCAGCCCCATCGGTTTACATAGGTTATGTCTCGGAATAAAGTGCTTTTAGTCGGATACGTTCCTCACACTTATTTTGCGTACGGAATGCGTTTTTTTGCATCTGGATAGCCCCCCCCCCCATCTAGTTATTTCCCAACATCGTGTTTTTTGTTTTTGTCAATTTTTGTTATTTACATTCTGATACAGTGTAACGCGGCCGAAAAAGCAGCCTGGAAGAACTTCGGATCCCACCAATTAATAGACCTAACAAATGAATAAAACGCTGTAATCATTTATTTGTTTATGTGCGGTTAATAAAGTTTGATACTCACCCCCTAGATCTTTTCTAGTAGGGCTTTCTATAACTAAGACCTGCAGTGTCCATCCTCGCGAGCGAATTGTGCACTTTCAGACACATTCAGTGATTTAGACAGCGATTCGGCAACAGCGCACTTGTTCTCTTTCGGATATGGCTTTTCCATCTTGGCTGTTCATGACAGGCCTGAAACGTTGTGGTCCGTTTTATATTTGCCCCCAAGACCAATTTGATGGCCGTGGAAATTCACCCATGTTTGTTTTCGTCGAAGCTTTACGACCGCATAAAAGCGGCCGCCTCCCGCGGTGCAGGCGTCCTCCTTCCAAGGCGCCTCTAGCCATACCTCTTGGCCATACGGTGGACAGTTGGGACGGGTAAAAGGCCGAGGAACCTCCCTATATATTGGCTGCTCGTATCAAGCATGCACATCTGGATCAGCATGATCTGTGACTAATGTATGCTTTTGCATAGTAATTTTATTTTACAGCTGCTTGTGTTAAAGGGCTCCTACACATTTTTATGCATCTTGGAAATTCTCAAAAAACTGTGTACATTTTGCATTGGCCAATAGCCTAAATGTAGCATTCTGAAACTGGTTCACCTCCAGTCAGATCCATGTTCCATCTAAAAATAAACAATGCCGAATCTGTTTTATTCTAAAAAAACAAACCCACTAAGGTAGTCTCTGTTTATGCCTTCCCTTCAGGGCATTCATTTCGAGCAACTTTATTCTACGTGATTCATATGGTAGTCCTCTTTTGCCTTTTGTTCTTTTTAAGGAAAGAGAGCTATTTTCTGCATGTCAGATTGTTTGCTCAACAGCAGAATTTAAAGTTTGCATCATCGGTAGTTACAGACAAAGGGCGGCATTTGTTGGGACAGACTGAAAATCTCCCTGGCCACCAGGCTGAGTGCCTGGGGGTCTAAATGTAATCAAAACACAGGCCAGACCACTAATCAAGAATTACTAACCCCCCTTTCTGATTAGGCTTCCTCTCAGCTAGTACCAAATTACCAAGAAGTAGTCATTACCAGTTTTTAAGTTGTGGGGAAAATTAGTGGAAGCAATTAAAGTTTTAGTTTAACCTGAGCTTGGAAATCCATCACTTGATACATTTGTGACATTTAAAATGCCATGAAATCCTACTTGCTATTCTATGCCAATCCAACTACAAAGCCAGTTATGGGGGAGTTAAGTACTCCTTCATCCGGCTAGGCATTCTGTCTTGTTTTATATAAATATGGATTGTGTACACAAGCAATATGATTTTTTTTTTTGTCATTCAGAGAAACGGTAGACTCTCTGAAAAAGATTTTTGGTTAAAAGCAAGCTTTGGAAAATGCTTTGTGACTTGAATGTATTTGCTGCAGTGTGTCAGGTAATCCCTGGTCTCGGGGATGGAAATGTATGAAATGTTTCATAGACCTTTTAGATCTATGCAAACACATGCTGGCCCAGGCCTTTTATTAGGATGGCCTGGTTTTTTTAGCTACAAGCCCGGACATGAGTATGCATGTGGCCCACCTTTGTCAGTTGCCCTGATTCAAATCATTCATTCAAAGGAACCCCTGCATTTTCTCTCTTGCTCTCTCTTTTTTTTCCCATCTTTATAACATCTGGCTGCTGATGAAT
>JAODKN010000127.1:4691931-4719058 GCA_026774425.1 Petrocephalus zakoni | reverse complement strand
GTCTAATCAAGGAGTCCCATCCCAGAGAGGCCCCTGGCAAGAAATAAGGTTTTATACAAAGAACACAAATACAGTGTGACCCCCCCCCCCCCTTTATCAGGAACCAATCAAAATAAGCCGCTCAGAATTCATGGGTATACTTGGGCCATCCCTGTTACTTTTTATCTTTATTTTTGCATCCTGTTTTTAGGTCAAGTTCTTGACCTCCTCCTGTAAGCTGCTCCTTGCCAGGTACAGCTACATTTATTTTTATTTGGGAGACGCTTTTGTCTGAAGCAGCATTGATTAGGGAAAATGATACATTTCAAATGTCCATTTGGTGAAGGAGTCACTTAGGCATAGGTGCGGCTAGGCTGCGATTCTGCAGGACGGCCAGTTACACGTGTAAATAGTGTTACAGCAGGAGTTACGCAACATCCTCCAACAAAGCAGAAACTTAAGACGGCTGATTTAATAGTAGAAACGCTGAGAGGCGAGTGGCATCCGGCTAGTAGAGGAATTCCTCGTACATATGGGTCTTCAGGAGTTTCTCGGAAGTGGAGAGAGAAGCTGATGATTTATTATTCCACCACATATGAGAACCTATGCAGTTGCATTTATTTATTTGCATGACTCTTATCCAAGGTGACGTACGGGTGAGAATGAGCTGGTCCCTCGAGGTTAAGGACCATACTCAAGGACTCAATGGATGGCAGAAGCAGGACGACCTTGGGATCCCAGGGACAGGGTCCTATCCGGCCGGGCCGTACACGTCCCCGGCGTGCCTGGGGGCTACGCTTGTTGCATTGTTCCTCCCCATGTCCGCCACTGCCCTGGGAGATTCTCGTGCTTGCCAGCCCCCAGCTGTTCCTTCAGCTGGAACGGCAGCGTGAGGTATGCTAGGGCGGCCTTTGTGTAGTCAGAGAGGGGCTTTTGTCAGATTGGGGGTCTTTGTGTTGGCTTTGTTGTCGGCCTGTTATGGCGGCTCGCAGGTCATTAGAGTGGCCCGCATCCAAGAAGGGGGGCCAGGAATTAGTCTGCTTCTTTTCTGCCTTTCTACACTCTGTATAATATTGTATACTTACAAGCTTTGTCATTTTTGTGGGGGCTAGTATTGAGAAAATGCCTCCCCAACCACATTTTAATAACTGACAATTAGGTCCACCCCCCGAACAAGCTCCACGTAACACATCGGTATCATCTCTGAGACATTGAAAGTTATCAATTGTTGATGAGTTTTATGGGGGTTTTTTTGGGGGGGAGGGTGTGCCAGGATTAATTAATGGCATTAAAATGGGAGTCAATGGGAAGCTTCCGTAAATATGAAAATGGGTTTGAGGGGTATTAGAGTAGTCTATTACGAGAAATACAATCAAAATACCACAGACTGCGATGTAAAAATTAGGTGGTGTAGGTTAGGGTAGGTCAATTTGGGGGAGGGAGACTGGTTTGCATGCAGCTTTAAGGCCCTGGCCAGTAGCACATTCTTACAGCATGAAATACAATACTTCAGATTCCAGGGGCCTTTCTCCCAGCTCATGAAGAAATGCATTGTTCCCTAATGTCATCTGGCAGATCGCTCCTCTGCTAAACCTGGCTTGGCAGAGACCAGACAGGATGTCTAAAAGTCCTCCGCAGTGCTTGGATGGAGCACCCGGGGGCAGCGGGATAGGGTACCTCTGCTTGGATGGAGCACCCCGGGGGCAGCGGGATAGGGTACCTTTGCGAGACCGGGATCACCTCTGCTTCACTGCAGGCTTACACTTCTGCTTAGGTTTAAAAAAAAAAAAAAAAAAAAAGTCAATATGTCCCCCCCCCTTAGTGGTGGTCACCCCGGGTTACAGTTATGTGGGACATGCGTGAACACGTGTTTGTTTGATTGTGGAGCTACCTGTATCAGGGGCCGATACATCCTGTCATCAGATTCCTTCTCAGCCTTCGAGAAATGCCTGAAGACCCGTCTATTTCAGGAGCACCTGTACTAGCCCGACATCCCTTCATGTTCCCTGAATGCACTTAATGTTGCACTTCCTGCTTATTGACCTCTTGACAACATGTATGTCTGTATTGTGCCGTTTGCCTCGCAGTTACATTGCTTTGGACAGAAGGGGGCGGTGTGTGTGCCTCAGCGGGTTAGGACACTGTGCCCGTGATCTGAATCCTAGGCTCGTCAGTGATTTCGACTATTGGGTCCTAAAGCCCTTCGCCCCTAATTGCCCCGGTGACAGTCGGACACTGCTTTCAGTTGTCTGCTAAATAAATTGTAATTGTAAATGAATGTAGCCAGTAATGGCACTAACAGCTCTGTACTTCGCTGTTTGTTACACAGCCGGTGCCCTGCAGCTATGTACTGCAGAGAGCAAACATGGGCCTTAGTCAGATATTGACTAATTCTGAATCATGACATATCAGAGCTGGGAATCTCTCGTGCAGCGATTGCCTATCCACAGGGCAGCACTGTGTATTTGGAATAGTATATGCATGCACATGTTGGTGACTTCCTCAGACGGAATTCCTGCGAGAGGAACCGCTGGGAAACTGCGAAGCCTCCTTGCCGCGAAGGGATCCCAAAATCCTTAGAATGTGCCTGGGAGTTTGCCGCCTTCCTGCGAAACGCTGATGATGTTTCTGCATGTCGGTGTCCGCTGATGCAGGTTCCAGATGCATACCAGCACATAAATCCCTTTCCACTTGGACAGAACAGGGTCCACTGTATTGACCTCCAGCTCCTGCTTCATGGAGCATACTCTCAGAAAAATTGTTTTAGTTATTGAGTAACTGGTGCTGATACTCTTCAGGAAAGGTGTATATAGATTTTTGTTTTTATTGAAACCGTTGCTTTAATGGCTCTTGCTGTTTTTAATTCATTGCTTTACGTCCCTTTGTATAGTCTCTATAAAATCCCTAAGTGCCTTAGGGCTGCTCGGAAGGAAGTTGCGTAAACAAACTAAATTCAATTGAGTGGCTACTTTCCCCGCACCACTGATCTACCTCTGGTGCTGATTAATTTTGCAGGGCACTGCAGGGCTGTTAACTGTGTCGTCACAACACACAGGTCATCTGCACAGAGGCTCAAATCCATTTAGCGTGGTTTTTCGGGGCTGTGTGCATGTATTTTTTAGGGGGGGGGGCGTGGGTGGGATGACACTGGGCCTGGTGCTGGGAAACTCATTACTCCCAGGGATATCCATGAGGGAGAGGAACCCCTGCCTGATAAGTCCATGTGTTCTGCTATGCTTGGCAGTGACTCTCTGAACGGTGATTTGTGTCCTGTTAAAGTTGGGCATCACTGGGTATATTTTGCTGCGCCGTTGTAACATATGGTAGTGTTTCAGGAGGTCAGTTGATGAGTATAATGAGCACTACCATATATCAGGAAAAAAAAAAACACTGCAATCCCATTTGCCTTGCTCAGATCAGCAGCTGCCTGAACTGATTTGGCATTTCCCTTGCAACTTAAGATGTTCCCTGTGTTTTTCCCCAGCATACCCGGAATTGTTCCCAAGTATGATACACAGGAAGCACGCATACTGGAATTAAACGCAGCAACACTGGCACCCGTCGTCAAACTGTGTGGGTCTAGACTTTTCTTGGCGATACATGTTGCCCTCGGTATTCTTCCCCCAAAGCAAACGCATCAGCCGACAGTTAAACATGTTTTCCGTCATTCTTCGCAGCTTTGAATTTTTGCTTATTTGTTAATTACGGGAGACTGCTTCTGTCATGCTTTGAAGTGCCAAGATATTTTGATTAATTCTCACGTTGGGGATTTTTATCGTACTTTTAGAATTGGGTGAGAATTTTGACATGAGTCTGTTGACGCTTGTCTCTAATCACAAGCTGTTGGGTCTCCGTGATTATATGTCTGGGGTGCTGCGAACACGGTTTATGTACGAGGAGCGTCTGGCTGTCTGTTTAGCTATCAAAGTCACTTTCAAATATGGTTTGAAATCATGCCTGGATATCAGGATGTTGAGCATTGCTTTTGTACTGGTTAGTCTAGAACAGTCATGTGACCATCAAGGAGTGTTCTGGTGTCCAACACAACAAGCAAGGATAGAGTAAATATTAGTGACGGAATGCTGAGTAACGGTTTTTCCAGTTTTCCCATGGATCAATGTGGGAAAAAATAATAATCTTGTGCCGTTTCCTCTCCCGTTAAGTGGCCATGTAAGACTTGGCATTCATTTTCCGTCAAAAAGTTGAGTAATGTCATGATGCCTACTCCACACGTCCCGCAAGTGAGCTTTCTGAAAGGTTTTAGAGGTCATGCCCCTCCCCTCACCCCCTAAAATAAATATTATAAATAAATAAATGAGTAGCAGGACGTGGTGATTAATTAGCATCACTGAACCTTGATAAAAGATACAAAGCCGATTGTCGGAGGGGAAGAAAAGCCTCCTCCCGGGGATGCGAAATTGGAGACATGTGTTGGGTAACGAGAAACGCATGTGGGATGATTCTGGAGCGCGGTCAAGGTCCAGCAGGCCCGGCCGCTTTCCGAAAGGTGCTCATTTCCTCTCTGGCGGGCCACTTGGGCCCGCAAACACAAGCACTCGCCCCGGTCTTTCGGATGTCTCCAGCCCCTTCGTCCCTTTGCGGTTTGTGGAAAAGATGAAGCATTTGTAGGGTGATTTTAGTTATCCAGAGTGGGGGGGTGTCATCGTTTTGGCACACAAAATGAGATCTCGAAGTTGGATGGTTTGGTTTCGTTAGAAAAATCCGTTAATAATGATGATGATGATGATGATACATTTAATTCTGGTGAATCAGCTCACACTCTGGTGCTGTGTTCAAAAATTGGACCGGAGAGCGTTTCTGCGATGTGTGTTGCTAGGGACGACAGATGTGTGAGCTGCCGGGCCAATTCAGTCTCCTAGCCAATGAACGATGTGACGTCCAGCTCCGCGCGCGTGCCAACACATTTTCCGTGTCCGATCTGCTGCGCTCATGCCGCTGTCTCAGCCCGCATGGACTCGTGTTTAGGTATAGTCCATGACAATGAGCAGTGGTATATTTCTGTCATTGTAATAGTGACTGAAATAGACCAAAACAAAATCAAAGGTATTTCCACTGTGGTGGAATACTGACTTCCACTGCTCCATTGCTCTGTGATTTCCATAAGTGACTGCTAACATAGCTAGACCTGCTTGGCTGAAATTTGAGCACGCTCACATTGACGTGTGTGGACCAGAGTTTCCCAACCCAGGTGTCAACTATAGCATGCAATGCAATCCCTCCCTTTCTCCTTGGCATTGAAAAAGCCAAACAATCCAGGGAATGAGCAGCCTTGGCTTCCATATTAATTAAACTGTATATTATTTTATTTGGTAATTTTTTATTTATTGTAAATTTTGGTAATTTACAGAAACAATTGTAATTAAGCAACAGACCCGGAGGTCTTGGGACACTTTTTAATATTCTATTCCTTCTAGTGATGTGTGGTAATGTCTAAGCCAGCATTATTCTTATTTAACTCTATCTGCTTCAAATAATGATCAGTTCAGGTCTCCCTAAAACCTACCTCTTATTGTGCTTCTGCTTTTTTTAAAGTCAGGGACATTTAGATGTGACTTGGAGGGGGAAAAAGCTAACTAGCTGGGTTCCTGGGCTTACCGCTTGCAAAAAAGCATTAGCTTATTCTGTCAGAAATTTCATTTTTATTTCTGTTTATATATTTTATATGTTTATATTTCGACTGAAAAGCATGTTGGGTCCAACTGCTGTTGTTTTTGAATGTGTTTTTCAAATTAATTGCCTTTACTGGACTAAACAACACCACTAGCAGCGGATTTATAGAATTTGTCCAGCCAACCTTCTATTTTGGGTAGAGCTTGAAATTGAGAGAATTGCATAAAAAAGCTCGTACTTGTGGTTCCCTAAGCTCAAGACCTTCTTCCGCTAGGTGCTTCATGATGTACCCTTCTTAATGTTTCACAGAGCTCATCAATAGCGGCTCTGTGCTTGAAAATATAAATGTAGTATTGTGGCATGTACTTTGAGAGGCCCAGCGGAGACCTCACTGGGAATGGAGTTGGGGGTATGACTGGGGTGGCAGATTGCACACAAGTCCAACAAATGTTACTGGCTAATTAAACTAGCTTATCCCTCAGGCAGCTAGATTAGTCTTCAAGTCTAATGGCCCCACCCCCTGCCATTTCCCCTGCCTGGTCTGTTCTTTCTGTCCCATGCTGGACCCAGCTGTAACTCTGCCCCCCCCTTCATCCGAACCACAAAGGTGTCCAAGTAAGGTTAGCAAATGAATGATGGTGCATGCACACTACTGCATTTTCTTTTGCTGGCGAACTTTCCAGAAGGCTTTTTTCCTCCCCTTTTTTTGAAGTTTGAGCACTGAAGGAACTGGGGGAGTTGGGAGATCAAACAAATACCCCCCCCCCTTACTAGTTTGTTTGGAGTTGTCTCCATATGGGTTACAGTTAATGGGGTATTAAAGACAACCATCTCCACTTGTAACGTAACATTGCTGGCTGTGGCCTCATTAAATGAATTTCACGTGTGAGTTTGGATGCCAGAAAAGGGGGTGTGGGGGAGGGTGGTGAGAGATCTAAATCCAAATACCTTTGAATGCTTGTGAAAACACATAACAAAGTGCTTCTCTTTTTGTAGGGTTGATTAGTATACAGTGATATTGTTTACTTTCAGAATTAGCATCGGTGAGGAAGAGCAATGTGTGTTGCTCAACCAAGAATGTGAAAGATTGGGAGGTGCCCTGGGGTTTGTGAGTCTGCAAGCTATCTTTGTGATTATATAATTATTGTTATTATTCAGGGAAGCTTTAGAACACCTGGTTGAAGGTTAGTGCGGTTCCTGCTGGAGGAGGAACGCTCAGATCAGTCCTCACCTGCCGCCGAACTTTGCCGAGACATGTCTGTGTTTATTATACAGCTCCTTGTTTCCGTTTAGATATCCTGTGCTCTTTCGTTTGGCTCCGGAGCGCCAGGGAGGCCTACGTTCTCTGTGCTCAGTGAACGAAAGAAGCATGCAGCTGATTTTGCTAAAGCCACCATTTGTGATGGGGGACCCCCATTCACTCTATCTCATTGTTGTAGATCATAGCAACAACTTCCGAAACAATCCATCAATCCATCTTCCAACTGCTTATCTTAGTCAGGGTCACAGGGGGGCCTGGAGCAGCATAGGGCAAAAGGCTGGGTCGCGCCCTGGGTGGGATGCCCCTCTTCCTAAATCATGAGAAGTGAGCATGTTTGATAACAGGAAGTATCATACATAACTGACTATATTTTGACTGGTACAAACGTGACTGGGTTATAAGTGCAGAGGGTCTTATTCTATACTGACGGATGGGCAGGTTTCCACCTGAGACAAGTCGAGTGTCCGTCATAAGCCCATGAAGTCTGACGCCCAGATGTGCACTTTCCCACATGTGGTTTTCCAGAGGACTGGAATCCGTGATGTTCTTAATGTATGGCGTGATTATTTATCATCCCTGTAAGTGACCTGGAGCTGACCTTCTGTTTTTACCTCTCGGGCAGCTTTTGAGCTTATTTACCACATGAGATGTAGCTCGTTTCTGGGTTTATGGTCCTGCCCCACCCACTATCCAGACATTTATTGGGAGCTGAAGGATCTGAGCCGGCTCGTGGCTAAGAGACCCCACTGGTATTTCGTAGAGGACACTGATTTCCCCCCAAGGTCCTCTCGTCTTTCCAGCGGATTGACCGTCTTCGTGGAGTAGCAGAGGAGCTGTGATATGTAAGGGCCATTTAGGACGCTCGGTGGGCAGACAGTGTCGCAGCCTGCTGGGTGGTGTAGGGCTGGGCCTCCGACTCGCACCGCAGAGGTGTGAGGCCGCGGTCAGCAGCACGGTCCTCCTGATTGGTTGCAGCTGCGGCGGGGAGCCCACTTCAGATGGTCCGGCCTGGTGGATGCCTGCTGCGATCTTTGTTTTAAAGGCTTCGGGAACTCATGCTAGCACCTCATTTTGTGGGTAAGTTAGGTAGCTGCCCCGTTTTCCTTGAGCTGGTAAACATTACCCATTCAGAACAGAGTGCCATAAGGGTTCTGCATGGCCTAAAGGGATTCACTACCAATGCCATGGGTCACCTTTCAGTTTGACCATGTCCTTTGTGAGATTGACTTGTTTGTTTAAATTTCTTTCTTTGGTTAAGAATTGTCTTTGTCTCTAAATGCACTTCCTGAGTGGGGAATGCCGTCCCGCAAAGATAAATGCGAAAAGCACCCTGGAATGGGCGCTTCATCCTGATATGGTAGCCTGGCTTTGGCTGATTTCGATCTGGTACAGAGTGTGTTTTTGTTTTGGGGATGGTAGGTGAAGCGGAGTTATCAGTGCATGTTCATGCGAAACTGGCAGGTAGGTGTCCTCTTGTTCTCTTTGAAGGGATGGGGAAGGGTGCCAAGGATTTCCAAGGCTCTCCGCTGTAATCGGGCAAGTCGCGAGTATCATGGTGGTTGTTTTCGACTGCCGATATACATCATAGGGTTGGTTGTTTGGGTTTTATTTAGCGGCCAACCTTTGTCGTGTCAGTTGAGAAGCATCCGTTCGTTCATTGCCAGTATGACTTTTAAATATTTGTCCCTGAGAAAGGTGGTGGTGTAATGGTTAGGGATACGACTGTGTAATTGGGAGGTTGCCGGTTCGAGTCCCCGTCCCGCAAGTACCGCTGAGGCACCCTGAGCAAGGTACCGTCCCCAAGCACTGCTCCCTGGGTGCTCGAGTAGCTGCCCCCTGCTCTGTCACAATGTCACATGGGTGAAATGCAGAGGACACATTTCATTGTCCTGTGCTGCGGTGTGTGACGATTAATAAGCTTTCATTACCGCGCTGTTTTTCAGTAATGGCCTGGTCACTTGTATGTACATACAGGTGTGTAAAACTCTGATTATTCTGTGGGATCCTAGATGTTGTTTTAGTAGCTCAAACGTTCCCCTGCCAGCTGGCGACACAAACTTGTAGCTGATGTGCTTTCTTCTGTCCCAGTGACCATAGCTTCTATATGTCTCGCATTTGAGTGGATCAGCCAGCTCCGCCATCGCTCCACTGGGGCTGTTTCAGCCCCCATGTTTTGGGACGGGTGCGAAGCCGTCCCCTGGAGAGCTGTTCGCCCCGTCACCTCTGACCTGCCCCCCCGTGTCGTTCTGTTATTCTTTCCCAGCATCCTTACGCCCGGAGTTTGTTTCTTCTGTAGTTATTTTGGAGTAACCAGCTTGCAGAATAACCAGAGTTTTTCTCTCTCCCTCTCTTTCGCTCTCTCTTCCCCTCACGCCCTCCCTCTCGTTCCAGGGCCTCCTGTCAAACTCCGAGGACGGTGGCCGAAAGCCTGCAGTCACGTTCCGCACCGACAGTAAGCTTTAGGGGAACCAGCCCTCTTAATGTCCCTTTCCTCTCTGTTATTTCATGAATGAGCAGCGACCACTCAGAGAAGGGGAAAGAAATACTGGTCAATGGCATTCTAAATTCCAGTGCCCCCCCCCCATGCCACCCCCCTGCCACCCCCTGCAGAACTTACCAGAAGTCAGATTTTCTGTGGATGCTAATCAGGGTTTTCCCTGGCAGTCAGTCCCCCATTGTCTGTGGCTGTCAGGGGAACCCAGCCTGCTCTATAGCCACTGATTTAGCATCACAAAGCCGCACTGCAGAGCCTGGGGTCTTAAACGTAACGACTGACTACCCCTCGTCCTCCCCCTGGGGGAGACGGGCACTCTATGGCTGAAGGGGCCTCATGGCCCACTGTAGCTGTAGCTTAGCATGTTCCGGAATCTGGCGGCGGTGACCCTCCCTTCCTTGTGTCCGCTAGACTGCACAGTGAACTGGGGCCAGGTGGGGAAGCATGCCATCCACGAGGTGAACAACGTCACCTTCAGCCACCTCTCCTGTGACAGCCAGGCTGCCGTGGTGGTACACTGGAACCCAAGTCCCCTCGGTATGGTGGATTTTATTCCTTTTTCGTCACCTAGGAAACTATTGTGTTGGTAGCTGCTTTTTTATTGTGCTGTAATAATTCATGTAAATCTCTGTGTGCTCAAGGATACATCGGAAGGGTCCTTTCATGAACCTCAGATACTTCTGTCATTAACCACTTAGTCGTTTTTACACAGCTAGAGGTTGTGCTCATGCAGGCTGCATGTTGTTTGCCAGAGGTACCACAGGGGGCCTCCTCTGGGTTCCTGGTCTTTGTTCTTGAGGTGCTCTGCCCCCTGCTGGCCGGGCCTCTCTGGGATTCTGTAGCGCCGTGGAGGTTTTCACAGTTTTAGACCTTTTGCTGTTTTTTTTTTTTTTTTTTTTTGTACTTCTGTGCCTTCACTAATTCAGAAGATGTTGGGGGGGGGGGCTGGGGGTAGGGAGGGAGGAGCGAAGTGGACAAAAACAGCCCGCATTCAAAGGCGCCGTAGAGCCCGTCGTGATCAAAGGTCCTGGCGCCGTGTGACCAGTCAGGTTACTCTTCCCACACAGACGGTGGTCCCAGACCAGACACAGGGGCTTCAGCTCCACAGCGCTACCTAGAGCCCTTGTCAGAATGCGGGGCAGGTGCGAGGGAAGGTCTGTAGCCCCTCTCACTGCCCCCGCTCCTCCGGCAGCCAGACCTCAATTGAACCCGGTAATCTGAAGCCCCCCCCCTTCAACCAAAGGACAATGAGGCCCGTTGTGAGCATGTGCTGTGGGTTAATCTTTTTCACTGGGGCAGGACTCAACACCACTCAGGTGTGTGTCTATATTTAAAAAAAAAAGGGGCTTCCTGAAGAGCAGAAAGGAGGCGGATGGGCTCCTCCTGCACAAACGACATGGCGGCATGGCTGCCCGTGGGACAAAAAGCTACCGGAGGAGCCGAACAAGTCGGACCACTTCTTCAGCCCATTTTTTTTTCCATCTCTGTGGAGCGATGGCTCGATAGTATCTCCGGAGCGGCTGAAGGTGTGGAGTTACACCCAGCACTAAGAAGAGGCTCTTTGTGCCCGCACCCGCACACCATGGTAACAGGAGCCGGATGGAATTTGTCTTCCTGTGCCCCCACAGATAAGGCAGGAAAATAATTCAGACAGATTCGGGGGGGGGGGGGGCAGTACTTCTCGTCCCCCATTCTGGTTTTAGGACTGGGCCCCCACTTTGTCACCCACCATGGCTGCTTACGGGACATTGGACTGCTTGAGTGTTCAGGCTTTTATTTTTTTATTATTTTTATTTTTTGGCTGGGTGGGTGGTGCCAAAGTGCAAGGACACCTTTTTTTCAGAGAGATTTTTCATGGAATGTAATGAAATTTGTTTCTAGCCCAAAGCACACAGAGCTCTTAAGCTCGTCCTTCCCCACTTGAAAGAATTTTGTCGTTTTAATTTGGGTTATTTTCAGAACCCAGCCAGACACCAGCTTTTGGTCTATGTAATATGGCTCTTGGCACCGAAATAGTCTTTATTAGATACTGCGTTGAACTCTTCCTCTGTTTTTCATAATTGGTATTTCAAATGACTTTTAATGGCACTGTGGTACTTTTTTCAGGGATCGAACATGTTAAAGGCTTCCGGGTCTACCTAGAAGACAAGAACCCAGAGGGCAAACAGTGTCAGCACATGGCTTTGAAAGATCCACGCCAGCTCACTTTCTCTTTCAGGAATTTTGTGAGTGCTCTGTCCATTTTGTCTAATCAAATTAATCATTAACCTCTTCATATTAGCTGGTCAAATATAAGACGGCAGCCGCCCATTTACGGCTATTGATTGCTTTTGATTTGTTGCTGAAGCCTGTTTTTAATCTAGGAACACAATAGTAGTCATTGGTGTACATGTGTTTTTCAGTTACTCAGTTTCTGGTATGTATTTATTTTTTCTTTTGGCCTAACATCCCCTGCTTTATTAAGGGGGGGTGGGGGTGGCCCTGGGCCAGGCTTAGGCCTTGTGGAAAGTGGATGTCCCATCCTCAAGGTCTCACATTCTCTCCCGCTGGCCTCCACAGAGGATGAGCAGCCAGCCCTTCTCGGGCCTGGCCTTTGAGACGGATTACATGGTCCGCATCGTGCCGTTTCCCACCTTCATGAACGACAGCTATTTCCCACCATCCTTCCTGCGCACAAACAGTACGTGACTTTTGTTGCTATCCCTGCTTCTTAGGATGGGAAGGTTCCCGTCATGCATTTACATTTATTTATTTAGCAGACATAAGAAAAAGCAAAGCATCTGATAGCATCTGGAACTTCAGAAGGATTTGGATTTAAGGGTCTTACTACGGTGATAAAATGACTTTGCTGGCTACATGATTCCAACCTACAACCTGGTCACAGGCCCTAGGCCACTGAGCTACACACCTATAGTACACTGGATCCAGGCTGCTAGGAAGCAGCCCTTATGAAGGGATGCAGTCGTGCACGTTTCACAAATCCCTGAAGCGTGACGCTGCGAGTTCCCTGAACACCTGCATTGGTTTAGGCTCTTAGTGTTCAGTCCTTTTCTGTAACATAAGATATGAGTGGTGAAAACCTCGGTTTCCCTTGGAGCTGCCGGGGATAAAGCCGGCAGCCGCTAATGCTACATGAGACGGCATCGCTCCTGGGCACTTCTCGTTTGGTGAGGAAAGGGAGGATGAAGGAGTTTGACTGGGTCTCTTTGTTTTCACAGGCTGCGAAGTGCTTTTGGGATCAGACAATCTGGTCTGTAAGCCATGTGAGTTGTGCCATTGATACCTGTACCCCCCCCCCCCAAATACACAGCATGTACTGTTTTAGGAAAGTGGATTAACATTCTTGCTACCAGTAACTGTGGCTGCTTATTGGGAGGGGGGGTGGTGGGTTTTTTTTTGCTTCCTGTTATCTGAATATTCATGACTATTCAAATGGATTCTGGCTCCCTGTTCTAATGGCCTTGTCTTCCGCAAACAGTCTGGAAGCCCCGGAGTTTCAGTGTCTCCCAGATCGGCTCCAGCCTGCATGTGGTGTTTAATCCCGCCCCCTCGACGTTTGGCTTCCGCGCCTACTACCTTTACTACAAGATGAGGCAGGAAGGCTCCTTACGGCAGAAGCGCTGCAAACCGGTAATGTTCTTCTTCTTTTGCCTCCTCCTTCTTCTGCTTTGGAACTGATGGAATGTAAGGCCCTGGTCTACCTGCTCAAAGGAAGATGGAGCCTCATTCTGTTCCCTCATTCAGATTATTGCTTTTTTCCCAAGGAATGACTGAGGACACGTCAAAGAGCAGAGAGAATCATTGGTTTGCAGTGTACAAGCATAAAAATCGTTATTCGTTATAGAAATTCATCTCCTCTGCAACTGTCATCCTCAGTCATGTGTTTATGAGTGACGAAATAAAGTATCGCTTATTCAGAGTTCCACCATGAGCAATGCAAAGTGGTGTGAGATTCGCCATACTGTAAAGTCCTCCTCTCCAAGGTCTCCACTGGCTACTCGCACCGTATGGGAGCTCCGTGCATAAATCGTTAAATACTGACGGGTGCGAGCCTGAGTACTTTCCCAGCAGTGACTTGGTTCCAAATGATTCTGCTGGACTCTTAAAGGTCTCCTCGTCTCAAGGATGAGATTGCATGTGTTGGGTTTAGAAGAAGGACCCATTTTCTTTAATAAACTTTGAGAAAAAACAGAAATCCGTCTCATCTGCAGCTGTCGTCCTTAGTCATGTCATGAGTGATAAAATAAAGTTGCCTTTAATGAGATTTCCATCATTCCTGTCCACATTATATTTTAAATTTTATTACTATAAATTGTATACCAAAATTGGTAGCATACCACATACCTCCA
Organism: Petrocephalus zakoni; assembly: GCA_026774425.1. Lineage (NCBI taxonomy): Eukaryota > Metazoa > Chordata > Actinopteri > Osteoglossiformes > Mormyridae > Petrocephalus > Petrocephalus zakoni. Next base: position 4,705,344 of record JAODKN010000127.1, on the reverse strand, counting down.
GGGTTCAAATTCTAGCTGTCTGTCTGTCTCTTTCTTACCAAAGAACCTCACAAGTATAGCAAATTCTCAGAAGGCTGTAGTATCAGAGCAAAGGTCTTTTATCAGTCCTTAATTCTTCAGATTTAATTGTATAATAGGCAATTGAAAAAGTGGAAATGCCAAAGGCCTTGTATTTTGTTTGGTTACTTATGGTTAACGTTGGGGCTAGGTAGGGGTCATGGGTGTCATGATTGGGGTTTTGGGTTTTCCCATAGAAATGCAAGTGTGTGTGTGCGTGTGTGCGTGTGTGCGTGTGTGCGTGTGTGTGTGTGTGTGTGTGTGTGTGTGTGTGTCTATTGCACAGATTTCCACTGGGTATTCTAGTTTCCTGCCACAGTCCAAACACATGCAATTAGGCTAATTGGTGTTTCTATATTGCCCATGGAGTATGGCAGTGTGTTTGAGTATGTGCCTTGCAATGGATTGGTATGCTGTCCAAAGTTTACTGCAGCCTTATGCCCTGTGCTGCCTGGGGTGGACTCCAGGCCCCCAAAGACCAGGATAAGTGGTCACTAGATAGATGGATGTATACAAAAAGGCTAAAAGACACCAGAAGAGACCTTGTGCTATTGGAGGAGTTTTGGGAACCAGCATAATTATCACAAAGCTATCCGAGTAGATAAGGTGCCCAGGAGACCCGTAACTTGCAGGGGAAATTCTTTGATTTGGGTCAAAGGTTCATCCCATTATCGCAATGTCTCTGCAACCACTTCCCAGACATTTCAGCTTGCTGATTGAGTACATGCAGGATTTTTTGGGGTTTTAAAAATGGTATTTTGTTCAACATTTGTGTTGCATGTTACAATTGCATGCATACACTAAATGATTTAAAATGTTTTAGGTCAAGCTTGCATTACTCTTTAGATGACAATTGCTGAAAACTTCTATGTAGATTTTCTGTTGATGCCATAACATTTTTGACACTTGATGTTGGAAGTCGCATTTGAATTGCAACCTTCTCTCTCCAGGAGTCCAACTCTGATAAAACTTCATGCATACTCGAAGATCTCATCCCAGGAACCTACACAATTGAGGTAACTTTTTTTTTTTTTCCTACTTTGTTTATCTAGTCATGTTCCGGACCCTTTGGAATTTGTGTACTGACTAGAGGTTTTCACTCAGCTTCTAAGTTGACTGTGGTCTCCGGGTCTCTCATTAATGGGTGTATCATCCTGTCATGCAGGCTCGCTCTTTTAAAGCACATATGACCTCAGAATTGAGCAAGGTCAAATTAATTGGGCATCTCTTAAGCACTGTGTTAGATGGCCAACTGGCATATCTGCATGTCTTGTCTGGAATACACCCTTGGAAGAATGTCTGATCTTGGGAAGTACATATTCTGTACATGAGTATCAATACCCACTACAGGGTTTTGAGGCGAAATGACATCAGGACTGAACAATATATTTTTTTCTCCTGTTCTCCAGCTCCGTGATGACGGCAACGCCACGAGACGCCAGACGCAGTACCACGTCAGCCAAGGTAATTGGAACCTCGGATCTAACAGACCCAGTTTTGTTGCGGCTGGTGACCAGCTTGTCGCCGTTTCAGAAATGAGGAAGGCTTTGACGATAACTACAGAATGGCCCATCGAACTTGAAAGTGCTTACTAATTTAGCAGACCTTTTATTTAATAGCATTTAAAAGCCTTTTTGTAAAAATCCAGTGTGTCCAACCACTTGTGGCAGTGAATATTTTGTTTGTTTTTTTTGCATGATGGATTATGATGGCCATTTTTGTCTGTCTTGCTGTTCATTTGGCTGCTCAGTGCACTCGCCCTGGGCGGGCCCCATCCGCGCTATGGCCATCACCGTGCCCTTGGTCATCCTGTCTGCCTTTGCCACCCTCTTCACTGTGATGTGTCGCAAGAAGCAGCAAGGTAAGACCCCCCGCCCCCCCCCCCAGTCTGACCAGGCTCTAATTTCACTCCCGCTGTTGCTGAACAATGCCGGGGAAGGGATGCAGGCCGCCTCGCTCTGCACGGCTGTGATTTCCACGGCTCTTTTGAAGTTGCCTCGTTTCGCAGTGCGTGCTGGTTCCACCTCGTACTTTAATCGCAGCGAGGCTGGGTCGCATCGGCCCTCACCTGACGCCTCTCTTCCGTCTTCCTGGCCCAGAGAACATATATTCCCATTTGGACGAGGAGAGCTCAGAGTCCTCCACCCACACCACGGCCCTCCACGCGAAACGCCCGTGGCCCCGGCCCAAGGTCTTCCTCTGCTATTCCAGCAAAGATGGCCCCAAACACCTGGCTGTCATCCAGAGCTTTGCTGCATTCTTGCAGGACTTCTGCAGTTGCGAGGTACGCGGTCGAACGATTTGCAGAGCTGGCTGTACATGGGCTGTACAACAACTTTAAGTATTTGCTGCCCCCTAATGGACAGTTGAATTAACTACATGCTTTTAGCAATGTTTTTCTCCACTCCATTCCTCTGCTTTACATTTTAGAGCCCAGGTATAACGACGCATATTATCGTAGATGTTGGTTAGCATTTACATTTGTTACCTTCTGTCAAATACATCATTGTATATACTGCTAGAAATATTGTTGCCTTGTTCCACAAAGGCCATATTTTTTTCATTCAGCTGTGTATTATATTGTAAATCCCGGGCCAGTTTGGTGTTTCAGGGCAGCGTGTAGCATTGTGGTGAAAGATGCAGTGGTTTGGTTTAGGAACTCATAGGTTGTTTCAAACTAAATGTGTTTCTGTGGGCAGGTGTTACTGTTGTACCATTTAGGGAGCTGCTTAATCTGGTTTTCTCAAAAAGCCTGACCACATTGGGTACAATGTGATGGTCAGACTGGCTAGTGGCCAGAGATAAACAGCCGGTGCTGTGTGCTGCCCGCAGGTGACACTCGACCTGTGGGAGCACCTGGAGATCTGCAGGGAGGGCCAGATGGCGTGGCTGAGCCGGAGGCTCGAGGACGCTCAGTTCATCATCACCGTCTGCTCCAAGGGAATGAAGTACTTTGTGGAGAAGAAGAACCGGAGGGGCAAGGGCGGTGCCGGGCACGGGGGTGCTGCGGGAGGAGACCTGTTTGTCGTGGCCGTAGCCATGATCGCCGAGAAGCTGCGGCGCGCTCGCCAGGGCTCGCCGGACCTCTCCCGCTTTATGGCGGTCTACTTCGACTACTCCCGCGAGAGTGACATTCCTGCCGCGCTGGACCTGGCGCCCAGGTTCAAGCTGATGGAGCAGCTCCCACGTCTATCTGCCCGCCTGCACTGCCGCCCGGCCGGTGCTCCCGACCACGAGGCCCGGCCGGCAGCCACCAGCGAGCGCAACTACTTCCGCAGCCGGTCGGGCCGCTCGCTCTACGTCGCCATCTGCAACATGCACCAGCACATCGCCCAGGAGCCCGACTGGCTGGAGAGGCAGCTGGCGCCGGGGCCCGGGCCGCAGCCATGTACATACCCGCCGGTGGAGAAGCTCGATTCTGGACTGGCACTCAATGAGGTCGCCATCAGGGGGCTTCCTGAGGGAGACCGTCCCCTGAAGAACACCTTGCTTGCTGTCCCCCAGGGCTCTGGCGCCTTGTCCAGACTGTCACAGGGGGAACGTGAGGTCTCTGCCTCCCAGGACAGCAGTGCCCCCTTGAGACCTGTTCTGCAGGCAGAAGGCAATGCCAGCCCCCCCGAAATGCCCAGGGACTCGGGCATCTATGACTCATCAGTGCCCTCCTCTGAGCTGTCCATCCCCCTCATGGAAGGCCTGTGCCCGGACCAGGCAGACTCTTCCTCCCTGGCGGAAAGCATGTCGTCGTCTTCCGGATTGGGTAAGACCATGATCAGAAATGCACTCTAATTCAAACATCTCGACCAGTCAGACGGCTGAGGACATTAACATGGCAAACCTGCAGGACCTGATATTCTCCTTACCATAAACACTGATATCTGTTGGGGGGGAGCAAAACGAACCAAGAGGCTGCAGAAAGAACCGTAAAATGGCTGTGCAGTGGATATGCTGCCGATATTTGACTTGATATGCATCTCTTCTACTGCTATACTTTAAGAATAGCATTCCACCCGAATGCTCACACCTATAAAAACGTGTGAAAGTCCCTTTGCCTGACTGTGAACTCACGCCTATCGCGTTGTCTTCCAGGTGACGAGGAGCCCCCTGCTGGTAGCTTGGTGCACTGCGGTGTGCCCACCATCTGCAAAGCTGAGCTACACCACAGCTTTCATCAGAGTGACGGCCTGACGCCAGAGGGGCCTTTGTAGGGCTTGTGGGCCGGACACATGTTGCCACTTTATAGACCCGCCCCCTCCCTGACTTCCACCTCACAGGTTCTCCCCGACCAGCTACCTGTCACATGTTAGGGACAAAATAACATTGGCGGAAGCTACTGACATCCCCCACCCTCTCTTCACAAGGACGGACAAGGGAGTAACAACACACTTTAATTTTAGTCCTGTCATGACGCTATGTGACCAAAGAGGTTACAGTTTTTTGTTTTTAGCTATCACAATGTGTATGTGGTACACTTTTTATATATACAACATTTCATCTGCTCAGTGTCTACTTAATCTTCCATATTTATACTGCTGTGCCTAATGTGATGACAGCATTAACCGGCAATGTTAGCACTGCCACTCGTGGTTTGAGTGGTTCTGTGCGTATTGTTTTAATTTATTTTCGAATCCCTCCTTTTCTGGCGTGTTTTTCAGCAAGACTGTTATTCCGCTGTTGGCAGGTTGACAAATTGCGAATGCCAAATGTGTATCAGAGCACTTTTAGATGATACGCAATGTCAGAATCTTCTTAGTATTTAATTTGTTAAATGTGAAATTTTGCTTAACATTCTTAAAGAAACTATGCCAATATTAATGCTGTGGGCTTTTTTGCATCTGTTACATTAAAATACTACAGCTGTGTTACTTAAGGTAAACTGTTATTTCTGGATTTTTTTTAAAAACGGATGTCATTACGCCTCAGTATTTGATGAAATTTACATCTTTTTAACAGGAACATGACAATTATGAATATGGCTGAAATACAAATTTCCCCTCTAGTTTCCTTGAGATTTTTATAAAACCAGAATCTGATATTAACTGAGTATCAAAGGCCACAGATATTTTCCACATAGGAGTGTGTCATGTGGAAATTGGTTTCTTAAAGATAAGGTTACAGATGATTCTACAGCACATTTGTTTCCCATGCAGCTATTTGAGTTATTTGTAAACGATTTCACATATGGTTGTCATGTTGTACAGCAAAATGCTAAGTTTATTTTTTTAAACCTCAGACTACAGATATGTTCCATATTCAGCTGAATTAGGAAAAAAAACGCAATGGATTTTTCCTTTTTTTTTTCCGACCCTTGTTGTATAGTGTTAGAATATTAGAGTTTATTTCTACATTATATATATAAATATATATAATATACTTTGTACTGTTTTATAGTACCAAAATGTAGGAAATAAGCATAAAATAAAACTGGTGTTATTAAGGATGGTTTTCAGGAGTGTTATTTCATGAAGATTTAAGACATGAACTGAATTTACCTCGTCTATGTGCAATCCACAATTCTTTCATTAGGTGGCAGTAAAGGCATTTTAATTAGTCTTTAATATCATAGAAGTGGAATTTGAATTTCGGGCTGCTGGTGAAACCTGCAGCCCGAGAGCATTTTGCATTATTCGTGGTTGTTCGGCTAGTAGGATGTCTGTATGTCAACACACCTGAAGCAGTATGGAAACGGCTACCAAATGTCACAATGTGACACCCCGTCCTGCACATTCAAAATGACAGTCATTTGTTTAATGCAAATACTTAACTGTCAAAGTTGCATTCTCTATGGGTGTAACAAGCCTTTGTATGCAATGTGAACAACGCTAAATGTTACCTTACACTAATATGTCAGTGATGAAAATCTGCTTGCACATGTCAAATATGTTTGTTTGCTGGCAGAGGCCCAGTGATGACTAATTAGATTCCAACTAGTTATGATGTAGGCTTGTTATTTTCCAAAAAAATCATGTTATTTTTATTGTGCATCGTGCATAAATTTTGTTTTTCTTAATAAACTACCCAGCGTAGACGGCACTTAACATGAAATGCTTGTTGGGAGGCACACTAATGTGGCAGCGTTAACTTGCCTTTCCATGATCAGTTTGCATATATACAAAGTACTTGGATTAGTACTTCCGGTATTATACTCTTTTTAAATAAATAAATAAAAATAAAAAGACCTGCATTTCCCCAACAGAATCTTAGATAGTATTCTTAGTGGTTCAGTAAAACCCAGGCTATCATAAAGTATTCACTAACGAAGGCTTCAAGCACTTATGTAAGTCACTCTGGCTAAGGGGGTCTGCCAAATAGTGTAAATGTATATTTTTTAATGATTATTTCCCGGACAGGATCATAATAATAATAATAATACCTCTTATTTGTAATGCCCTTTACATTTGAAAAAAATCTCAAACTGCCACAAAAGAATTCATCTTAGGAAAAGAAACTAAAACACCTATTAAAAATGAACAAGAAACCCACAACTGCAAATTTAATTAAAAAGCTGCGAGTTCTGCTAAATGGAAAGGTTTTTTCAAAACTCTCAATAGTCTGTGGTGCCCTCGAATGGTCCGGGCGGCTGTTCCATAGTCGAGGAGTGCCAGAGCAGAAGGCCCCATCACTCAGTGCTGAGTTTGGTCCTGGGAAGGAGAAGACAGTTTGAGTTGGTCGAGCATAGAGTTTGGTTAGGAGATGGGTGGATGTTTTTTGACATACAGGTAGCCTATTTAACGAGCATTTCAGTGTTGTGTCAATCTAAAGGGTACAATGGATGCACCCTCCTTGGCAGTTAACTTGGCAGCCTTGATGAATCCATGTTCCAAACCACTAACCAGGGCATCCTGCATCTGTAAGATCAAAGGAGATCAGCCCCTGCTCACCATCATTTCAAGTACATAATCAATTTGAATTACATTTAATTACCAAACAAAATATGTCAGTTTCATTTTGTTTATTTTGCTATAGCAGGCCTCAGAAATTTACATCAAAGGTAAAGGAAAGGATCAAGTCTTTATTTGCATTGCGTGGCGACCCGTCATCCACCACTACAAGTGTTTAAATATGAACACACACATCGATTGTGTGTGGGTGAGTACACACATGCATACAGAAAGCCACTGACATTAGGCACGAATCCAAGTGAGATACACGTAGTCTATGTATTCTGAACTATAATGAATGCACATATGCAGAATGCTAAAAGTGAATCGGCGGCATGGAGATGTCCCGCGTGGCAGTGCCCCCCTTCGGGAGCCTGATACTCAGACTCCCCAGTTACTTATAGGCGGCGCTGCCCTCCCTCAAACACACGGAGCCGGGAGCAGGGAAGCGTGAAACTAAACAAAAACAGAAAATCACTGAGAGAATAAAACAAGGAAGCAGATAAACGCCGGCATTTCGCCTAACCCTCTCGGTTTTTTCTTCATTCTTTCGACAATACGGGTTATGTTAAAACGTGTGAATAGTGAAGTTAGATTTCTGTCCGGACACGGAGCAGATATCTCAGATCAGCCGTGCTTCGTTTCGCCTTCCCCGGCAATTGGGGCGTGTTATTATCTTATTTTATTATTTGCTTTATTTTAAAGACTCAAAGAATTACCTGGTCATATGCAAAAAGGCGCTGAAAACAATGAAGTTTCCGGGTAAGATTAATTTTCTTTCCTTTTCCAAGTGTATCATGGTATACTCAGTATAATTACGCGACTTCGCTTGTAGAAACATGACATGACAGATCTGATTCAATATCTTATGTTAGCTCAGATGATTTATGCAACCATCCTTGTTTTTTCGAAGCGATTACGTGGGGGGCATACGCCATAGTGGCGCTAGTTATAGGTACATATAGGTACTCAAATCCGTGACTTTTGGGGGTACTTATGGGACTTATGAGAGCTAAATATCTTTTGGAAGAAACGTCAATGGGTATTTTTTCCACTTTGTTAAACAAAACAAAAATACTTTCCGACTAGTTTGCCCTCACGGCGACCGCCGTCTTTGGTTTTATTTTAATGCCATTATAGTATTATATGGGAACTCGCATTACTTGGGCATAGTTATAAACTCTCAGCAGAATGGATGTCCTTTGACTTCTGTCATTTATTGTTTACTGCTGACCACTACGCTTTGTTTCGAGCTAAACGGCTTCAAGTAAAGTAGGAATTAATTTGCTGTTAATGGGACATTCTTATAAATGCCAGGCTCGCTAAAACGATTTCCCTGAATCTATGGACTTAACAAATGAGAGGTGTCAGTACATTCATGACTACGGATCTTCTGATTAAACTAATCCGAATGAGCTCATCAGAAGTTACAGCTTAATGCGTCAACACACATTTTTTGCATATTTAACAGTGTGTTTAAAAAGCAGGAATGTGGGAGACGTATAATGCGAAGAGCGCGTCCTGTGCCGGCTTGGTTTAGGCTTGTTTAGCTGACACTCGGGTGAAGCTCCTCCGGCTGAGCTGTGACGATCACACGGCAAATGGACGCTGCCTCCTTTCCACAGCTGCAAATGTGGCGGGTATGTGCAAAGTTCTAGATTAGAAGGGGAGTCTCTTTTTTCTTTTTTGCCCGGGGGTTGCATAGGTCTGATTCTGCAGATTTTCCCCTTGCTTTGTCATTCGGGATTTATGGCTGTAAACTGGTTTTACTGCAGTATAATTTCTCAAGAGGAGACAAGGTGTGCAATTTAGAGATTTAGAGAATGGGTCTTTGAATGATTGAGTGTATGCATTAGCAGCTATGGCGCTAAGCCCTACCAGGAAACCTCAGTCACATTGGACCAAAGGAACCTAACCCTTGTACTCAGGGGCAGCACTAGAGATTTTGGGCCCCCCCAAGTCAGACCTTTCCAATTACATTACAAATTGCCCCCTCGCCATTCACTGCATCTCTGCTTGGAATTTTTAGTCTGTGGGTTTGTTTGGTCCTGAGCATTTAAGCAATTAAATTAAAGCAAAAAAGTACAGTAAACCTGAGTATCAAAACATCAGATTCCGTATTACGATTATCAAGAAATGAGCGATAAACCACACGTCGTCAGCCCGTCTACCCATCTTCCGACTGCCTGACCCGTTCATGGTCATTGGGACCATTCTTACGTCCATGTTAGAGACAGTTTCTGCAACCAAAAGCTCAATGTAGAGGTACAAACCTGGAATAAATATTTTTATTTGTTGTTGATTTTTTTCAATAATGATTTGAGCCGGCTTGTAATCTTTGTGTAAAGACTGGTACTGCTGCTGTCCCTTTGATAATCCTCAGGTGTCTGAACTCTGTGGGCATCTGATCAGCAGGTCTCCCGTTGCCATGTTGACCTTTAGTGAGCTTTGCTCTCAGCCAAACCTCTGGCCGTCATGCACGTCGCCCAGTGTTGAGAATCTGCCTGCAGGCTTTCAGCTGTGAGTGCTGAGCAGAGGTGATTCTTCTGCAGCACAGAGGGACATAGAGAAATACCAGGGGATAATCCCCTTACTAATCTCCTTTCAATACGCCAGAAATCATCTACGAATATGGCCCGACTGCAGGGCCTCTCCTCTACTGAGGGTGTTGTGGAGTTTGCTTTAGAGTATCTCTTCACCCTCTTCTCTGCTCCTATCACATGACATTGACTAATTAGGGTTGTGGCAGTTTTGTTTTTACCATCTCAACTCTTCTCCATCTCTCATAAAAGTTGACACCGGTCTATGAGGTTGTGTTCAAGCCCAGTTGGAAGTCTCCATCTAGGGGCGGGTCTGTGTTCTTCATGTGCACGGTCATCACCGCCTCAGGGAAGCCACCCAAGAGCGTGGGAATCTTTTTTACTTAAGCATGACATGCCATTTAGTGTTTGCATCGTTCCGATGGTGTTTGCGTACGTTTAGGTGTAATTATGGGTAATAATATAATAGACGAGTCCTAGCCACTTTTACTGTGTTTTTCATGGTTTGTTTTTCTAGCTACCTGTAGCTATAATTGGATGTGTGTCCAATTATAGGAGACTTCAGCTTGTCTGCAGTGCAGTGTGGAGTTTGACAAATGCCGGATATCTCCAAGGCTTACTCTGGAATTGGTTGTGAAACTAGGTGTGTCCAACTGCGTGCAGTTCAACTTGATTTTTCTGCCTGGCTTCTTTTATACGTCACAGCAGCAGCGGCCAATCATGCGCGCTTCCTTGAAATTTGTGGTGGCAGCATCTGAGATGCCATCAGCGGAAGGTGAGATTTCTAGAGGAAGCCTCTGTTGGACGGATTAGCTTGCTTTGCAACCGCTCCCGATGAGTCACAAATTGGCAACATGTCCAGCTTTCTTTATCGTTTTTTTTTTTTTTTTTTTTTACACGTGATGTCCGTCGGTTTATGCTCACTGCCCTCCACGTTTCCTGCCAGGTTGTAATATTTTCAGCATGGGTGACTCTTCCTGTCATGCATTTGCGCTGGAAATCTCGGAGACATTAACTGACTCTGCTCTGCTTTGGGAGGCATCTGATAAGGCGGAGAGAAGATGAAGGCTAGGAATGGCCCATCCATGAAATCGGAGGCAGAATGTGTCAAACAGAGTGCCAGATCTTAGATGTTTGATCCCTGCAGCTGGAAGAGCTAGAAGCCAGCGCAGGGTTCTGAGCATTCTCCCACTGAGTGTGTCGTGACATTCCATGTAGCTCTTTGCAACACTCGGCACTAGTAGCTGCACATGCCGTTTAGGTCCAGCTTTCTCGTTCTGCCGGATGACTGGAAGATTTGTACGAAAATATGTATCTGATTAGTCAAAATCGTGTCTCTGAGTGGTTCGACCAGATAAGTAGCTGGAAACGATGTCTGGGCTATTTGTGTGAACTATGCGTGTAGACTGCAGTTAGCTATGGCCAACAGCTACAGAATCACATATTGCCACACCAATTCATTGTGTACGAAACTTCACACAAATTCTTTTTTTTCTATTCATTGTAAACCTAGTCAATAGAACAGAAGGAAGGTATCTGAAACAATGAAGACTATGCCTCTGGGGGGGAGAAAGCAGCCTTTTTGTGAAGCTGACTCAGAAGGCTCTCAGTCTGCATGAGGGAGTGGGCATAATCTTGTGAGCACGTGTGATGCCCGGCGCTCGGGCCAAAGCGACAGCCTTCGCCACAGGGACTGGGGGGCGTGCGGAGCGGCATCAGAGTAACCGGAGCTTTCTGTGCAACCTGAGCTCTCGCCACTGCCCCACAAAGGCGGGGGAAAGAGCAGCGGGCCTCTGGCGAAGGCCTGTTTGCAGGCCTGCCTGGCGCAATTCCCTGCCGCTGTGCTAGCAAAAAGCAGACAGGCCTATCATCTATCTATCTATCTATATTTATATTTATATATATAAAGTATTTTATATATATATATATAATATATAATATATATATCTGTCTGTCTGTCTGTCTGTCAGTCTTTGATAATTATTAACCTTTATATATGACCTAGCTTCCTCCATGAATATAGCCCTAGTTTCTTGCATGGCATGAAAACTCAATCAGGGCTTTGGATGTCTGTAAGAATTATCTATGGGTACTTTCCTTGTGAAAAAGGAACTGAGAGACATGGGGAGGGGGGCTGCTTTACACATGCAAGGTTATATTTGGGTTTGGAGATTCTCAGCCTTGTCCTGGTATATGCTGAGCTATGGGTTGAGCCCTGTCAAGTTCCTAAATTTTCATAAGCTTTGGGTGAGCCGTAAATGACTCTGGACATCGCCAGTTCTGGCCACCTGTTCCGACACAGCTGGGGTGGTGGGTTTTGCGGGGGGGGGGGATTCATGGCAGCCGAACTCGACAGAAAAACATTTGTCCCCCACTCCACGACTGTTTCTGGTCCTGCTTTGGTAAGGTCTGCTCTCTCGTCCATGTAAGAGAGCATTGTGACTTTTCTGGACGCCCTGACCAGTACAGGCCCGGGCTCAGGCCAGCAAACGAGGCCGAAGTTAATCAACCGAGTGACGTTTCTAATGCGTTCTTTGGACGTTTCTTATCGTCTTCGCTCCTCCTCGTGTGAGAATCAGCGCATGGCTGCAGGGCCGGTGCTGATAAGCGCTAGAAGTGAGCGCTCTGCTGTGATTAAGCCCTGTCCTTCCAGGGCCGTGCTTTGGTATAACCAAGGGCACTCCTTTGTGATTGCTGTCCCTCCTGACCCGTTCTTTAATTAGAGTTGGTGGCAGCCGGTGATAAGGATAAATGGGGAAAAATATATTTTATTACTGTTTAATCACCAGCTACACTTTTCTTTTAGTGCTTCTGTGGTAAGCTGCTTATTTTATTCACTCCACTTTCTGCTAACATGTTCTGTTTGTGTAATTCATATGCGCCGTAAATGATAAATAAAGCCATAAAAAATCTGCTCACTTAACTAAAACCTCAAACTTTATTGTGTCCATTTTGGGCTTGGCTTAAGGCCGGTACAGCAGTGGGGGAAACCCTGATCAGCGTGGCTTCTGGAAATTTCTGACCACAACATTTCCATGTGCGTTACATTGTTGACCCATAATAATGAAACTTATGTCAGCTTTGTTTGGGTTTTTCTTTTGTTTTATCTTTTCTTTCCTTTTTTATGACTAACGCATGGGACTGAAAAGCAGCAGCGAAGGCTGGGATGCTGAGCGGTTTGACCCCAGTCTCGTGCCAGTGAGTTTCCGCTTCGTTTTACGTCGGAAAAACTGAGAGTAGCTCCCTGGGGTCCGGCTTTGGGGGAAGCTGAATCAGACATGTTCGGCTATCTTGGTGGGGACCGATTTTGAGGAAATGTGGCTGCAAAGACTGCATATCCTGGAAAAACAGACATGGGAGTAAAAAGTTTTATTTAATTTACATTTCACATTTCTCTGACTTCATCTGTATTTAAAAAAAATACTGCCAAGAAGGTGCTTGGTTATCAATTTTTGTTCTGTTTCGGTCAGTTCAGGAGCTATTTATTGCATCAAAGGGAGAGAGAGAGCACAAGAGTCTGCCTTTGCTCCCCAAAAACAGAAAGCTAAGAGACGCAGCACTGCGCTCCTCTCATGATATGTAAGGGTAGCTAAACATCAGATATCTGCTCCGGTGGCCCTGAAATTCCCGATAGTGGAGGGTAGTTTAGGAGTTTCGTTTTTGTGAAGATAGGGCTTTCTTCTGAATGCTATCTCCCTATACACCCTCGTGATCAGCAAACCAACACAATTTTGATTCCAGGGGAATTTTGTCAGAATCAGAACTCGCAGGTCTAAACAGATTTCATCACTATGTCAGGGCTCCCAGCTGCCACTCATGCACTCAGACTCCCGCAAAGTCTTACGCCAAATTTATACTCATCTAAAGGATTATTAGGAACACCTGTTCAATTTCTCATTAATGCAATTATCTAATCAACCAATCACATGGCAGTTGCT
>JAODKN010000127.1:4670393-4686722 GCA_026774425.1 Petrocephalus zakoni | reverse complement strand
TGAGCATTTCCCTGGCACCCAGCGGTAATGTTGTCGCTGGGGTGGAGCACTGCGCTGAGCATTTCCCTGGCACCCAGTGGTAATGTTGTCGCTGGGGTGGAGCACTGCGTTGAGCATTTCCCTGGCACTCAGCGGTAATGTTGTCGCTGGGGTGGAGCACTGTGTTGAGCATTTCCCTTCATCCTGGCATGAGCTTCCTCTAAACACCAACGCCCACTTGGCATGCCAGTCAGTGGGTGGGATAACCTGACCCTAATCTGAGTCCAATCTGGATTCTAAAGAACTTGACTGGTCTTACTTATGTCTCAGCTAATGAGAAGTGACTAGCATGCATTGTCAATCACTGCCTGATTTAATGCTGTGGAAACCAAGAAAATATCCATCTGAAAGTGGGTTATACCAGCATCTTTTTCTCCATTGTTTCTGAACTTCTTGTGACTCCCAAAATCTGATAAAGTAGATGGGAATGATTACCATCTTCTAGATTAAGTAACGAGCATTGACACGACCCTGCAAGGTATTGACCTCAATGTCTTCATGAAGACATAATGCAGTGTGCAGTTTTTTTTTTTGTAAACAGCATCCTATTAAGATCTCAACTAAGGTTGGCTGTAGCAGATTGATTCAAGACGTTTGAAGTGATGGTGTGGTAGAATGGGAGAATGGGTTTCATTTTGAGAATTAAATACAGCTAATGTCTCCGACTTGTATAATTGTCAATCATGCTTGTAACACTGAAGATTGAAGATTCAGTTCTTTATTGTTATTGTACATGATACTACAACGAGACTGGGCTAGCAGCCCTCTGAGCCCTCAATGTAGCATTTAACAAAATGTACAAAATAAGAAATGGTCAATAAAAATGTTCAAAGTAGAAATGTATAGGTAGGATATGGTGGTGAGCTTACTGAGAGTCGGTTACGTGCCCAGTTCAGACTTTTTAATCACATGTATAGTGACATGTTTTCGAATGGCATTACATGACTGTGAATCCGTGCAGGGCATTGTTCAGGCTGACTATTTGCTCTGTAATTTCAACATTTAAAAATAGACCATCCCGATTTGTTCCACGTGAAAGTGACTAAGGTGACACACCAGGGAAAAATTCAAAGATCACTCGGTTAGCAGGTGGTTGAGAATAAGTAAACATTGTGCGAAACATTGTTTTCAGCAGCATAGACTGTCACTAAGCAACTATCCATAGAAGGGCAAAATCCATGTCTTTAACCTGATTGGTTTATGGTTTTGATTGCTGTATTCAAGGGCTTCATTAAGAAGGCCACATGAAAGGCATGTCGTTTTTGGTATGTTGGTATGTGAACAATGTAGGGTGTCCAAAGGCCAAGTACGTAAACTGTAATCTCCCATCAGAAAAGGCCAAACATTGTGATGGTTGTTACTAATTACTGAGCTTCTGCTTGCTTAGATGGCATTACTTATCTAGAAACCCCGGGAAAAATGGGGTGTTTAAGGAGCACTCTGCTTCCATGGTTATTGGGGTATTTAAGGAGCACTCTGCTTCTATGGTTATTGGGGTGTTTAAGGAGCACCCTGCTTCCATTGTTATTGGAGGGTTTAAGGAGCATTCTGCTTCCGTGGTTATTGGGGTGTTTAAGGAGCACCCTGCTTCCATGTTATTGGGGTGTTTAAGGAGCACCATGCTTCCATGGTTATTGGGGTGTTTAAGGAGCACTCTGCTTCCATGGTTATTGGGGTATTTAAGGAGCACCCTGCTTCCATGGTTATTGGGGTATTTAAGGAGCATTCTGCTTCCATGGTTATTGGGGTGTTTAAGGAGCACTCTGCTTCCATGGTTATTGGGGTGTTTAAGGAGCACCCTGCTTCCATGGTTATTGGGGTATTTAAGGAACACTCTGCTTCCATGGTTATTGGGGTGTTTAAGGAACACTCTGCTTCCATGGTTATTGGGGTATTTAAGGAGCACCCTGCTTCCATGGTTATTGGGGTGTTTAAGGAGCACCCTGCTTCCATGGTTATTGGGGTGTTTAAGGAGCGCCCTGCTTCCATGGTTATTGGGGTGTTTAAGGAACACCCTGCTTCCATGGTTATTGGGGTGTTTAAAGAGCACCCTGCTTCCATGGTTATAGGGGTGTTTAAGGAACACCATGCTTCCATGGTTATAGGGGTATTTAAGGAGCACCATGCTTCCATGGTTATTGGGGTGTTTAAGGAGCACTCCGCTTCCATGGTTATTGGGGTATTTAAGGAGCACCCTGCTTCCATGGTTATTGAGGTGTTTAAGGAGCACTCTGCTTCTATGGTTATTGGGGTGTTTAAGGAGCACCCTGCTTCCATGGTTATTGGAGGGTTTAAGGAGCACTCTGCTTCCATGGTTATTGGGGTGTTTAAGGAGCACCCTGCTTCCATGGTTATTGGAGGGTTTAAGGAGCATTCTGCTTCCATGGTTATTGGGGTATTTAAGGAACACTCTGCTTCCATGGTTATTGGGGTGTTTAAGGAACACTCTGCTTCCATGGTTATTGGGGTATTTAAGGAGCACCCTGCTTCCATGGTTATTGGGGTGTTTAAGGAGCACCCTGCTTCCATGGTTATTGGGGTGTTTAAGGAGCGCCCTGCTTCCATGGTTATTGGGGTGTTTAAGGAACACCCTGCTTCCATGGTTATTGGGGTGTTTAAAGAGCACCCTGCTTCCATGGTTATAGGGGTGTTTAAGGAACACCATGCTTCCATGGTTATAGGGGTATTTAAGGAGCACCATGCTTCCATGGTTATTGGGGTGTTTAAGGAGCACTCCGCTTCCATGGTTATTGGGGTATTTAAGGAGCACCCTGCTTCCATGGTTATTGAGGTGTTTAAGGAGCACTCTGCTTCTATGGTTATTGGGGTGTTTAAGGAGCACCCTGCTTCCATGGTTATTGGAGGGTTTAAGGAGCACCCTGCTTCCATGGTTATTGGGGTGTTTAAGGAGCACCCTGCTTCCATGGTTATTGGGGTGTTTAAGGAGCACTCTGCTTCCATGGTTATTGGGGTGTTTAAGGAGCACTCTGCTGACATCCCAGAAATGCATATGCAGATGTACATGTGTTATCAGACACTTGACAGACTATCAGTGGTTTTTCTTCTCCCTGTCTTTTTCGTTAGGTCGACGCTCCAAAAGAAGAGCCCATTCTCACTCTTCCCGTCAACAAACGGCTGGACGTTGCGAGGGGTAAGTTTAAGACGATCTTGTTTGCATTTAATGCATGTGTGCATTTAATGATTTTGAATTCTCCCAAAAGCAAAGTTCAATGAAAATTTTTCTGTCAGAAAAATTTCTGGAATTGTTAAAAAAAAGTTTTCAAAATGTCCCTACCAAGATGTTAAGACACACAAAATATACTTTTTTTTTACAGTAAAATAGCTCAAATAGGTGCTTTGCTTCAGTTTGTCCAATAAAGTTTCTATTCATAACAGACTCGTAATATTCAAAACAGAGTAACAGAGGTGTAAAAGGAAAAAAATGTTTCATGTTCAAAAAAAAGCTTCCGTAATTCAGTGGAGTTGGTAGGCCTCTAAACTGGCGTCACTGTGGCCTGTCTGCCACCTGCAGGAATACCCAGGAAGTCACCTGGTCAGGACAGTACGCATCCCCAAAGCTGGCTCTCCTATAAGCCTGTATGACCCAGGAGTCGTGTCCTGCAGGGGGTCGCCACGCCAATCAGTCTGTGTAATTAAGTTTTATGTGGTCCTGGGAGATCTGCGTATTTATTGTAAACAGAGTCCACACCGCAGTGCGCTGCTTACAGGCCTGTTCTTCATTAATTCCTGGAGAAAATTCACACGCGTCTCCATCCTTAAGGTGTCACTGTCAGCACTCACGCGCCCCCTTGAACCCTGAGCCGCCGTGCGGTTGGCGTCTCCCATTTTTATCCATTGCTCATTCCGATTTGACTCTGCAGGTGGGCTCTACCGTTAATAAATGGGCCCGAAATAGCTTTTACATAAATTGGGTGATTACTGGTAATGACAGTACTGTTTTGTTTTCTGGCTGGTTTCCCCGGGCAACATCTCCACGGGGAGGCGAGTTCTCCATCCTCTCAAGGGAGATGCTCTGCCCCTAATCACACAGGAGGAGGACTGCACACTGTCTTTGTCTGGTTTCACTGCCGCAGAAACATTATTTGGTTTGATGTAAATCTGAAATTAGTCAGTTTCCGGACTGTAAGGCTATCACACATGCTCTTTTCCCCGTATGTCCAAATATTTTGTCCTTATGGCTACAGAACAAGGCTTGTGATTTATAAGATCATGCTCTTTGTCATAATTACCCCCCCCACATACACACTTTAAAGTCTTCTGTTTTTTTTTTCCTGAAAATTTTAAATATGGTAACCCAAATACGGTTATTATTTTCTGTGGCAAATAAAAATGACATTAAAAGCAAAAACCCCAAGTGTTTCCGTAGCTGTCCTACATCAGATGGCTGTTGATGAATACCAGAAGGATGCAGTCAGATAGTTTCTACGGTCTACTGTAAATATTATAGCCGGCTATATGTCTGACATGTTCTAATTACATAGCTTAAAATCCCCTTTGGTCCGGTTCCGTAAAACTGGAGGCCGAGTGCCGCCGTCTGACTCCCTGCCGCGCTGTCCCTGCCGTCGTCTGACTCCCTGCCGCGCCGTCCCTGCCGCCGTCTGACTCCCTGCCGCGCCGTCCCTGCCGTCGTCTGACTCCCTGCCGCGCCGTCCCTGCCGTCGTCTGACTCCCTGCCGCGCCGTCCCTGGCTCCTTCACACTTTACGTCAGTCCATATCAATGGAACGTCTATATTTAGCAATATACATTCCATTTCCGAGCTGTTTTTAAATCCAGAGAAATGTAGCTTCATCACTCATATTCCAGAAATTCCTTCCAGGGTTGAAGGAAAAATAACATTTAAAAAAATTATAAAATTCTTCCAAATGTTTTTTTCCCCCAACATTTCCAATCAAAATTCATTTTTTTCCATAGGATTTTCTGGTAAAACATAATGTTAAAATGTTAAAGGAAGAAAACTGAAAATTACTTTTTTTATCGGGAATCTTTTCTTTTTAAAGTGAAATTGTTTATGGATGCGGACTCTCGAGTACAATGGGAGAGAAAAATGATCAGCCAATCAGCCAGTGACGAGGCAGACGGCCCCTCACCTCTGAATCCTCGGCCTCTTTGCAGCCATCTGGCCAGGCCTCACTCTCTGCTTCTCAGCTTTTGCCCAGCATCTGTGGGACACATTGTGACAAAAACAAGCTGGGGACAGTAAATGCGGGATCCCGCTGTTTGCTTTGGACTTGAGACAGTTGCGGCTGTCTGCTCTAAGTCCACAATTCAGGTTCCCTTAACATCTATGGGTGTTCAATGAGGTTCCCCCATAACTAGCACCACAATCTGGAGCCTAGTGCTCCTCGCTCTAAGACCAGGCAGAGAAAAGCTGGATGTTGCTCAGCAGTTAGGACTTGGTGCCTGTGATTGGAAGGTCACCAGTTCGAGTCCCTGGGCTGTAGTTGGGACTTTCAGTAAGGCCCTCAACCCCCAGTTGCTCCAGCATTCCAGTGTACATGTTTGTATAAATGGCAAATAAGTTTAATTTCAGTTTCTGTCATAAGCAGTAAGTAGCAATTTGGTGATTGATTTATGAACTGAAGGTAGCTGGTTGTAGTCCCAGGAGTGGTCCTCCTACTGCACTGTACAGAAAAGTGCTTAAGATGAGTTCCATCCATCTTCTTTAGCTGCTTGTCCAATACAGGGTTGTGGTTAGGTTGGAGCCTATCCCAGGATGCAAAGGTCTGGGGACACCCTCGATGTGATTCTAGCCAATCACAGTGCTCGAACTCTCATCTCACTATAAGGACACTTAAGAGTCACCATGTTCTTAGACTGCAGGGGAAAACCATAGTAACTGGAAGAGAATTTGCAGACTCCACACAGAGCCTGGGGAGGGAAATGAGCCCGCAACTTTGGAGGCATGACGTCACAGTACTACCCGCTGAACTGATCCAGCTACTGCTCTGGAAAAAAATCACGACGCATATATGAAACAAATGTATTGCAGAACTATGAAAGACAGATAACTCTGCATTAGCTGTGTGAGCATGCTGAGGAGAAACGTCCGGGTATCCAGATGCACCGAAAAGAATGGCTATCCTGCAGAATTTTTTTTAAATACACAGACCTCAGCAACGCTCGAGGTCTAGTGGGGGGGTTTGCTAATGGTGATGCAGGCCTGAGAAGGGCAGAGGGTTATTTTCCATAAAGTGCAGAAACATTTTCAAAGAAACGGTGCACCGTTCCAGCAGTTGAATCCGGCGGCTCCCACGCATCTGGAGAAAAGCAGTTGAAGTGTTTGATATACTGGTAAGAGGATGCATCTGCAGGGGACAGGGCAGTCGCATTAGGGGGATGGCCTCCTGTGACCTGCCCAGATCCTTATCTGCCGCGGCTTCTGCACCAGCTCAGCCGGGAACAGTGTGCAAAACACTTCCTTCAGCTGATTGTAAACCTGCAAAAAACAGAAAGCGCGCCGAGGCCCCGGGCAGCCATTGGCGATAGCGTGTTCTGCTGTATTGTTGTCGTGATTTTGTTTTGCTTTTCCTGATTTAGATCCTCGCAGTGACTTTGTTTGCTGCTGGTTTACGTTGGCAACAGACTCCGATTGTATCGAGGGCCTATTGTACAAGTGCGTCTCAGGGCAAGTGCCCGGATCATGGAGTCGCTCTTGACGTTATTTTTCAAGGCCAAATCATATGCGTATTCAAATGATCGTGCTCCCCGATTTGTACTTTTGCATAGAGCATGTTGTGTCAAATGGACTTATCTTGGGTTTGTAGTTATGTTATTTGTTCAGGGATGATGGAACAACTGGAGAATAACCTAGAAGCGGTGTGCCAGGTAGCAGCAGTTAAATGATTCGACGTGGATGTTTTTCAATGGGATCAGTTAGCAGTAGCTTGCTTTGCGTTCCAATATTGCCAATAATGGTTACGTTTGTGCTGTCTTAGACCAGCATGACATGTCTTGTAGGAGTGCTACGCTTATAAGAAAGACTGCCTCAGAGTAATGAAAGACGGTGACTCATTACAGACTGGCTTCCCATAATGCTCTTTGTTTAATCATGTCCCGATTTTTATTTTTCTTTCTTTTTTTAACGTGGAGAAGAAGCCAAGTCCGAATGAAAAGCAAAGAATGTCTTTGTAAAAGACGCCATATCAGCCCTGAGTGTTCAAAAATGATAAGCACTCAAAGCATGCCTTATCTGAAATCGTTCTGCCCTGACTAGAGAATTGTAGTCCGAGAATAAATAAGGAATAAAAATGGCTGTTCTGTGGGCCTAGAATGATCTTGGTATTATCTTTATGGTACAGCGTAGTCATCCATAATGACCGCTTAAACAACCTCAACCACTAAACTGCCTGGTCCTGAAAGACTGAATTGTCCAGGAATATTATCACTGAAATGCCATCATTTTGTAGGGCTGAATATGGAATTTATGCAGTTAGCATCAGCAATTATGGCTACTAATGTGCAGATGAAGTACAGGTGCATGAGTGATAGCAGAATGTGAATGTTAATTGGGAGTAACCTTGGCTCTGCCTGTGCTCTGTTGGGGTGTGCTCCTCACACAGCATTGTTCTCCCCATGATGCTGAAGGTGAGCCTGACCCAAACAGGCCTCTGGCGATCGATCATAGCAGCCACATCGGCCCACACTCGATTAATAAATCATGAAGAGCATGGGTATGATTTTTAATGTGTGGGCGTGAGAGTCCATCCGCATGAAAATTCATAACTTACTACTGTATTTTGCCATGTCTGATTTTATTGGTGTTATAATATTGTTGTTTTTATTCTTTGTGACCTTGAGTGTCCTGAAAGGTGTCTTCAAATAAAAAATTATTATTATTATTATTATTATTATTATTCATGCAATCATCAAATGAGCCAATCACAATGCGTTAATTTATGCAGCTACAGGTCAGGAGCTTCAATTACTGTTTATCTCAAACACCAGAATGGGGAAAAAATTGATCTCAGTGATTTTGTCTATGGCACGACTGCCAGAAAGGCTGGTTTGAGTATTTCTGTAACTGCTGATCTCCTGGAAATAGTCTCAGAGTTCAGGGAGAAAGGTGTGGAAAACAAACCGCATTCAGTGAGTGGCAGTGCTGTAGACAGACACACCTTGTTGAGGGGAGAGGTCAGAGGAGAATGGCCAGACTGGTTTAAGCTGACAGGAAGGCTACGGTACCTCAGATAACCAGTCTGTACAGCTGTGCTGAGCAGAAAAGCATCTCAAAATGCGTAACACGTCGAACCTCGAGGCCGACGGGCTACATCAGCAGAAGTGTCGGGTTCCAGGCCCTGGTCTGTTGAATTTAAATCTTTTCCATAAATCTAAATCTAAGTGTAATGGGGCTGATTTCTGCCAAGGCTCACAGATGATGGGTCAGAATTTGGTGACAGTTGAATGAATCCAGTAATCCAGGTCCAAAGAGTAGTTGAGCACTCAGTGACTGAGACTCTTAATACTCTTGGTCTGGATTTTTACTCTTTGGACCTGTAAGGAATGTTTTTAACATCTTGTGGAATCCATACCATAAAGAGTTGAGAGCAAAAGAGAGCAAAAGGAGGCCCAGCCCAGTATTGAGATTGTATATCAACAAAATATTTTTTGCAGGTACAGAAGTGACATTTGTGTTCTGTTTCAGAGTAACCTTTAGAAACCCCTTTCTAAATGAGCTGGATGTCTAGCAGGCTTTGCTGCTGAGGTATCGGCATGGAACCTTCGTCTTCCTGGAAACCGACATATGTAGGTGTTTGGAGAGACAGTCTGTTTTCATCTCCGCTGCCTTCCTGCATGGTTTTCGGTGATGTGACTTTGAAGTGCACTAAGATAATGTATCAGATATGGGCAGTTACCTTGGCTCCAGCAAAATTTGGTCGTTTCGGATGCACAGATAATCTTGTAAGAGATGAAGCCTTCCAAACACTTGTGTCTTAAAAAAAAAACTTAACTTTTTTTTAACTTTTGAAGTGTAAACTATTTTTGTGCTCAGGGAGTGATAGCGATGCTGGGTCACCCACATGGAAGGTGACAGTATTTGGACTCTTCATTTTCCTTGGAGCAGACCTTTTGATAAGGTTCCCCGAAAGTTTTTCTTCTGATTATGAAGTGATTAAACAATACAACCACCTGTTAGAGCAGTGTTACCCAATCCAGTCCTCGGGGACCACAGTCGGTCCATGTTTTTATTCTCTCTCAGCTCCTTGCCAGGCAGTCCACATTTTTGCTTCTGTTTTTGCTACCGGGAGGTGGGAGGGAGCAAAAACTTGGACTGTCTGTGGGTCCCCAAGGACCAGATTGGGAAACACTGTGTTAGAGGGACTGAGTAGTCTCCAGCTGTCCTGGGAATTATTTTATAGTTGGAAAAAGCTGAATAATCACTTACAAAATGAATGTATCCAGCTCAGTTGTGAGGGTCTTAATGCTTAATTAGCTTAAATATAATATGTGCTATACTGGAGAAAAAGGCAACCGGTTAATAGTGTAATTTTGATAAAGAAAAACATGTGGAAACATTGAGAATCATGGGAAAGAGGCAGTACCACCTTCTTCAGGTAAACCAAGATTGTCTATATTGATTTACTTTACCTGTTGCTCTCTCTCTCTCTGTGATTGATTACAATGGTGTGTCTGTTGCATTGTGGCCCTAGCAAATAGTGTCCCTTCCCTAGCTGATACCCTATACCCGTAATAAAGATGACACTTTCCCCAAATAAATGTGCCCTTTGCTGTCCCAGTCCTCATGGCTCTGTTTATAATAACCCAAGATGCTACCCCAAGGACATATGGAAGCAGGAAAACAGGGACAGAAATGAAAAAATGAAGAAGATGTGGTACTAACATATAGCGCTATCTGCCAAACTAGGCAGTGGTGCAGGGGATTCTGGGAAACTGGAAGAAAGGACACATAATTTAATGGGGCTGATTTGGAGTCTCTTTGTTGGATCACATCCTTCACTGTGGACCACAATCCTACTTGATACCTTAGCAAATTGCCTAAGCAAACCAAATAAAGGCTTTAATGAAACCTCAAGTGAGGCCAGGGTATTTCCCTTTGTTTTGTTTGCTCATCCTTTCACACAGATACGCACACGCTGGTGCGAGTGGTGCTTCTCTCTGAATTCCAGGTCTTGTAGGTGTGACTTTCTCTCTGTCCTTATGGATATTCTATTCTTTGGCTTTGGCTTTAAAAATTAGGTGTTCCGGGGCCAGGTTTGCCTTGCATTTATATCCAGGAAATAACTGAAGGAAGTCGCCCGGTTTCCAGGAAGTGTGATTCACAGGGGGCGTCCTGGCTTCCTGGCCTCTGAAGCAAAAAATACCTACACAGTTAACAATATACCTCATAGGGTATACCTACACAGTTAACAATTGTGTTTTCGTGGGGGGTCGCCGGCAATGCAGCGCACACGCCTTTTTAATCTTTATTAAGTTTGCACGCTTGCTACTATACACCTAGAGGCTACCATACCAGTTAGCCGTTACAGATCAGACTAATCCTGCTGCACGCTTGCTACTATACACCTAGAGGCTACCATACCAGTTAGTCGTTACAGATCAGACTAATCCTGCTGCACGCTTGCTACTATACACCTAGAGGCTACCATACCAGTTAGCCGTTACAGATCAGACTAATCCTGCTGCACGCTTGCTACTATACACCTAGAGGCTACCATACCAGTTAGCCGTTACAAATCAGACTAATCCTGCAGGTACGTAATTAATGGGCATAGAAATGTTGCTACTGGAAATAAAACTGTAAAAAACACGTCCTGGGTCACTTCCCCTCAGGGACTGCTTGGACGAATGTGTCCCGAGTAAGAAACTATGTAGATTACATTTAATAATTTTTCCTTAATATCTGTGGTAAAAATTGCATTTGGATAACAATGTCTATCAGAATTTCCCTTGGTGTTGAGCCCTGCTTCCCCAGGCTGAATATCCCATGGGGAATCAATGTGGACCATGGTCTTTTCGAGTCTGGAGAAACTCCAAACTTGTGAATACTACCATGTCAGAAGTTCCTCGTTCTGAAGCTTAGCCAGCTTGGGGAACCTGTGCTATTTGATACTATGTGAGGGTTGTGTGCTGACATAATAGGATATGCTTCTACTGTGTGTGTGTGTGTGTGTGTGTGTGTGTGTGTGTGTGTGTGTGTCTACAAAAAAACAAGGCTGTCTGAGACGGGCCCCTCGACCTCAGTATAGCCACAGTTCAGTTTCCCGGCTCACATCCTGCCGTGGAGACGTACCACACACCCGTCCAGAAGCAGCTTGAGTGCTCGGTCCTGGCGTTCTCTCTCTCTCTCTTTGTCTCTCTTTCCTTCCCTCTCTGTCTCTCTGTCTCACTGTCTCTCCGGCTCCTGGGCTTGTGGATTTGGACTTGGTGTGGGAAGCTAAACAGGTTTTTTTTGTTACCTGGCTAGTCCCGATGGTTGGGTGTTGCCTCTTCATACAGCACAGGGTGAGTGAGGTCGCGATCCAGACCCCCCCCGCCCCTCACCCATCCATCCTCTGTCATTTACGCGGGGACTGAGGTTTCGGGGATGAGACGGGGGGGACATGCACTATGGTCTGCCGTGCTTCTGTTTCGGACTCGCAGGCTTTTGCTGGAGAAAAGGTGCCATGTTGCTCTGGGTTCTCCATGGCAGAGAAGCTTTATTCGAGGTCAATATGTGTAGCGTCAAGTATATCTGACAGTTGTTCTGGAACATTTTGCTGGTGCAAACAAGAACATTGTAGCTATGAGGGTCAAGATGACTGGGTTTACTTGGGTACAACAGATTCGAAAACCGATTGCAGTAATGTTATATATTGCAGTTATATAAAACTATGAACTATATTGTTCTGTATGTAATAAAGTGATACTGTGTGAAATGTAACGACTTTTTTTCAGCATACTTTGCAGAATATTCTGTTGCCTGGAGCCTTTTTAATCATTAGAATATTATTTGCAGATTAATGGGCCGACCTTTTGTAAAGCGAGGACTGGCTTGTGGCTTGTGTATTTATTTAATTCACGGTTTCGTTCAGTCGGTTATTTAAACACAGGAGTAAATGTTTAAAAAGTAATATATATGTCAGTATATAAATAAACGTCTGGGAGGTACTGAGCCGGGTCTGTGCATAAGAATTGGAGGGGGGGGGGGACTTTTTGCTTCTGCCGTGGCTTCCTGCCATCACGTGGGTGCCAGTTAATGTCCCTTTAAACCAAGGCATACAGCTGTGCTCTCTTCTGTAACCTCTGTCCCCGGCCTCACCTGGGCACTGCCCAGCGGCGACGGCATTAGTGGAAAAGTGATAAGGGCTCTGTTTGGGGGCTGCCAATCTTCCTCCATCTACCACCGGCCGGCCGACACGTCTCTCCTGCAGAGGCGTGCAGCACCGGCACCTTCAGCTGCTCTCACTTCTGCACGCTGGCTGCCCTTTCAGCATACTGACACCTATTGCGGTCGGACTCGCTGGGTAACCGTCACCCCGGTTTCACTGTGCGTGGGGCCCGTGTCACATGACTGCGCCCTAGCGCCTGGGAGCGTATGTGCCGCAGGATGCCGGGGACTTGGGTCATGCTAGCGCGGCTGAAAGTGGTTTCGCTGCAAGCGCACACTGCTTTGCTTTCATGGGAAGGGCAGGCTAGAGTCGCTAGTCAGTAAGGCAGGCGGAATCGAACAAAGAGCAAAAAAGAAAAACCAAGTAGCAGAATGCTACTGAATGCCGGCCGTGCGTTAAACGATGCTGGTGGTGCTGTGAGAACAATGAGTGATTAAAATGTTTGCTGAGTGACTTTAAGTCTCATGTAACAGAAACTACTGAATTATTTACATTTGCAGTATGCGACCAGGAGCCCCCTAGTGGCAGGACAGACTGATGTGTGGGCCACCTGTAGGTCAAGTGCTTGCGGTGAGCTGAAATTTGTGGCAGTGAGAATTTTGTGCCATGGCAATGGATTTCACTAGAAAGTGATATCACCGCTGCACATCAGATTGTGCATGACAGAACACGCAATAGCCTCAAAACAGCTGGGATTTTTTTTAATAGCAGAAGAAGCATATTAGTGATAAGAATGCTAAGATTGAATTGGAATAAACAGCTGACTGTGCTAGCACTGATCTGCAGATCAGAATGGGGATTCCCTTCAATGGAAGTCAGAAAAAAGTGTCAATTCCCAGAAAGCCACAGAGATGGGTTCCAGCTGTAGGGTTAAAATCCCAGCTATTAGAATGATATATTTGGTTTTAACACGGGTAGGGGCCAAATAAGCCCCAAACCCTTCACCACCCCCTAAACACACTCAGTATTCCCACAATACTGGTAGGGATATGTTCCTACAGTACCATCCATACCCAATTCAACACCCTTGTTTAGAATTGCAACTAACCATCTCGAAAGTACGTTGAAGATGGATTTTCCGAGTGATCTGGAAGATAGCCTTGGCTCATCTGCTCTGTAGGCAGGAGGTGGCGGTGTGCATCTCGCATATTCGGAAAAGCAGCTACCGGCCCCTTAACAAACAAACTCTAATTATCAGTATCGGTGGTTTAATTGCAATTATCAAACAATACCAAAAAAAAAGCCACAAGCAACCAAAAGACACGGAAACCTCTGTCATGTTTTTTGTTATGTTTATCTTTGAAAAATTTATTTCCTGCATAGTAACTATAAAAATTTATGGTAGTATTGTCCCTTTTGCTACCAGTAAATAATTATGATAGTTTTTTTAACAAATCCTTTTTCTTGTGCTTTTTTGTAAGATTATTATTTAAAAGCATTCCAAGAAAATAAGCAGATTAATCCTGGCCTCTTTTCACACTATCTCGGAACAGTAAATGAAACGATGCCATTACAGATTGCCAGCCGAGGTTTTGTCATTAGAGATTACTGTTCCGGTGTCTCTTGCAATATGCCTTCTGTTCTCATGGAGGAATGGGAGATACCTCACTCCAAGGAGTTCCGAGGAGTCCTAGCAGCCCGCGTGTCGCAAAGCAGGTCGGGGCTCTTCTTGGTCCCCATTATTAAGCCTGGTCTCCATTTTTACATTTCAGAAGAAGCGGAAACAGCGGAAGAGAGATGCCGACTCCCTCAGCCTGTGCAGCCTGGACATCAGTGTGAGTACAAACTGCCGACTTACCCCCTCTGCTGCTTATAACTGCCCTCCCGTCTGCCTGTTTTCAACCAGCCTGCAGTTCAAGGCTGCCTCAACCAAAGCCTGTTTGATTTACATTTTATTTTTTAAGTGTTTCCATTTGCTTAGTTTTTTGATAGATTTGGACTGAGGTTTTTAATCTAAAAATGTAATAGGTCTGTTTTTCTCATGTCCTCAAGTTTTTGCAGCTGGTTTTATTTTGTAAATACTTTAGTGTCTTTTTGATGTTCTCCCAGGGTGTTGTTGATTGGTGTTGAAGGTAAACTTCTTCTATTATGCAAGGACAAATATTTACCCCTTTGCCCTACCTGACAGATGACACTGTGAAATAGATTCTATCTCAGAACAGATTATTTGGTTGCTGAAACAAAATAATGACAAGGTTATGTGACCCGTCACAGCAATTCTGATGAACGTTCCTAAAAAAAAAAAAAAAACTATTTAATAATATTACCTCTGTTGAATAACGTCCCTCCTATTTAACAGTGCTATTTGATGCTTTGAAGTCTCAGAGGAACTGTAGTTTTAAATTTATGACTTTGTTGTTAGAGTAATCTCACTAAGTATAATATTTAAGATTCTACACCTTTGTGTGCAAATTGTCAGAGTCAGAAAGCTCGCCTTCTTCCAGGCGACGGAACATACTGTACTTGATTCAGAGCCAGATCCTCCCTCCTCACTGGAGACAATGTCTGCAGAACTTCTTGCATTGTTTTTAAGATCTGGATAAAAGCAGTAACGAATCCCCTTCAAGGTCTTTTAACCCTTTGTTACCTTCTGGGGCACCAAGAGGAAGTTTCATTCTCAGGGTGCTGTTTGTGGTTTTGCCTAGTGTCATAACCTGTATGTGATCTTTCCTACTTTTGTATGGGAATGGCCCATAGTGCCTGGGCATTGTGTTTGCTGGGACTCTCCACCTAAATGCATGTTTCTATGCACAGTGCCTTTGTCACTGGGGGCATATTTATGGCAGTCGATGGTGTAATGTGTCTTTTTTCCACTGCTCTGTGTATTAGATGCAATATATTTTTAGACCTGACATGTTGAGATACGTCTCCTGCAAATGTTCATCTGTTAGGCTTGTTTATCTCCATGCAGGGGCACCCATTTAGTCCTGGTTCTGTGTCAGAATATTCAGATCTCACAGACATCCACACGAATTATAGATGTATAGGCCTTAGCTTCATGTATATGTGAACATGTGTAGGTATATGTGGAAGCGTACTTGGAGAGAGTGTGTGTGTGTGTGTGTGTGTGTGTGTGTGTGTGATTGGCCAGAAGAGGTGTACAGGAGAGGAACATTTTTCCGGCCTACTGATTTGTCAGATATGGGCTTATGGATCGTTAGATCGTGGGATTGGAAGAGGCATGGCCTGTGTTGTGGGGCCTGTAGCTCATCCAATGGCATCATTCTTTCATGATTAGCCCGTTCCGGATAGAGGTGATTTATATAATCAATTAGCTGTCAAGAAACCCTTTGCATTTGATAGTAGGAGTTAAATAATAATCAACAAAAGTTTACAGAAATAAATTTGTCTTCAACAATGAGAGAAGGGCAGGGGATTTTTTTTTTATTTTGTCTGACAATGTCCTTCCAGCAATGAAGAAGTGTGCCTTAGTGAGATGGCAGTCATCTCCCATGGCACCATGCTTGTGTTGCATTAATCCGCATTAAATATCTGATTTTTTAATATTTTTTTAGCTATATTATGATATTGTGTGCCACTGGGTTGGTCAGCAGGACCAATTATGCACACCACACACATTTGTAAATAGTGTAAATTAATATGTCCATGCTACATTTTTGTTATAAAGTAAATATCGTAACCGTATCATGTTTACCGCATAATATGTGTGTGTTGTTAGCATGCAACCATGAACAAGACTGTCACGTTAATTGCTGGCTTCCATGTAATTGCTGCTGCTCTGGTAGTCCAACCAGGGGTGGCTATAAGTAAAGAGAACAAACAACTTTCACTTTTAAAAGAAATGTCGTCTCATTTGTTAAAATGTCTGCTCTCGCCGCAGTATGAAGGGAGCCGGGTGTTGCCTGAGAATTGATTGTCACTATAGCGTCACAGGAACGCCACGCCCCCCAAAACCCCCCCCCCCCCCCGTGGGATAATGT
>JAODKN010000127.1:4641041-4664921 GCA_026774425.1 Petrocephalus zakoni | reverse complement strand
CGGGCCAGAGCGCCGTGTGAGACCCCCGTGCTCGGTGTGGGACGCGCTTCTGGCCCACGGCCCTTTTACGCTCGTTACCTCCCCATTTGGACCCGCCGGCCGGCTGATGGCTTTCAGATGCTGCCGCTTTAAAGCCTCGAGTTTCAAGTTTTAAAGGTAACAGGTGAGAGGTACACTTGTCTTTGGGTCACAGGGACAGAAACTGAAAGACACATCGGTTTGGAGGAAAAATAAGTGCTGTACAGTTAAATTGGGGGGGGGGGGGGAAAAAAACAATGGGTAGCCATAGAATTGTATGGGAACCCCCCGATTATAAGGCCCACAAAAAAAACCCCCCAACCCCCCCCAGTGCCCCGATTTTTGGGTGGGCCAACGGTCGTTTCATCGCCCACCCACCCTACCCCACCCCCCCACACCCGGCCCCGCCCCCCCCCCCCCCGCCAAAAAAAAAGGTTTTTCTTGCTGTGCTATCATTTGTAAATATGAAACAATGTTTCTTGGATTGTGTATTTTCAAGGCCGAAGATAAAATCTCAGAAAAGGCCATGGTCTCCTCTTCCCCCAACCCACTCCCATGAATCTTGTTTAATGCCAGGCCTTTATTGCCTCACTTCAAAGCAAAACTTCATCACTGTCCCCCCACCCCCCCCAACAGTGTGCCCTGTCACCCAGACCATGAGGGTGCGCG
Source organism: Petrocephalus zakoni (assembly GCA_026774425.1). Lineage (NCBI taxonomy): Eukaryota > Metazoa > Chordata > Actinopteri > Osteoglossiformes > Mormyridae > Petrocephalus > Petrocephalus zakoni. The sequence goes on along the minus strand of JAODKN010000127.1, from coordinate 4,664,234 downwards.
GAGAGTTCGAAGCACTGACAGTAGTTCTGCCCCATAACAGGAACCTTCAGGTGCGCGTTGATGGTCATTGATGATACAGAATGACCAAGAATGACGACGCAAACGTTGAATAAAATGAAATGAAAAAATGAAAAGACAAAGGGTAAACAAATGACTGAATGGGAAAGACTTGCGATGGATGGCATATTGCCCGAATGCCTTGTGAGTGATGAAGCCTGTTTGATGCCTGACTATGCGTATGTGTATGTGTGAGAAACATTAAATGTTTGGGAAATAGTCTAATATAATTTAATTTTTGAAGCTTTTCATCTTATATCTGCTTAGACTGAGTCTTAGCCTTGTCCCAAAATGTTGTATTATAGCTATTTACCCTGTCTATTTATTGAATGCCTTTATCAGCCAGATATTTAGTTCAAGTGTTTCTTTGTGAATACGTGTTTTTAACAGCTGTAAATTACACACTTGTACCTGTCTGGCCTGAAGAGTGAATATTACACTGATCCTATTGACTCTTTGCCATCGAACTATGTCAAAGTTTTTCCTTGTTCCCAGTTTTTTGGCCTGCTCGTATCTGCAGCAGCCATGTAATTCAGATGCTGTGTTTAGGGACGTGAGGCTTCACAGAAGGCTGGCCGCCTATGTAACGCGCTTATAGATCTCCAAACGGCAGCAGACAGCACTAGGAGCACTCAGTCCTCCTCCTGTAAACTAGTGAGCATCGGGCTTTACGCTCAGCATCAAAGGCTCCCTTTGCGCCACCTCCCCCCCTTTTAAAAACATAATACTCGCGTCATATGGTACACCTTGTTTTCTCTAAGCTAAAGGTTACCGGTCTCTGGTTTCAAGTCTGATTTTATGGGGCTACCTGGTGGAACTATGATTGGCTTAACAGCTGTGCAAGAATGTAACCTTTACATATTCATAATTATAAATTAATGATTAAGGACATAAATGTATGCTTTATTTCCATGTGTCTGATACGCAGTTCAGGGTAATGGTGTGCCTGGAGCCTATCCCAAGGGTCATCAAGAGAGCACGAGGCACGGGACAGTCTGGATGGGGTGCCAGCCCTTCACAGGACACACAAGCCAAATTACCAGACACTAGCCCATCTAAACTGGATGCCTTTGACCTTACGGGAGGAAACTCAAAACTAATACTGGGAGAATATGCAAACTTTTTAAATATATATCCATGTCCTTACCTCGAGGGGGTCATCATGTGTAGTGTGTTGAGAGGCACATCTATCAGTAATGGGTTTTAAAGTCAGCTTTTAACTTTTAAAAAGTTATAAATGTTTTTGAAATAATGGACCTAGTTTAATGTGATTTGTTGTAGTGTTCATTGGCATCGGTGTTACACAAGTTGCTGACCTAGTTATTTAGTGGAATTTCTATGCTTTCAAAGTTCACTTTTCATATCTAGAGCTGAAGTGACTTTTCCCCACATACACAAAACCCTTGTGGCTAAATGCTAATGAGCCCGGCGCTGATTAGCAACTGTAAAGCATTGTGGCTCTGTGTCTCTCACTTGCTCAAGCACAGCTAATCATGCAATGTGATGGATTGGTTGTCTAAACCATTTACCTAGTGTCGGACTTGTTGGCATCACTACCCAACCAGGCTTTGTTTTGTCTCGGAAATCATGAGTTGTGCGTGTCATGTGGTCCCTTCAGAACTTCAACTTTCTGATTTTGATGGCCGTAGTTAAGTGGGAATGAAAGGCAGAGCCAGCTTCCAGCAGCGAAAATGGACACGACAGGCAGAAGTCTGTTCTGATTGGCCGCCTCCTCTCTAGGCATGTTTTCTGTCATAAAGTGGCTCGTTCCTCCACAGTACAATCATGGCCCTCCAGTTAGGTCTCACTTTCTCACTCTGTAAACATGCAAGCAAAACGGAAAAAAACACCACTTTGTCCAGAAGCTTCTCAACCAATTTGGCCCAAAATTATGCCATAAGTTTCTGCTCTCAGGTGCACACAAGTTTGCCAGGCGACAACAGAAAATGGCAGACTGTTTTTCCTGACACAACTGCACATACCGGCTCATTAGTAGTTATGGTTTAAGTCAGTTGTCGCACCACTTGCGTGCTTGGTCAACAGTCTCACTGATTAAGTGAATCTGTTGAATTGGCTTAAAGATTGAATCACTCTGTTTGCCAACAGTCCTCTAGCTAAAACGAATGGCCCATCCAAGACAGAGTGGGCCCTACTTTCACTAATCCCGTTTGAAATCCACTAAGATGAACGGTAATTAGAAACGATCACCTATGCTTATGCAAAGAGCCCCACCCCCTTGGTGTTAATTACTGCATATTCGCAGTTTAATCCAGGCAAGTATGTAGAGTTACTGTGACCTGAAGAGCATGCCTTGCTGTTATGTGTTTACGTCACACAGGACCTGTGATCTGCAAACATATGCCAAGCACCGCTTCCCTCCTTAAAAGACAAACCACTTTCCGTCATCAGTTCTAGACGTCGGCGTTCAAACCAGCCTCTTTCGGACAGGAAACAGGATGCGATTGCTGACTCATTGACATGGTTTTTATTTCTGGGTGTTTACTTAGAATTTCCCGTCACCTCTGCTGCTGACGATGAGGTGGCTATCTTTATCTAACCACGCATCTGACAGATAGACCCAAAATGCACGGCCTGTATCTGAGAAATGCATGCCTTGCTTCTCATTAATGTTCAGTGAGGGGGAATTAAACACTAAATCTGTGGCTTTCTGTAGTGTATCCAAATGCCCTCAGTCATTTCTCTGAAGGCAGGATATCGGTCTCCTGCACTCTGTCGCATATCTCTACATTTAACATTGGTAATTGATAATTGAGTATCTTTTCTCAGTGTATGGTGGTATCACACTTTTTAGCCTTCTTTTTAGCCTGGCACGGACCAAAAGCAGAGAACCATGGAGCAAGGGACTTGTTTCACAGTTATTGTTATTGTCTTCGGGCTGTATTAGGAAAAGCCACCATAATAAAAGTGAGAGCCAGTGGGTTTTTTTTTTAATTTATCACTAAACCATAGCTGGAGTTGGAGGCAACCTGGTTTCCCCAACTTAAGTTCCCCGGCTCTGATAGGTACACAATGGCAGGAACTTCTTTGCCTCCCAGAACAAAGCCCGTTAAAACTGGGACCAGCTTCCTGCTAACTGAAATAAGAGCTCCATCCAGAGTGAGCTGTTGGATTGTAGCTACTCACCGTGTTTACATGTATTAGTGCTGGTAGAAAGTAGCCGCCAGGTCATACCGAATTTCACCCTAAGGTTTTTCCAATCTGTCGATAGCGTATGATACCCACTACCTCCGATTACACAAATGATGAAAAACCAAGATACTGAAAGCAGTATATTTTATGTGTTTACCTAAAATGCGGTCACGCCATTTCTCCTTTAGATTTGTTTGCATCTCTTAAACCGTTTCAGATATTCACTTATATTAACTAAGCAACTATCTTCAGTATTGCGCAAAGACTTACTTTCGTTAATACTCATGTTCTAAATATGCGTCCCTTTAAGTAGAAATGGTTTCATCTGTAAGTTCAGACTAAGTTCAACGCAGTAGTCACATCGCAACAAATAAATGCATTTGAAAAGCGTGTAATGATCCACGTTTATCGCTGCCATATGTAACGATGATATAACTGTACTTATATTAATATAGTCTGATCAAAACTGATTTTACTGTTTGCGCTCATCGCTGGACCGTCGCCAAAATAACATCATTTTCTCGTTGGTAATGTTCTCATTTTTAGATGAATGTAAACACTTGGGAATTGTACACATTCCTTCCCGTATTGGGCTTTTCTCGCGCCAAATCGCACACATGCATAGATTATTCGGATGTAAATAGACGGCACATGTTTTTAGTTCGGTGAACCCGGTCCCACCGGCGCTTGCAGATGTGAGTCGGGTTTTTTTCTTTTTCTTTTTGCGGCGTCCTCCGTGCAGTAGCGGAAAATAATTTCTGCCAGTACGCGGCGCAGCAGCCACCTGGACCGGTGCTCTGCAAACGCTCAGCGGGAGGCGCTGCTTCCAGTCGCCCGGCCGGCTCTCCGCTCCGCCCCCCCGTTCGCGCTTTTGCAACCTCCGCAGCGCTGGCGGGCACCGTGGCCGGCGGAGTCTACGATTACCCCGCCGCCGTTCCTGTAGACGCCGATCCCGCCGGAATGGTAGCCAAGGATTACCCATTTTACCTGCTAGTGAAGAGGGCGAACTGCGCCCTGGAAGTGCAGACGGTGGGCAGCGCGTCGGTGAAAGGGGAGGTGAGATCGCATGGGGAAAGCGTCGCTGGAAACACTGTTGCGTTTAGCTATGATTAATTTCACCGTGTACCTTGATTGCTTTTAAATCGACTGTAAAAAAAAAAGGAGTCAAAAGTTTATTATGCGGCAATGGATGTTGTTCTAAACTAAATTAGGTTTGAGTCCCTGTTTCCTTGTTACCAGCACTTGCACCGTGATTAAAAATACTCCAGTTGTTTGAGCTGCTGCAGGTATGAGATTGACCCTTTTCACGAATACTGAGGGGCAATGTTTTTAATTGTGGCACTTGCATTTCAACGTGGAACTATTCTCTGTTTTATTCATATAAAAGTTTAGGCAGAAGTACTTATTTGTTGTTTAGACCTATTTGTCTGGGTTATGAACGAGCTTATAATGATTCCGTACAAATAAAATGTTAAATAGTGCCAGGTTAATCCAGCTTTGCAAAAACGCATTAGTTCAATTATCGTATGTTATATTATTAGGATTTTGACATTAACGATGCCTGGACTTTGAAGAGGTGCTCATTACAGGTATCATATGAGGGATTAGCTCAAGGTAGATAAATTCCACTTTAATAAACTAGTGTAGAACCTCAAACAATTGCAAGCCTGACTACATTTGTAATTTGTCAGGAGAGTTACTGTCAAGGTGAAGACTGGTTTGAGATTATCTGGACAACGCGTCGCTGTCCGATAGCTGTATATTGTGGGCTGTGCAGAAACCTGCTTTATGTTACTGGACTCCAGGACAGATCAGGATCACAAAGAGAGCGGATAATGGGAAGGTGATATGGCTGATTCTCAAAAGAAGAGCCAAAAGGCATCTCACAGAGCGTTTGACTGTCGCTCAATAGGTTCTCGTTACACTCTGCCAGGCTACATGTATGTCGCTGTAATAGCGCACCACCAAGGCAGCCGCACATGGGAGTCAGTTTGAAATGCAAGGCAGCAGTACAAGATGATAGTTATTATGGCCGTACCAATGCGTGTGACCTGAGAGCATGAAACCCTGGGAGCTGGTAACCCGGAACCAGCCGTCACGGCAGATTGCCTGTCTGCTCATGTGGCAAGTCCGCTACAGTCCCAAAGCAGACGCTATGGGTTGCTGGTTGTGAAGGACTCCAGTAGGTTACCTTAAATTCTGGGAGCTGTGCCTTTAAGTAGATAACGTGAGTTATGGCTTGAATTGTTTATGTCGGAGGTTCGCCTAATTATGATGATGCTGATCATTATGTTTACGTTATATCCTTTAAGACATTCAGGGAAGCACTTAGCATGAATATCAGCCCTTTTTATATAATCTTTAGTTAAATCCTGGCCTTTCTCTCTGAAAGTTTAATGTTTCAGCCCCTACCCCCTGCAACAGATGTTGGACTCTCCACAGGTCCTCTCTTCTTTTGGATCTCACTGGCGGGTAAAGTATCTGCTGTGCTATGAGGAGGGGGCAACAGCAGGGTTTCTCTGTCACTCACACTGGGATCTGAGACAACCTGAAGACCTTCCGTGTGTAGGTGGAAGCTTGGGAACACGCGTGGGCACACTTTGGTCGTTAATGCGGGGAGACGGAATGCTCCGCTCTGAAAGTCCCTGACGATCAGCTGGGCACATGGAGAAAGCCCCGGCTGGATTTGGCTCGTTATCCAACACCGACATCAAGCAGATGGGAGTGACACACGCATGGAATGTACTAGCTGACATTCCGAAAAACAAGGCTGTCTGAATGAGCGGCATTAATGTGACGATCTCGGCCTAAACCATAACAGGCTTTGATCTGTATCCAGCCATGTCACGGGACCAGTTAGATGTGTTGTCTGTGGACATCTCTTGCGTTTGAGGTAGAGAAATGCCCCTGCTTCTGCCTTGGCGAGGCCAAGTTGTCCAGTCACAAACTGATATGTTCCTGTGCTCCGTTTATTCAGATAACCTTAATATTTATTTGACTTGTGTTGGTATCCTTGGCAACTTGGAAGTCTTTGGAAATCACAGGCTGGGTGCAGGAAAAATACTGGCACTGTAAATTATGAATGTCAACAATGAGTAAAGATCAGAATAAAGGTATAAGGCTTCCAAAATTAAAGTATTAAAGTCTGTCGGAGTGCGATGTGGAATTTAAACCCATTCTTCAGCACTTGATGCATTTCCTTTTTTGATCTCATCTCTTTCAATTGATCAGTCACTGCATTTTAGAACCATACACCGAGAACCTCACCCTCGGTTTAAATGTGTGTCCCTGCTTTCCTGCTACATGCATTGTCTTTGCTGTGTCTTGTACCGTCTATATTGTAATATTTTCCTGTTGCAAGAAGGCTACTATCTATCTATCTATCCATCCATCCATCTGTCGGCTTGCTATCTATCTAAAAATATCTAAAATAGCCTGACACTTCTTTATTTTTTCTAGTAAGGCTTTGTGTTTACATTCCACAAAGTGTTAAAAATTCTCAAAATGGCTGTTGGACACAAACCTACTTATAATGAGTAGAAAAGCAAGACTTCAAAGTGAAGCAACGATGACTGATGTAAGCCGACTTTTGGTCTATGGCGTGGACGTTTTCGGTTAGGCCTCTGCGTCGACTCTCTCTAGGCAACCAGGCATAAGAATAACACAAGGCAACCCCCTCAAAAAGCACCTTCGCTTTAATCCTTGTGTAATTTTAGATTTGGGTATCTAAGCCATGGGAGGAAAAGCGAGAAATGCAGAACTAAGACAAGTATACAAATTGTCAAGTGTTTGTACATCCAAATAAGCGAGAGTCAGCAATTGGCTGGTCTCAGAATATACAGTGTATCAGCAGGTCCTTATATCCTGCAGCCTATACCTGATGCGTTTTCGCTTTCCATGCCTTATGTTGGCCCAGTGCGTGTTACACGTACAGATATGTCCAGCCCAGGGGTGACTAACTCCAGTCCTGGAGGGCCAAAACCCAGCACAGGTTGCGGATTTCCCTGCTCATGGTTGAGCAGGGAAATCTGCAAACTGTGTTGGATTCTGGCCCTCCGGGACTGGAGTTGGGCACCCCTGGTCCAGCCTGTTTTCTTGATAAATATGATATTTGGAGTCTGTCTCTGTGTGTGCTTAAAACATTGTAAGCTGCATTTGAGTAAAGCACAGGAAAGACTGTTTACCACACAGACTGATTTTTGGTTTTAAAATTAGAAATTGAAGTCATTGTCTCATCAGCTTGGGGAAAGGGCAACTAGGATGAGCCGGTGGGATGAACAAGTTGGATGCATCAAGAAAAAATGCCCCCCCCCCCCAAAAAAAAAAGGGCCTTGCGGGAACTGTAGACTAAATCTGCCACTTTCCTTGGCTATGACCTGAGATCTCTTTAGCATTAGCCGTTAGCCAAGGCCATCAAGTCAACACTGTTGGTTGGTCTTACATCCAGCACTGCCAGTAAACAATACTGCATGAATTTTCAACCAGCCAGCATCGTTCCAGATTATATTATTCCCCAGAGAATATGCTCTGGCACACAGCTCCCTTATTCTGACACCCACTAAATGCCTGCATGAATCTGTATCTGCTGACACTCATCAAACATAAAATTTGAATGCCAGATTAATTACCACTATAGCCACCCGGCAAAAGTCCTTACGTTGATTAAATGAGTATCTTCTTTCATTTAGATGTAGTGTCACAAATGCCAATCCATCAGGGACTCATTAGATTTACCCTTCATGCTATCATAGCTTATCGTCTTACATTGTTTAGAAAGTTTAAGCAAATACTACCGTTGTTAGCCTTTCCAGTATGATAGCTGGGCTTTCTTAACACCTTGTCATTTTATGGAGAGATTTATGGTTGGAGCCAGGGTGTGTGGGGTGGCGATACAAGTAATGGCTCTCGACATTTAAGACTGAGCCATCTGTAGGAAAAGCTCTCAGCACATTCCCTTGCGCACCAGAAACTGATTGACTGCTGTCTCCATCTGAATAGGCCTGCATTTGTAATGTCATGGAATAGAAACATAAGCTGGTCCAAGGATGACTCTTATTTTAGGATTGGCTCGTTTATATAAGGGATATAACAGGATCAGCAGGACGTGTGAGGCTTAAGACTCACCGGTTATATCTTGTTAGATGAGCGGAAAATCGTTTGCTTGTATCCATGAGGTCCCATGATTCCATTACGTTGATGATGTGACTAACTGGTACGCTTATTTGGGTTACTGATGTGTTCTGTTTTAGCGAGGGCTACATGCATGATTTAAATATGGGATATCTGTGGCGGATGCTTATGATATGGCCAGGCCTGCTGTCTGGTTCTGCAACTTAAATGATACAGAAAATAAGGAAAACGGCCTGGTTTTGTTTTTGGCGCTGTGTGCAGTTTCATTTGCTACCAGATGTGGTGTTTATAGAAGTTTTGTGGTAAATTCGCAGCTTCAGGCAGCTACTTCATGTCGGTGTTTACTGCATGATACCAAGAAGAGTCAGAGGATCCATAATTAGAAAAGGTCATATTTAGCACAGTAATCTTTCGTTCTTTCCTTTAAGACTATACTTGAGCAAGTGAGCCATTTTGATAATTTAATATTCCAGATGGGCGGCACTGTGACCCAGCAGACTGTTACCTCACACCTCCTTGGCTGGGGGTTTGAATGCTCACCTCTGCGGTGTGTTTCTCGTGTTTTGCACGTTCTCCCTGTGGAGTGCAAGTTTTCTTCTGTAGTCCAAAGAGGGGTAGACTGGGGTCTCTTAATTTTCCCTAGTGTAGTGTGTGACTGACCTGGATCAGCAGTTAGAAGATGGGTGGATGGAACATATCCGATGCAGGAATTGCAGGATTTTGTGTTTGGTGCGCGTCTCTCAGGACATCGGTGGTCGGATTTCTCATGAAACAAGTGAGTAGAGGATAATGCTAAAGGTCCTGAAATTCTGAATACTTCCGCTCCTTAATGCAGCAGTCATCTTTAAGGCTGGTAGTGTAGATTTTGTGTGGTGGAATGAACAGCAGACATTGATGGTATGATTAATTAGCCATTAGCTTAACAGAACCTACACACAGATCATGTCACTCATGCAGGCTTTGAGCTGGAACAACAGTTTTTTACCTCTTTGTTTAGTACAAGGTTCCAGAATCACAGGAAATAATCTCCTTCCCTCCTTGAGGACATGTGAGGGGGGGGGGGACAAACTTGATGTCCTTTTCTGCTCTAGGATGGTAGAAGACCGATTGGACCCCTTGTAAGTTTTTCTGCTTTGAAGCTCAGCTGGCTTGCTGCCAGGGTGTAAACGGCATCTTAGCCAGAACTGTACTGTTGTAGCATTGGCGAGGCTATTTAAGGTATTGCACCTAAATACTGTATGGTTGAAATATCCATTTGCCCTTCTGCCTCCTTCAGGAGCCCAGCAACAAGCGGACCAAACCCCTGTCGCGGGTCACATCACTGGCCAACCTCATCCCCCCAGTCAAGTCGGCACCACTGAAGCGAATCGGACAGAGCATCCAGGTACTTTTTTTCCAGACTGCTGACAGAAGACCACTCTTATGTCTGCACAGTCTCACACTGCGATGTATTCGGGATTATAAGGCGCATGCACAATACTCACTAAGGCTTTAGATAACCGGTGAAACATTTATCCAGATGCCAACTTTTCAGTACTAAAGTAACATATTAATGAGATGTGTGTTGTGATGCCCAAAAGTTAGTAATCTGTATAACTTCCGCATATCCTTTTCTTTATTAAATTCGGTTTGCAGAGCACGCCACATGCTAATGTTTTGGTAAATCATAAAGCGATAAGAAATAAAGGGGCGGTGGAAAAAAGGGACGGCTCAACAGCCACAACATCTTTTAAAAGAGGAGATATTGTGGATAAAGAAGGCAAAAAGATGACGTAAAAACAGATGTTGGTGGTGTGGCGGTACTTTTTGCAGTTTAAAGTTCATCACGTTTTTTTTTTACGTAAAAATTTCGTACGTAATTTATTCAGATTACTTTTGGGTTTCATAATATGCCTCTTATTAATATTTCAGGCACCCCAATAATCTGCTTACCAAATTGCGGGTGTCAGTAAACGTCTGTATAGTACTGAAAAGCCAGTGTCTGGACAACTGTTTTGCCCGCTATCTAAAGCCCTGGTGATTATTACGTTTGCTTCATATAATCGCATTGTGGTATCATGCAGCCCTAACCACTGTATTATAGATAAACCATTAGCATTTAGCAAGTTCTGAAGAATTAGCACTACTAATATCCCACATGCTATCTTAATGGTTGATGGAAGCAGATTGTGAATAGGCTTGATGCAGCAGAGCTGATTCCTGGTTTTACATTAAATGTGTGTGGCTATTATTTGGGGCCAAATCTAAAATGAGCAAAGCGAAGAATATGCTCAACTTGCTTGACTGGCCAGATAGTCATCATCATGGTGACGGCGAACTAAGTTATGAAATCTGCCTGCCACAAATTAAGCTCTTTATGAGGATCGTAATCGCAGTTTTAAGCCCCTTTACATCCCCGCAATTTGACAAGCAGTTGGCAGGTTACCATAGGTGGTGCTAAGGGTATGAAACCCATCATGGTTTAGGCAGTAAATCTAGCTCTGTGACCGCAGGGTAACCTGCACGTTGACTTGAGTCGGCACTCGGCTGCCGTATGGGTGCACTGTGAGAATTTCTGTAGCACATAGTGCTCATGAGAAACCTGTTTGATGTCGAGTCAGACTGGAGCAGCATCCTTTCGAGGAGACTAGGCTGCCTTTGTAGATGCACAAATCGTGCAGCCACCCCTCTGATTAGTCCATGACTAAAGGTCTGTGTCTCCATGTTTAATCCCCCTTTCCCTCAGTGCATGCTGGTGTTTCATCTGTTCTGTCACCATCCTGCCCATCAGGATTTTTTCAATTGTCTGCGGTCAGTGCCGGCTAACAGACCGGGAAATTCCTGGAATGTGTTCTCTCTGCTTTCGTCCTGTTGGTTCATCCTGCCTGGTCCCAGATGTAAATGTGCAGTTGTCTGACACGGTTTCCCTTTTCAAACCACCTCATTCCTCCGTCATGCAGTGCTCCCTGACACTGAAACATTCTCTCAACCCCCCCAGCGCTCCATCAGCTTCCGTGGAGACAGCCGCCCCGAGATCCTGGCCCCATGGCCACGGGGCCGGCATGGAGCCCCCACCGTCACAAAGCGACGGGACAGCAAGCTGTGGAGCGAGACGTTCGATGTGCGAGTGGACCAGATGCTCTCCTCCAAGGAGATCAAACGACAGGAGGTAAGATCTTGATGAGACCACTGCTCCACTGAGTTTTACAGTGCAGTCATGCAGTGCTTAACGATGTACATTTATAACCCTGAGGTCACTGACTCAATTCAGTCCAATTTCATTTCTATTTATTTATTTTAGCACCACTACCAAAGTGCAGTACCACAGTATTGCAGTATGATGCCTACTGACGTACCATAGTTTAAGGTGATGTCAGCATAAATGAACAATGAACAACAACCAGAACAAAATGGTGGAGTGGAACTAAAACTTCCTAGTTTGATAGGAGAGAAAAAAACAGATTGCTACTCCCTCCCTGAGAACAAAGTTTTATATAGCTCTGTATTCTGCCTTTGGCCTTCACACTGTCTGCAGGTCAGCTCTCTACAGGCATCTGCAGGCCAGTCATCTGTCCCCTCTTGACCATCAGCTCTACCTGTGGTCTGCTGTGTCTATGGCATGAACTCAGTTGGTCTTAAGTGTTTCTGCCATAGGACCCTCTGAGCAGGATACTCCACTTGCAACCTGCAAGCAAACCTAAAGGTCCTGCCAGATTTATCTGAAGACAAGGGGAATAATACCAGATACTTAATGACATTCTCTGCAGTGCTCATGGGTATAAATATAGCAACAGTTGGTAAAGCTGTTCCCTGTCATGGATACATGACTCAAATAAAACACGAGAGACGTAGAGCTGTGGTGTGCCAGAGTACCACTCGTGTTAAACTAAAGGTTGTGCCACAAAAAATTGGTGCTGTGAAGCATATACCAACTGTGCGGTTTGAGTGATGGGGGAGCTGACTTGCTGGGAGAATAGGCTTAGGAAGCAGAGAAAAGGTTTTAGACACATTACAGTCTGTTATGTCAACAAAGATATACAAATGATTGCGTGGCCCCAAGCTGGAATGAAGAGGATTAGTATGTGTTGTTGTGCTGCGGAAAATCAGCGTGGCCTGTTTTGAAATGTCCTTGCTGCCGCTTCCTCGGGTTTCCTCTCTGGGCTCAGACTTCAAAGTGTGGTGGAGGGGGGGTCCAGTGGGGAAAATGGATTTTGTAGGGGGTCAAGGCCCCCCCCCTTCTTCTGCATCTGCCACAGCCTGTTATGATGGCTCAAAATTTTGGTTACTTTTGCTGGGGAAGCTCTTATGCACCAAGTATTATACTCAATCCCCTGACTGTGATGGTAATGTTAGTTAAAGCTATGATTGCATTTATTTTGATTTAGCAGATGCTTTTTGTCCAGAGCAATGTAGTGATGCAAATGCTACATCACAAACATAAGTGCTGTCAAGGAGTTGACTAGACTTAAATGCAACTAGGCTAAGCTTCCTTGGTTAGTAGATCTGTTTCTAATGTTATTACAAGTCTATCATTGTATTTTCTCATTTTAAAAGTAAGTAGTAAATGAGTTGCAAGTTGCTCATTCAACAGTTCCAGCATATGATCGCATATGATCAAAGGGTAGCATTTAATGCCAAAAGAGTTAGAACCAATAAGCTGAACCGCAGACTTTGCCCTCACAGTCCATGTCCCTTCCGCAGGCCATCTTTGAGCTTTCCCAGGGTGAACAGGACCTAATCGAGGATCTGAAGCTAGCGAAGAAGGTGAGACCTGTTTTTCAAATTAGTATCGCTTTCCACCATTTCACGGAACATCAGGGGAGGCTGACTTATCTCACCCAGGAGGGTCGTGGCTCTCATCTTGCTCTGATGGAATCGCACACAGGAGAGGGAAGAGGAGGTGGTTGGTGGGGGTGGGCTGGCAGTAATGGTCTTCGTAACAGAATATCCTTGCTTCAGACAGCTCGCGCTCATGCTTTTATATGTCTCACTGGCCATCTCACTTGGCTAGCATTAGGTAGAAACCAATAAATATGTCCTTTGTTTATCTGCGACGTTCACTCCTGAGTGAAGATACCTACATCTGTGGGACAGTGTTTTCGTTAGCTGACTGCCTTTTTTAGCTTTAATGGGCGAGGGTAATACTGGCCAGAACGAGATGGATGCGGACTGTTTTAACCTTGCATTTTCTATATAAACAGCCCGAGCTGGTTCACAGATGACGTCCAATTAAACTTGATAGAGGACTGAGGTTGTCCATGTTGCACCATCAAGTGTGTTTTAATAATTTGCATAGCTGCTGGATCAGCTAACGCTGACCCCTACACACTGGAACCAAAAATGACAAATATTCCATAACTTTTTCCCTCATAAAAATTCCATGAATATAATGTTCTCTGAAACATTCCACCAGGGAACACATTACCCCGATTTAGTAATTTTGTGAAGTTTATAGGGAGTGATGGATGTACTGTGGTGAGTTTAACATGGCCACCTCATCAATGCATGGTGTGAATGGTTTTGTACAGCTAACTCTTTTGTATTTTTTTTTAATTCCTCCTTTGTAGGCCTACCATGACCCCATGCTTAAGCTTTCCATCATGACCGAGCAGGAGCTGAACCAAATCTTCGGCACGCTGGACTCATTGATCCCACTGCATGAAGGTACCAGTTAAAATGAGCCCATGAATCTGATCCTCATTCTGCATGGTCATGGTACCATGTGGCCCTGACAGCTGTACCACCTTCCCTCCTCAGACCTGCTCAGTCGGCTAAGAGAGGCCAGAAAACCAGATGGATCCACGGATCATGTGGGTCACATCCTGGTGAATTGGGTAAGAGCAGCTTATCATGTGTTTCGTGTTTCCTCAGGTTTCCGCTCTGTCTTGAAATTTAATGGATGGAAAGATGGCAGTTCAGCTTTGAAATGGGCGCTTAATATTTAGTTAGGGCACTCCAGGGAAGGAGAACAGTTCGTTTGTTTCCAGAGACCACACTCCCTACAAAGCCATGTAAGAAACCCTCGAATGTAGCTCTCCTGGGTCACCTAGTGATAGTTTACCTTCAGTCTTGCTTAGGGTCTAATTCCATGACCTTAGGAATGGTGGGGTGGGATTCTGTTGACTTGATATGGGATGTAACATGTCATCTTTAAAGATGGACCCCCCAAGGCACCCTTTAGGGTAGTGTGGCTTTCTGGAAAGTCTAAAGTTAGCATTAAAAGGAATGTGGTGGAGAGATAGTAGGTCATGTATGACCAGGCTCTTGCCACCGGGGGGGGAGGGGGGTCACCATCTCTGAGAGACATCCGACTTGCTAATCAGTCTGACAAGTGGGTTGAATGTCTTCGTGTGAATCAGGGGCCTCATTTGCACTGGTATGCACCAGCGCCGCGTCCGTTATCGGGGTGTCTGAGGCGCGTGGGAGGTGGCAGGCTAAGCTCAGCCCTTCTGCCTGGCCTCCCGCGCCTTCGCATGTGCCGAAGGAAAAGGCTTCCCCTTTTTTCCCCTTGTTTTGTTTATTTCAGCCTTCTAGTGAGTGATTAATGCCAGGATCCTATAAAAGCATTATGGGAGTAAAGTCAAGAAGCGTGTTTAGCACTGAAGGCTTTTTCTGTTTTCAAGTGTTTTGGTTGGCAGCGAGCATATAAACAGTCTGCTTGGCCAGCAGTACTGTTTAGCTCAGGTACTAAGGAGCCTTAAAAAGTCTCTCCTTTTTTTTTTTCTTGAAATAACCATTGTTAATGGGTGGAAAAAATAATGCTGTTGCTCTTTGAATTACGAAGAAGAAATTGTCTCGTATTTTCATATAGAAGTGGTAGGTTTTATTATTGGGGGCAGAAATCATTTTAATTTGCTCGGTTTTGCTGTTCAACCTTGGAATCCTAATAATCAATTATGTTTATCGTTAGGTGCTGAGGGAGCTTCATGAATTGTCTCATTATTAATATTTATGACCACAGTTAGGGGTCAGGATTACTTTAATCAGCAGTGGGACAATTTTAGCAGAGACAAGTCAATCCAGTGATGACTTAGTTTTGAAAAATGCTCTGGAGACAGAAGCGGCACGGTACTGTTTGCGAGCAGTGGTCAGAACAAACTGGAAGCTGCTGGAGACGATTCATATGCTTAAAAGCTGTTCATAGATCCGAGTTCTGAATTCTGAAACCTGGTTCCCCAAAACAATTTGGGGAAAGCCGTTTCTCATCTCGCTGGGCTCTGGTTGTATGTCATAAAGAGAGGGCTACCACAATTGCTCTTTGCACAGCTGTTCTGCAGTGGCTGCACAGGATGTACAAATAACAAACACTCCCTCAGTGTTGAGGTTTTCACATGATTCATCAATCAGCAAATCAAAGCACAGGGTCGCTGACTTGGGGTCTGTATCATAAAGCCAGATTTCTTGTGTGGCAGGATAATTTGTCTGACTACTTTAAATCTTACAAGTTGTTTGGCTAAGCAAGAAATCCTGCTTTGTGATGCAGGTCCCTGGAAAGGCTGTACCAGGGATAGGATTAGCTGGGGTATAGACAGTAATTGTTTTCTTAGTAAGTCCACAGTCAAGTATAAAGCAGGGGATTGTGCCGGAGCTCAGAATTTCTGAGAATGATGATATGTTACAACAAACAAGCGTCTACACATTGTGTTATCAGTGCAAAACGCGAGAACTTACGTCAGCCAACGAGACTGTCCTCTTGTGTATGTGGAACATTTGGTCTCATACCCACAATATAAAGGGAAGATGGATGATGAAAATGTTCTTTTGGGACCCCCCCCCACTTGCTTCTGTTTTCTCTTAGTAATAAATTCATGATCTGCCAGCTGTGAAATTTAAAGGCGAGGATTGAGGGTTCATCTTCTCCATTAGTAATAGCTCCAGTATGGATGATCTATAATTAGAAGCATCGCGGGTGCCTTAAGGCAGATAAAACCTGTCTTCTCTCATTCTCATAGTTTGAGCTTCTTAAAAGCAGCTGTTTGAACAGTGGGATAGTTACACCAACTCCTTCCCCCGCCATACTACCCCACTGCAGCGTCTAGACGCATCTAGTCCCACTGATGACTTTCACATGCTGACTCAAAGCATACGCCCCAACTTTTCCCATCCGGTGGCCACCCCTGCTGCCCGCCCTCCCACCCAAACACCGTACTGTAGATTCCTACATGGTTGACGCTGCCTGTCGCCAAGACAGAGGTGGACACAAAGTAAAAGAGTACCGTCTGTGTCAGCCTTTATGAACTGGGCACAATAACCTGAAGTGGCATTCACAAAAGAAAGCAGCTGTCAGTCAGGTTCTGAACTAAAGCTGTATATTTATCTGCCCCCTGCAAGGCTCAAATAGTTTAACTTACCACTGAAGCTGCCAGTAAGCAGCTGTCCGCTACATTGAGGCAGGAGTTCTGAGTTGTGAAGTTTGACTCGTTGGTCTTTTTAAAATAATACCCCTTCCCCTCCCCCCCCCCAGCTCCATTTGTGCTTACAATGGCACTGCTTCCTCACCTCTCTTCTCTTCCTCCCTCCATCCCAGCTGCCCTGCCTGGATTCATATAACAGCTACTGCAGCAATCAGGTGGCGGCCAAGGCGCTGCTGGACCACAAGAAGCAAGACCGCCGGGTCCACGACTTCCTGCAGCGCTGCCTGGAGTCACCCTTCTCCCGCAAGCTGGACCTCTGGAACTTCCTGGACATCCCACGCAGTAGGCTGGTCAAGTACCCATTGTTGCTGCGTGAGATAGTCAAGCATACACCCAATGATCACCCCGATCGCCAACGCCTGGATGAGGCGGTGAGTGTCCCTGGGAAAGCCAGAGCCTTAGATAGGGTTAGCAGTTCAGGCTACGGACCTTGTGTGAGCTGCTCCATTGAATCTTCTAATAATAATAATAATTGATACTTCTATTGACCCCCATTGGGAATTTTTTTTTCACCTCCTTCATTTTGCTCTGTGAGAGTAAGCTTGCCATGAGGGTCAGCCACCCGTTGCAGGTCTTGCTCAAGGAGCCACAGGCATGCCGAGGCCGGCCTTGAACTGCTGACCTGCTTATCACAGGCATAGAGGTTTAGCTCACTGAGCCTACATCCTACATGTGGTTGGGGTTAAATGGCCGTGGTTGGGGTTAAATGGCCACGTTTGGGACAGCCCCACAACTGTCTCATATCAGATTCCGAGACTGATACCTCTTTCAAATTAGTAGTTTGAGGTTTGTATGTGGGCCGTATAAGTCTACATCATCACAAACTCCAAAAAAGCCTCAGCCTTACAAGTGTAATAGAAAGCGGAGCAGCCATTCTGGTGTGAAAGGAGCACCGCTTTTCCCCACATCTTCCTGAATCTTACATCCATTCCTCCCAGATTAATATGATCCAAGAGATCGTGGCTGAGATCAACGTGCAGACTGGCGAGTCAGAGTGCCGCTACTACAAGGAACGTCTAGTGTACCTGGAGGACAGCCAGCGGCACTTGCTGATTGACGGGTCTCGGGTGCTCAGTTGCCACGGAGAGCTGAAGAACAACCGGGGCGCGGTGAGTGTCCGTCCAAAATGATGCGTTTTCCTGTTCCCTGAAGCTAATGGAAAAGCCATGTACTGTAATTACTTAAGGATAATAAGCGAGGTTAATCTGGCATTTACTTTGTGATTGCTGTTAAGGGAAAAGCATGTTGCAGTTCTTAAGTTAGCATGTTAACCGCCATTGCGCTCCTTGGCGGTAATTTGTACTTCTAGAATGCCGACAGGCCCATTCGCACCAGGCCAAAGCCAAAAACCTGACATCATCCCTCAGTCATGACAGGAAAATCCGGGGGTTTCTCATTTTGCATTTCTCTTTTCCAAAATGAACTCTGGACCTTCAGATTTACTGTTCTTTACATACTTCTGGTGCGTGCCTCCTGTTGACAGTTCTCAACAGGGCGGATTACAACATGTCTCCCTGGGTTCCACCTCTGCCCTAACTAAAGGTTTGCTGGTAGGGTGCTACACACAATGACCCGAGCTATACACAAATACACTATATCCAACCCCCCCGGCCCACCACAGGTTTGTTTCGGTGTGTTTTGAAACAACTGTAAAACCTCAGTTTTGAAAGTTTGAACTACATGCAAGGGGCAGTTCAACTTTAGTCATCTAAGAAATGAGTACTTTTGAGGTTCTTGGAACATTTTCTTTTCCACATAATGTCAGATAGTACTGGTGACATCTCTGCCAAGTTTTATTTTAAAGCAATGTTCCTGTAAAGGGGATTCTGGCTGCCCCTTTTCTAGATCAGTGTCACTCAAAGCCATACCCTAAAGAGTCTGATGTTACAGTGTAGTGTTTCCCAATCTGGTCTTCGGGGACCCGCGGACAGTCCACATTTTTGCTCTAGTAAGGAGCTGGCAGAGAGCAAAAATGTGGACCGTCTGGCAGAGAGCTGGGAGGGAGCAAAAACGGATGGTCTGTAGGTCCCCAAGGACCAGGTTGGGAAACACTGTTACACTGGCATCCTCGGGGTACCAAGAATCAGGAGCTTGCTTAGTAATTGCTTAGTTGTGTGCTCATGTAATTGCTTAGTTGTGTGATAAAGTTCATTAGTTCTTATATGTTCATGTGCTTGGGAATCCACATTTACTAGTATGACGAGGAGTCGTGCTGTGAATCAAACTTCACTCAGTGGAACTGGAAGGTCGCTGTGGCTCAACTTGCAGGGTTACGCAATGCAGGGGGCACTGTCCTGTCAAAGCACATCTTTAATTACGGAAACATGCTTGACGGAAGGCGAAAGGGGGTCTCTAATTACGCATCATGGCAGAGTGACCACTGGGAATGGTTTAACTTACTGTTGCATATATCAGAACGATAATTTACAGAAAAATTTCAAAGCGATACAGCGCTTTGCTGACGACATCATCCCCCCTACCCCCACCGGCCATTGGTGTGTATATTGTCTTTGATGCTTGAAGAATCCTCTTCACCACCGGGAACTGAAGATTAAAGGAAGGGAAAGATGGGTTCCCTTTGATCCTGCCACTCTGTAGCTGCACCAAATCCTCTGCCTGTCCTTGAGGACCCACCCTCCCCCCGTCCCCCGTCCCCCCCGACCACACACTAAAAGATTTGCCCACGCATGTTCAGAGATTACAGTGCACTCTAGAAAAATACCTGCGCTGTCAGGGTTTCATATATGCCCAGAAGCTTCTAATCAACCCTTTCCAACTCAAAGCTATGGGTGTTTTTCTGTAGCATAAACACAACACCAATAAAAAAGTAATTCTCTGAGGTCTTGCCTGGCCTGGCCCAACTGTGCTCTTTATTGAAAGTTAGTCTATTTAGGTCATATGGCCCTTTGTATTTATAAAGCTTCAAATCTATATCTAGGGCTAAAATAATTTAAACAACTCTCAAGTTCAACAGTAACATTTACATTATGAATTGCACAGAGAGACCGATCTCATTTTCTGTTATTGTTTCCTCTGTGTCAATCTGCTGCCAGACTCTTATTTTAACCTCATGGCTGGCAGGTAGTATGACTGTTAAATGGTCTCTTTAAAGTCTGGGTTGTGATCTGTTGTGCCAAGCACTTGACCTGCATTGCTTAAGTACAATTGTCAAATGGGTTAAAACCCAAGTCGCATTAATTGAACATGTCAGTTAAGCTACTAAGTGTAAAAATTTGACCAGTGCTGTGATGGGATTTTATACAGCTGTAGGACTCCGGCCTCCAGTCTCATCTTTAACCTTGCCTCTTCCTGGTCCTTTGCCACAGAAGCTGCACGTGTTCCTGTTCCAGGACGTTTTTGTGATCACGCGCGCCGTCACACTTAACGAGCAGCTCTGCTACCAGCTGTATCGGCAACCGATTCCGGTGCGTGACCTAGAGTGGGAGGACCTGCAGGATGGCGAGATCCGCCTTGGGGGCTCCATCCGTGGGGCCTTCAGCAACAACGAGAGGAGTGAGTATGCGTGATGCATGGCTGCCTGATGACTACTGTGAGGGATTTCCATTTATGTATACATGGAAAGTGCTTTCATCAACATAATGCTGTATTTGCTGTGAATAACACACACTGTAGGATTGGAAGTCCTGGTATTAATAGTGTTAATCCAGAATCTATTAATACAAGCACATATACTAATAGCACAAGTGCAGTAAATCTCTTCAGTACTGCTTGACATGTGTGTTGCAATACAGCGAAATGTCAGTACAATTTGTCAAAGTGCCAAGTTGAAAAAGCACTTGCATGCACTTGAGAGAGTTGCTTTGTAGACTGTTCTCCTGTATGCCAATCATGTTTCAGAATTTAGATGGGATTACAGGAATTCTTGGGCCCTTATTCTGCTGGTCTTTGGGTTTTTAGATCTTCAGAGTGTGCTTTTCAACACACTCTAAAAGTACCACTGGTCACTTGCCCTTGGTCCACATCCAGGAGTAAATCCAATCAGGGCTACTTTACATAGTGATGGTAAACTAATCTCTCAAGGCCTCTCCGTATCCATACTTGAGCGATTATGGATGATGGCAGGTGTGAATTTGTTTAGGTCTCTTGTTGAGTTATGGAAATTCCCTTTTCCCAAAGAGAAGTGACAGACAGTTAGTGGACTGTCCCTACATAGTACTGACATAGTCCTCTGTCTTTTCCAGCCAAGAACTTCTTTCGAGTGACGTTCCGCAGCCGAGGGCAGCTCCAGTCATACTCCTTCCAAGCCAGCGACTCCTTCAACAAACAGCAGTGGCTCAACTGCATCCGACAGGCCAAGGAGGCAGTGGGGGCTGGCTGCGGTGCCAGTTACTCAGGGAACCCACTCTCGGAACAGGTTGCCTCTAGCTCGGAGCACATGGACCGTAGCGACAGCGATGTCTCGGACTGCAGCATGGACACCAGCGAGGCTAGTGCTGAATGCCTACACATGGAGCACTCGGATTTAGCCAGCAGTCCCCTGGAGGTGTGACCTCTGACCCCGGTGACGCTTCGGTGTCTAGCAAACCTAACCTGTGCAGTATTGAAATATGGAGATCCTTCCTTGGACCAGATGGGACTACAGCCTATGAGAAGCACTTCTTATTGTTATTATTCTTACGTTTTTTTTTTTCTCCTGGAAGGTGAGGGTGTATAGTGTGTATATGGTAACCACATCTCTGTCTCAGCCTGTGCCGGGTCCCTTGGAGAGGAAAGAACCCTGTGAGTGGGGTTTTCAAGAGAGTCTGATGGACCCTTGTACCATGTACTGGACAGGTGTTCTTTTGTTTCTTGGGGGGTAGGAGGGTGTCTGAACAATCCAAGGTCACTTGCTTCTCTACTTTTCCCTCTCTGCAATACTACTGTGGCCTTTCAGGGGAATGAAGATGCAGATGCATTTGATATGTGTATATTTATGCAGGAAGTAGAACAGGTTTGCAGCCAGAATGCTGATAAAATGACCAGCAGAATGTTGAAGACTAGTCTAGAGTTAGCCAAAGGTAAAGCTGTCATGACTGACTTGGGTGGAAGCAAGGAGACCGCCACAAGCCACTCATATAGCACAAGTCGGAGAGCAGAAAAATGCCCAGCCAATATCTGACAATCTGTATAGCTGGGAGTGGGGTACACCAGCAGATCATGGAGGGGTCAGAGCATCTAAGAGCTGAATGTAGATGGACAGGTAACCTATTGAGGTCATACTGTTGGATAATCTCATCTGGGGGATTTACAGGCCTGTACTTGACTGCTGTGCCAGCCATGTATAGGGATTCCACTGCGTTTCAAAGGTTTTGGGCATCACAAAGAAGAAACTGTTGCTGCATCCCATCATCCTACACAGTTCCCTTTCTGGAGTGAGGCGGTGGAGGGTCTCATATATAGAGGAACACTCGCATAGCTATCCGAAGGGAAATTAAAGTATTGTTACGGTGTAAATAAACGGCAGCCCTGGTGTGACCGGTCTCTTAGTCCTCAGGTCCTGTGCACTAAAGTGTTCGCCAAAGCTACAGGGACTGCTCAACCTTTGCCGAAAAAAGGAGAAACTGAAAGAAAAAAAAAAAACGTGCAAGTTTACTGGTTTGGTTAAATGTTCTTAATCTTGTTTAGAATCATTGTGACTGTAAAGCATCCTGGGAATTTATTCAAAATGTATGCCTTTTATTGTACTTTTTTAAGTGAAATGTATGAAATTTATCCTTTGGCTTTTATTTATAGTGTCCCTCCCCCCAAATAGACCCAGTTTTCCCCCCTTCCTTGTTTTGGTTGAGCCAGAATGTGGCATGATGACACAGGACATCACATAAGGATAATATGATAAATGGGTGAGTATCATAATTGATGTTTCCCATAAATAATGTAAAATGTATGTATATGTTTTAATTATTTGGGGAGCGAGAATGAAAGCATTACTGTCTGAAGGATACATGACTGAGTTGGTTTGTTTGTGAGGATGTGGAAATATGCTGTATATTGGAGCAGAATCGTAACCAAATAAAGGACATGAACTCTGAATGGCGATCCCAGTGATTACTTGCCTGTTGTCTACCTGATGACGCCTGTCAGGGGTAGCTCTCTGTGCAGTAACTCTCTGATGTTCTCATCTGGCCTTCAAAGGCTGATCCTTTCCGTCTCATCCCCCTCTTAATTTCTGTACTTTTAAATCCATGCAGATTTATAAGGAGAGAAAAAACAGGTTTGACATGAATGTGCCAATTTGTTGCAATTATTTGATACATTGGCATGTTTTATGCATCTTGAGTAAAATTAATTTAGAGCTTTGTCATTAATAGAGCAGACACTTCCTTCCAAACATTATACAACTGAGAAAGCAAGTGAGGCCCTGGAATAATTGGGGGTTAGGGCTCAAGCAGGGGCGTTTCTAGGATTTTCATTTCGGGGGGCTCAGCCCCCATAGATGTTTAATACATATTTGGCTTGTTCAGAA
>JAODKN010000127.1:4617671-4638189 GCA_026774425.1 Petrocephalus zakoni | reverse complement strand
CACAATCCAGCAGGGTGTCTGGTCTTGTTTGTAACCTTTGTGGTCACAGTAAAGGCTGAACTTGGAATTCGACACAAGCAGCTCCTGGAAAAAACACAACAACCGCACTACTTCAATGCAATACCACTTTTGAGAAATAACTTATTTGGATACTTTAGTAATTGAATATGTTTTGAAAATAACATTAGGATGAAGTTGTTGATTGCCAGATTTCCCCAATAAAAAGATCCTATTCTTGAAAAACAATGTAAACTCTCTTATTTTCTGGGGCCATGCAAACCTGTATTAAGTTGTTTTTTTTTTTTTATTTACACTCCTAATGACGGTAGAATAGGCATTCTAAACCAGTATACTGCAGTAATTCATCTCAGTTTGTAAAGTGTGGTAAACACCCAGTCATACTTAAAAAACATAAACAAATACCACCATATACTGTGAAACCGTTATCATTTTGAAAAATACCATGATATATATATTTTTTTGTCATACCACCCAGCTCTACTATACAGCAATATAATCAGTACCACATTTTTTCCCATTTTTGGGATGTAAGGGTGTTTATGGTTGATGGTGGCGTAAATGATCGGTCTGATGGGATTCGTTTGGGGTATTTGGAAGCAATGCTTCTAAAGTGGTGTTATTGTTGTTCTACAGTTACCCAATTAAATGGGTGGAGACCACAACCTACTCAATGCTCAACCCAAAGATATGCCCTTAGATGGGATTAGGTTTGGGGTATTTGATGTAAATAGCCGACTAGATGAGCAGATGCTATTTATACCTAGGCCTATCCTCATCTATGGTCAAGAGCTCTGGGTAGTGACCGAAAGAATGAGATCACAGATACAAGCGGCCAAAATGAGTTTCCTCCGCAGAGCAGCTGGGCTCAGCCTTAGAGAGAGGGTGAGGAGCTCAGACATTCGGGAAGGGCTCAAAGTAGAGCCGCTGCCATTTGAGGTTCCATTTGAGGAGTTCCTTAGGCAGACCCAGGACACGCTGGAGAGATTATATCTCTCGGATAGCCTGGGAACGCCTTGATATACCCCCGGTGGAGCTGGAGGGGGTTGCTGGTGAGAGGGCAGTCTAGGTGTCCCTGCTTACAGTATGCTACTTCCCCTGTGACCCAACCTCAGATAAGTGGCAGAAAATGGATGGATGGATGGATGGATGGATGGATGGAGTGCAGAATGTTTTAGAGTAAAATGTATTTTGCTTAGGAAATGTATCAGTTAAGGTAAAAGTTGCTGCAACTTAAAATACTTAAGTAACATTAGTTTACACCCGTGCTTAAACCACATGATACTGGACATCTCTAGTTTTATAGTTGTTAATCCATTTATTCTACCCTTTTCACTTTGAGTGGTATGACTATAAATGAATAACTGTGCAACCCAATAAGCATGTTTGAAAATGAAGACATTTATTGACATTTTCTTATCGACAATTTGCATGAATGCATTTATGTTATCAGCAATCTGATGCCAGTATGTCATTCTAACTTTGGTAGCAGCCAGTGTTGCACTTTAACTGCCTGCCCTATTCACACACACGCACACGCACACATACCATGTATACCTTTATGGGGACACTCCATTCATTCCTATGGGCATAACCCTGATCCTAACTATGACACCCTTAACCCCTACCCAGCCCTAACCTTAACCATAAGTAACCAAACAAAATTTGAGAGGTTTGGCATTAGTTTTTTTATTGCAGACACAGATTTTTATAAAATTGAGGTTATCCTTATGGGGACCAAAAAAATGTCCCCACAAAGTAGAAAATAACTGTTTTTTATCACACTGTGGGGACATTAGGTCCCCACAATGTAATATAAAATGACCACACACACACTCACCTATAAACAATTTGGTAACTCCAAATAACTGTGTGGGGGGATACTGGAGTATCTCACAATGACACAGGGAAAACAGTCAAGACTCCAGAAACATTTATACCTTGGCAGAGACTCAAAACTCTGGTTCCAGAAGTGTGAGGGAATAGTACTAAGTACTACGCCACCATGCCACCACTCTTCACTGTTATTGTACGTCTGAATTTTTTGCATTGTTGCAATGTCAGCATGATGAGACATGCTCAGGAAACAGCCAGAAGCACAAATGACATACAACACTCAATTGTGCGCAACTGCTACTGGTACCAACTAGTACCAGCAGCCCTATAGACAGGGGAAGTCACCAGTACACACACACTGAACTCCATCTAGCTCAGAAGTAATTTTGACTGGTAAGAAAACTTGGCTGATAAGAGAGCCAGATTTCTCAGTTAGCTGGGTTAACTTAAGCTTAAGTCATGGCTGTCCAATAGGAATGCTCCTTAACTAAACTCTTATTGGACAATCATGACTACTAGTTTAATTTAACCCAGCTAACTCAGAAATCCTGCTTTGTGGAGCAGCGCTTCTGTATATGTCATGTTTGTTTATCATTAATTAGTCATGACACATCTTTCCTCTTAGTTAGTGACTATATTTTTTATGATTTGTCCTTCAGTAGTAACTGAGTTACTACCAAGTATGTTTATTGCCTTAAGTAAAGTATTACCCCTTTTTTAAATATTTTTTTTATAATTTTATTGTGCTTGTGATTTAAATTTAGGGTTAAATAAGACAGATCCATGTGCAAATACTACTGTTTCTACCGTGGTATTACTGTATTGTACCGCATATCCCTCACTGCGTGTGGGACTGCTGGTGACACAAATATGAAATTATCTGTAGGACAGACCATCCCTTTTGATGATATTTTCTGTTTGACCTAAGAAAAACGCAGCCTACAAAGGGTACATCTTTGCAAAGCGTCTCCTTTGACGGATGCAGCCCCTGAATTCAGACAGCCATTGTGTCACTGATTATCTCAGATTGGATTTGTTTGGTGTAGTCAAGCTGGAACTTATATTCAAAGTCTGACTTTGTTGAACCTTAACTGTATTTATTATTTGATCATGGGAGTAAAGGGAGAAAATGTGACAAAGCACACAGCACATGGATTGCCTGGGTTGGGACACTGATTCCCTTCCATTGAAGCCACTTAATACTGCCTGCTGCAAAGTAAACCAGTATGATGTTCATACGGTTGGCCCACTACTCTCGGATCAGGCTACAATATTAAATTCCTGAGTTTTTCAAGACCCATGAATTAGCACCCTGTAACACTATTTTATTAGAAAACTACAAAATGTTGACATCAGCCTATGTAATGTTCAGGTATGACCAGAGTTTGATACTAACAGCAATACAGCCAATCATATCGATACAGCAGCTCTTCCCCTGCTTTAACACACAGTATGAGCAGTGCGTAGTCAGTGTAGCAAGACTGAGCACAGCTGCTGCATCGATCAGCAGTTTTGCAATCCAGTGCTGCTGGGCAGATGCCCATGTAATGTCTTATGAGACAAGTTCTAACGTGCTAAGGTTGTGGAGAGTCTGCAGACCAATGCATTTATTTTTGCAGATATATACTGTAGGCCTACTGTATTGGTGCCTCACTGAGGAGGTGGCTGGATCATCTGAGTAGGTGGTTGTACCACTTTATCGGCTGCAGAACTCAGGCTGTCAGATGTCTCAGATTCATGCATGGTAATAGTTCCCAATCCTCACTTATTTGTCCATATTCTCTTATTCATCTCTCTTGTCGAGGTCACCCCATTGTAATTACTTGTGCAACTTCTTGCACTCTTTTAGACATTTTCTAAATATAGCAGAGAACGTCAAATAACATGCGCATAATAAGAAATCAGGTATATAATATACAATTAATGTAAATTGGATCACTAGTGACGCATCTTGGCCGTTTATGGGTTAAATAGACCACTATTTCACTAATCTCCACCTTTCCAAAATATGGTGACTTATGTAAACGCCGTAAAGGTTAATTTATCTTGTACTAATAAATTAGTTAAAACGCTTCAATGGTTCTAATAAAGCGTGTCTCTGTTATAAGGGCTCACGGGCACTGAAAGCATTTCGAAAAAAAAACCGTAGCAGTGCAAATAATTGTCGTTTCCTTTATTTTCCACACAGTTTGTCCTGTTTTCCAGCTCAATTTTGTGACATTTTTTGTTCATATGCGTGTGGGCTGCCTTACCCCCACCTAGTAAGCGCGAAGGGCTGATGCCATCCCACGTGCAGTAGGCTATACAGTACAATACAGTAATACCACAGCAGAAACGGGAGTATCACATCGATCTGCGTCTCATTTAACCCTATATTTAAATTTGAATAGGATGCGCGATAAAACGATTTAAACAAAAACGAATTACTACTATGAAGTACAAATCATGCACAAATACAGTCGCTACTTAAGATGGAAGATGTCATGATTAATGTTGAACAAACATCAGTATTTCACTTGGGTTATTTATTATTTGTTCCCTAAATAGTTCCTTAGTAGTTCCTTCAGTAGTTCACTAATATTTACAGAATTAACATATATAATAATAAATATAGTAACTGCTTTGGATAAATGATGCGAACCTTTGTGAATTATGAGCCCAGCATTTCACATGTTATATTTATTATTTGTTCATATAGTACTTCCTTCAGTATTTCACAAAGGTTCACATAATTAACAGATATAGTATAAATAGAGTAGGCCTACTTGGTTGAGATAGCAGATGTGACAAATCATTAATGATGAACAAACTTAAGATCAGTTTGTAAGTAACACAGTAATTTACGGTTAATTAGTAAATAAGTAATAGCATAATCCTACATTATTTCTGTCGCCTCAAGTGTTACCAAGAAGTAACGATGATTTATAACTCACAATACAGCCTCTTTTCACACACAGTATATAAATAGCCAAGTAGGCTACTTAACACTACCTGGGAAAGTTACCTGACCTCCCTTATGCTAAAGCAGGCGCATGCTGTCTGCCCAGAAATAGCGGTCAAGTCGCTCTTAATACCTGTTTTACCCCCGTGCTTCCAAATAAACTATAACTCTTTTGCACAATGTTTAAGGTAGTTTGCCCCCCGACTCTGAGACATTAGAATTGTGGCCCTTCTGTCCTCAGGTTTTAAGATTTGCCAAGAGACACTGGCATAATTGTGCATATGTACCTACGAATTTTTTATAGTGCGGTGTTTTTTTTCTGTAACAAGCAGCATCTGCTATTAATTTGCATCGGATGTTGAACTGTACTTGTACGCGATGGCATTCACATGGGAGAAGGGGATATTTCTGTTATTCATAACAAAATAATGCGTTACTAAGCTGTTCAAATTATTTCTATAAAAAGGTGTTGCATTCCCATTTGCTTAGGCCTATAACGGGGTTGCCAAACTTAGCTGGTTGGCGTGAGATTTTCAATTCGAGTCCGCACACGCATTTACGTGTATGTAACATTCTTATTACCTTGTAAATAGTCTATAGGGTTTGCAAAGTACACCAACACTTTTGATGCAGCCAATATTAATATTAAGTTTATAATGGAATGATATAGATTTGCCGTAAGATTTCTTTCGTGAGCGCCACGACAGGTGCCTGGGAGTCGGCAACCCTGCTGTTATTTTAGATAAGATAAGATGATAACACAAAAGCGCGTGTAACATAATGCATCACCTCTAATAAGAGTAACTTCTTAGTTTTTCGGTAACTTGTGAAATCGAAGACATGCGGATGTACCCTTCCAGACAACCCGCCTCCGCTTTCCTTCGCTATACCTCGCTTCACTGTGCTCGTCAGCATGTTTGTGTGTTTGGTCCTTCTGAAGTCGGCACATACAAGTCCCCGGGGCGTGATAATGTCGGGGCGACTTTAATGAGCGCCTCGGGGAGCGGCAGATGTTATTTCATTATGTATGTGAGTGAGCCTCGCCGGCTCTCATCATACTCATAACACAGTAATGTCGGGGTGATGACCGTTAGTCTTCATATATGTGGGAGTGAAGCAAATATTTATTCATATGCATATATATGCATGCATTCAACAATGCGTGTCTCTGTTTATGTGCGCGTGTTCGTTTATGTGTACCGATTAGTGTAACTAAAATCTAGCACTTCAAGTTGCAGTGTTTTAAGGCCTAGGTAATTGTAATTTTCTGTTTGAATTGTGACATTTAAAATGCTGTGTAGGATGTGCATCCCACTAACAGGTGACAAGTATTGTAATTTTAATTTTAAATACATGACGCTGGATCTGAGGCTCCCAATATTGATAGCCCAATAGGACTCCATAATTGTTCTTGAAACTGGAATGGTGTTCAGAGCTGCTCTTACACAATTTCTGTATTATGCATATCATGTATAGCTCACATTTTACTGTTAGTCCTTGAATTGTTTAATCCTATAGTATTTTATCTTAAGTCCATAGAAGTCAGAGTAGGGAAATTACAAAACAAAGATCCAATTCAGGCACTCAGATCTTTCCATGCAAAGAGGCTTCTTTTCCTTCAACAGAAGAATTATTTTTAGAGTTTCGGGTGTTTTAAAATAGCAGTCGTTTGTAAGGCAAGCTGTTTCACGTATAAAAAAAACATGAGTACTTTGGATAAGGTGAGCAGATAAGAAAATGTATCAGAGGGAACATCTGCGGAAAAGTTTGTTAGAGGGTGATTGAAGAGGACGATCCTGGGGTGCTGTTGAGCTTGTAAGTTTTTACTCAAACAATAAGGCAGCCTTTCAAATGAATGCAAGAACCCTACAAATAGCACATGACTGCTTTCAGAATCAGACAGTATTGGATGGGGATCGTATAATTATATGGAAAAGGCCCGTTCTGCTGTTGTTGTGCAGACGTCCTCCCACAAGCATATGGAATGGATAGAGGTTACCTCGGCAGCCAAACCTGTTAGGAAAACGCTCACCTGGGGCAGTCATGTTGAAAACATCCCTAACGTTTCTGATGCAACTCAAGGTAACAGCCCATGCGCTGCAGACACTAGTCACTTATCCCAGGAGACAGTCCCTTGCATTGCCTTTCCAACCTCCTCAAGAGAGTCTGTCACCTCATGTTGACAATGGATCGGTGTTTCAAACCCCGGTGCTCTTCTCCCACGTCGCATACGCTCGACAGCACAGCCTTCGTTAATTCCTTGTGAGGAAGTGCGGCGCTTAAACAAGACACCATAACGTATTTGGGGTGAAGCTTCATACATTTCCTCTGAAAACCACCCAATGCAGGTGAAGGAAGCTATCATTTAAAAAAAAAAAAATATATATATATATATATATATATATGTCATTGTAAATGTAGAAGGACAATATGTGTGCTTTCTCCAATAGTGCTATATATAACAATATAATAAATATATAATATGCAAAGTGCATTGGTCAGATATATACATTAAACACGGTTAACTGAATCACAATTAATCACAATAGCCTTCAATAATACTGCACAAATCAAATTTAGAAGACAGGGACAAGACATCGCTCATCCAGTTTTAATTTGCAAAGAGCGGTCATTTACCGGCATTAAGACACTCCTTTTTGTAAAAAAGAGAATTTTCCTGAGAGTAGTTACATTTTCTTGTATGTCAGGGAATAGTTGTTTAAGTGGATGTTATTCTCGTAAATACTTGCAATTAGACTGAAAATTATAACGCAATACAAAACTTGTATTGGAAGCATGTATCAATTCAGAAAGTCTCCGGATTGCAGACAGTTATACACTTTTTAGTTTTATTCGTTTGAGTCAATCGACAAGTAGTCTTCTCAGTATCATTTCATAATTTCTAAATCTTCCAGAACGTTCTGAATAGTATTCGAATACGCTGACTCTCACACGGAAATTATAGGCCTATTTTAATATTAGAGTCACAGAGCCTCCGGACAGCAGTGTGTCGGGCGGAGGCGGGCGGCGACTGAGGCGCTGCCTCGAGCGGCCTGCGGGGGGCGCAGTGGCACCGCGCGCCGCACGAGTGAGGTTATAAATACAAGGTCTCTCCGCCGGACGGCGGTGTGAGTCGGAGGGGGAGGAAGCAGGAATACGTCAGAGAAGCAGAATGGCGGAGGCAGGCTGAGAGGAGACGGTCGGGGAAGCAGCGGCTAGGCATAAACGACGGCCGCGGAGAAGCATTAAAAAGCGCGGATTCGGCGAGCGGCTCGTCCGTCGACCTGAGGACCGCCACCGAGCGTCGACTATGGAGAAGGCCGAGGGCAGGAGCGGCGGCGCGGCCGCCGGGGCGGGCGCCGCCGCCGAAAGTTGTGATGTGCCGAGGCATTTGTTGCCAGTCGCGGTCTCGTCCAGCCAAGATGGCGAACGAGCCGCGAACGCCGCGCCGGAGCAGGAGCCCGCCGGCCGGCGGAGGAGCGCCGCGCCGCAGAGAGCGGCCGACGACGCGCCGCGGCTTCACTTCCAGATCCCGCGGAAGAATAAAGAACGGAAAGGTCGGCCATTCCCGTCTCGTAGCCCGCCCGTGCGCCCGAGAGGGGGCTCTCCTGCCCGCAGTGCTCGGCCGATGCGTGTTCGCGCGAAGCGGCGCTGCCTGGATGGAGCTTAGCGGCTGCTTTGTTCGGTCCTCCGCCGGGCTGCTCCGCTTGAGCGGCTGGCGGTACCGGGGCAGGTGAGGTGCGCAGCCGGCGGGATGCGCCGGGTCCGAGGAGAGCTCCACGTGAGCACGATGGTGCCTTTCCATCCCGGCACCGGCTCGCCCTTATCGGTGGTCCATGAGGCGCCTCATCCTGCCTCATACCGCCTCACACCTGGCCATCCTCCCTGGTTCCTCCGCACTGATGGTTCCCCGTAACATAAATACTCCGTACGCTGCCTTGTCATGAGCTCCCGAACCCGGGATGGAGGGCCACACCCATCCCCCGAGTACCCGCCAATACTTTGCATTCATTTGCAGCGTCTGGTCACGCTTTGCCCGTCCCGGGAAGTGCAGTGAGCTTTGGAAATAACTTTGCTCTCTTGAATTCACTCATTTATCAAAAATGCAGTGAATAATTAAGTATATGTGGCCAGTTACTAAGTGTCTCTCTGCTCTGACTCCTGCTTGAATGTTGCGTGTTCCCCTTTAGAAGCACGTTAAGCCGTACCCAGAGCCCCCTACATTACCCTCCAAGTGTCCCTTTTGATGCCTCTATTTTTAAATTGACAGAAGATTAGGCCTTTATCTCTATTTGCATAGAGGAGCTCTTTTTTGTCTTCAGAAGGGTTTTCAGAAATGTGTGCTTACGTCTCCCCATCGGAGCTCAGGAGAGCAGCAGCGCCTGGCATTTTGACATGTGCAGACCGGACCGTCCATCAGCCTCGGTAACATATTTAACCCTGGTGTACTTTATGGCAACCGCGAAATAAGCACCTGATGATTGATTTTCAAGCTGGTCGCATTGTCCTCACACTGAAAATGCAGTGCATTAGTGAGTAAACTTTAAAATGCTTTTTTTTATATTGCGGTCTCGAAGGTAGTGGTTGTAAATGCTTGTTGTGATTAACTGTCAAAATACTTACAGGGACATGTTGATGCAAGGGTATCACCCTTTCCAAAGCAAAAAAACGTAGTCTGCCGCACGGATACTGAGTTTTTTAGAACTCTGACATTTTCTGTGCAGGTGATGCTGGGCGGCGTACAGGTGTGTCCGGTGTAACTTGTCGCCCTGGAATGGTATGAGTTACTATGGTGATAGCATCCCAGTTTCTGGCGGGAGAAGTTGGTAATTAGGCACACCAGGGAGTGATTGCGTTAAGTGACTGGGTTTGTTCATTTTTTTCTCCCCTGAATGGGCTGAGCCTGATATTTATTGAATGCAAATGTCTCATTGGTGCTATTTCAACAATGTTTTAATTTCCCCATACTTGAAAACGGGATGATGTGTGACACGTAGGAGTGTCACACTGCACCCTGACGTGGTTTCCCTAGGTGTTTTGCTGGTACTGAGTGCAGCGTGTGCTTTAAAAAGCACCCTAAGGCTGATCATTTTAATCATTAGGGTGCGGTGGTGCAGCTCTTGAATAAAACAATGAAATCAATAGTTAAAAAAAGTTATCCACCATAATGATATATTTCCCAGACTGCCTGTTTGTCGCTCATGTTTTTATCCCCCGTGGATTTAATGGCTTTCAGAACGGAATATCTAATGGACAGACTTGACTGATGATGTGATTAGAACACCTGGGGATTTTTCAGCAGTATAAATTGCTTAAATTAACTAGTGTGTAGCAGAGATCAGCATAGCAGTGTGTTATCTTCACTAAGCTGTAAGCATAAAGTCGCCACTGTTGAGCGAGCCTGACAGCTGTTGCCTGTTACTGGGGAGACTTAGTCTTCAGTGCCTTTTTGCCGTGGTTCCTTGAATTTATAAAGCCGGTGAATTTCCTTTAAACAGCTGTTGACTTTCTGTGGCATGTTGGGTTAGTTGTTTAGAACTGTGTGACTGTTTTGATCTTACTACTTTAATGAACCTCTTGCATCATTGAGAAAGAGGAAAGCTTTTTGTCCTTGTACCTTGTTTGACTGTCAGGCTCATGGGTTTACTATAATCGATGTTGTGTCCTTTTGAAGCTGTGGCCTGAATGACAGGTTGTGATTCCCCCCCCCCGTTTTCTGTCATCTGGACAAGATAAGACTTTGGACGCAACTATGCTCTATCGTGGGTGCAGTTTTCTGGCTGTATTTTTTTGTCTGTTTGGGGAAGAGGGAGGGACTTTGTAGGTGAATTTCAGTGATTACAAAGGTGTGTTTGCTCAGATTTATTGTTTGGACAGCATCAAGTAACTAATCTTTGTTTAAAAGCATCAAAGTTTGCCCCTGAGGCTGAACATTTAGGTTTCTGATTCTTTTCTATGGCGTATTTTCACATTAGCTCTGTTGGGGCTGATGATGGAATGCCAAGCAATACACTTGTGCAAATTCTTGTTTCTTCCTCGGTTGACATTTTAGCTTTTTTGCTCAAGATTGTAGCAGCAGTATTCCCTGACCTCGCTTTGTTTTAATTTTCCGAACCTCTACAAAAGGTGTGGAAAAATATTGCCGGCAATCAAGTCTGCTTTATTGTGGGCATTTTATGGATGTTGGTCTATTTACCGTTTTGCATGTAGCTGTCTGCCCACATCTCCTTAAAAATCCATAAGTATGTGTTAGATTGATCCTCAGCACTAATGGCCTGTTTGTGCTTGGCCTTATAAAAGCGCTTAGTGACTTAGAGGCTGCATATCATGATAGGCAGGATTAAAACCATATGAAATGGGCAAATGTTTAGGCCGGGTGGCCAGTCTCAACTGCAAAGGGCCAGTGTGTATGCAGGTTTTTGGGGTAACTTGTAGATCAGCTATTTAAACCTAGGTCTGAGGACTCTTCAGCCAATCAGTCCTCTAATTAGTAATCTAATTAGGGAGTTGCAGCCAAACCCACTTACACACCGATTCTTTCAGAATAAGATTGTAACCCTTCATTTAGATGATAAAGGTGTGATTGGATCGTCTCTGGATCCTCCCCTGCCCCCCTGTGTGACATGCTTCTTCGTTTTCTGCACAGTGTCACTGCTGCAGAATGACCCTGTTCTTCTGTCCTGCAGCCCTGTTTCAGCACATTGCCACTGGGTCCCGCGAGTTCGAAGACCTCGTGAAGATCCTCTCCTCCTGTTACCGGGACACCACCTCGGCTGGGACCTTCTCCTACACAAAGGCCCGCCTCGTCCACAGCGAGTTGCTGGAGAAGGACGTAAGAAGAATTTTACGAAATCCTGTTTGTGTTATTTTTTTTTGTACTCCATATTTGTGGTGTATCCCCTTCCATCCCCCTTCAAGCATTGTTTGTTTCACTTCTGTAAATAAGTTACAGCTTGTGAGAAATGTGATTTATGTATTTTGATTTTGAGGTTTGGGGGCGGCAATGTTTTCTCCTCAATCTGCAGTTCATCGAGAAGAGGAGAGAGCTAAAGCAGGATGGGCGAACGGACAAGGAGCTGTCAGAGTCTTACTGCTTCCTCCTGCCAGATCTGTCCAAGGTGGGTCGACCCATCAGAGTGACACACGGGTGTGTTCCGGGAGCTGGTCAGACGCTGTGTCATACAAAAATATTAATACAAATCTAGCAAGTTGAGGTTCTTTGTCCCTGGTCCCTGCCAAGGGTGCACCAAAACTTCAGATAACCAAGCTGAATGTACACCATTGGGATGGGATCCTCTCTATCTTATATACTTGCTGCTTGTTTCGTCCATAATCTTAATCTTTTTCCGTTCATTGTCTTAATTACCGGGGAGTTCTGCCTGTGCATTCCCCTTTCTAATGTTTATTTCTGTCTCTACTTTTTGATTGATCCTAGAGCCCCTTCTGATCATAATGAGGGAGATCAAGGAATGCCTATTGATTTATGTAATACCAGAGTGTGTTTTCTTGACACCTACCAAACTACTTAATACGTAGGCTATTCACTTTATAATAAGAATACATGTATCAAAGCAATATATCAAGGCTTTTAGCCAAGCTCTTCTAAATCTGTTTCCTCTCCTGCAGGGAGTTCTCTGTCTGTGGACCTAGTACTTACATGGTCTGTTGACGCTTTTCCACTGGCATACAGGAACTTGAGCCGTACTGCGAAGAGAGACTAGTTAGTCACACAGTGTACATCACGATTTCCTACTTACTAATTTCCACTTGCATGTCTGGGAGAATCACCGTGTTATGTTGGCATCAAATGCATTACCAATCCATTCCGTTCAGCCATTTAGTAGTACTTTTTAAGTATGAGGCTGGAAATTTTGAAGTTCCGAGTTATTGGGAATACTTCTGTCCGGTGTTTTTTTTATCACATTGCAATGTGTGATACTACTATTAAAGAATATATAGAATATACCCTTTTTCCTTTGGATAATCCACGGGCAGAACGCCATGTGCATTTCGACCAATCAGATGGTGGTGACTCAACCAGCCCAGTTTAGTCGTGCTTTCGGCCTTGCTAGTAAGCAGGGGGCTGTCGGCACCGGTACGGCTGTGGTACGCCTTATATAATTTGCAATGGAACACCATCACTTTGCAGTATGGCTCAGTTCTTGGTTACAGTGGAAAAGTGCCATATGACTGATTTTCTGCACAGCTACCCCTTGGTCCTTTCTAGATTTACTGTGTGCTCATTAATGAAAGAAACCGGCCTTGACAAATTACCGATGATGCTCCCTTTGAGCGCAATGCTTTATTTCCCAAGTTTGTTTTTAGTGACATCCATTCATTTTACTTTGATAGGTCAAGATTCACATCGCAGTCATTGCTTTTTTTTTTAAACATTGTTTTTTGTTTAAACCTATGTACCAGTGGTGTCCCCAACCATTTCAGTACTTTCTAATGGTCACTGTACACTTCAGATTATCTCTTGACTCTTTGACCCCGCTAACTATTTTGCAAATTTTGCAATTTTGCAAGTTTTTCAAATGGCTGCATCTTTTTGCATCACGCCTGTCTCGGGCCCATCTTCTGGTTGATCTTGACCTTCTGTTGACTGCTTTTCTTCCCTTTCCCAACCCCCAGCAGCAGACTGGGCAGCCTATATAGCATATACACACTCTAGTCATATCAACGGGTGCCATTTACTTGCATAAGCGCCCCTAAATACATTATTAAATTATATGCATATACATACGTGTATATGTTTGGGTATGCGTGTGTGTATATATAGATATATCTGTGTATATGTGTGATATGTACACACACACCTCTGGAAACAATTATTAGATTTTAATATTTTAATAGTACACAGTATTTTGCATTTTTAAATTCTGGTTTAATCCTGGTTGTGCTGGCAGAAGGCTACACTGTATGGCAGGCTCACTAGCGATGTAAGAACTGCATGTGCATAACATGCGGTGTTTAGATTTAATATCCAGCATCGTCCAGCTGCATACTACAGCCATTTTTAGAATCCAGTACAAAATGCCCTGCCTCACATTGTCCTTTTATTCAGCGCCGGTACCAGTTTTTACGGCTGTGGAAAATCAAAACAAAAGAAGTACTGAACTTTTGGTGCTTTATTGAGGTACCGTAAGTACCAAAAGTACCGTACTTACTGCGGTGGAAAAGCCCCCGAAGTTTCTAAGACTGCAGTACACAAGAACAAGGTGAAGCAGGAGACACTGGCAACAACCAGGTAGAGGGCAGAAGCAACTTTGTAATGCAAGAGATGATTGTCCACCTATCCGACAGTGCTTCATAAATCGGAGGATGACACCAAATGATCTTCAGAAAGAATGGGAAACATTGCAGTCCTGGTCAGGATTAACAACACACCGCAGTTGTACGTACAGATTATATATCTTCAAAAATAAATACAAATGAACCAATTTTGTATGATCCAAATATATAATAAAATGTCCACTTATTGAACAACAAAAACAAAAAATGGGTCATATAGTGAAATTAAAAAGATAAATGTACGCTGGACATAATTATTGGCAGTTTATATAAGTTTCCTCAAACTAGGAAACAAGACTCACCTGTGCTTAATCTTCAGACTTCACGTGACCTGAATTGAGCAATGAATGATGGTGTTGCTGCAGAAAAAGGGGTGATTGCTTCCAGTTTCTTTTTCACAATGGGGGGGATGATAGAGTTTTGTGAGAGCATCGCCCGGTTATATAGCTGTTAAGATGTTTTCAGGACGTGGCGCTAAGAAAAAACTCAATGAGAGAAGTCTGCAAAGGTTGCTGTGGATTGTAGAAGAAAACTCCACGCAAGACGTATAAGAAGCTTCAGCCTGTCCTGGGGCAATCTGGAGGGGTGGTTTCTGTCGGTACTATATGCCGTACATTAGGCCAAGTAGGGCTCCAAGGCCAAAGAGGGAACCACGATTGAAAGAACGTAAGAAAAAGGCAAGACTTATGTTTGCAAAAGCTTTCTTGGATAAGCCACAGTCTTTCTGTGATAATGTTCTATGGAAAGATGAAATGGATGAAATATAGCTCTTTGGGAATTTAGTTAGTGCTATTTTTGTGGGCTTGATTCCGTCACCTACAAACTGCTGTATCTTCAGTAAAAAATGATGGGGGTTCTATTATGGGGGTTTTTCCACCGCATGAAGTAACTTTTTCAGCTTTGGTACTTTCGGTATTTTCGGTACTTCCTTTTTATGTTGACTAACTTGTAAATACCCCAATATTTATTACGAAAAAATCACATCGCTATATCTGGAGACTCTCCAATACCATGCTGCAGTAGTGTATTAAATAAAATACTTTTTAAATTTCTTGTTATACCATCCAGATCTTGTTGTACAGATCTATTTTTCTGACCAGATTGCAATTATTATTTTTTACTTTGATTATTGCTGTTTTCTAAGTTCGTAACATTTTGTCAAGACGGCGTTCGCATTGTGTTTCATAATTGGGCTATTTGCATAACCAATCGACAGCGAAAGTATTTCAAGTTACGCCCCAAAGTACCGAAAGTACCAAAGAAGTACCCCAACTGGTTTGGCACTTTCGGTACTTGACTTTTTGGTACTGGTACTCGACCGGAAGTCAATGGAAAAGTGAAAGTACCGAAAGTAGAAAACTTTGTGCGGTGGAAAAGTGCCCTATGTTGTGGGGCTACTTTGCTGCCTCTGGTACTGGAGGCATTGAATGCATCAAAGGAATGATTAAATCAGAAGATTACCATGGCATTTTAGAGTGAAATGTTATCTATTGTCCAAAAACTAGGTTCAAGGTGAATGGTCTCGCATCTTTCGTGCAGGACAACGACTAAAAGCTGACATCCAACAGTATAAGGGAATGGTAGAAAAGGTGGATTGTTTTAAGCTGGCCGCCAATGAGTCCGGACCTGAATTCCATTGAAAATGTCTGCAGAGAGCAGAACTCTGTCATTGCAAAAAGGACTCCTGGAAACTTAAGAGGTTGAATGCATAGCAATGGAAGAGTGGCAGAGACTACAAGCAGATGGATGCAAGAAGCTTATAGATGGCTACAAGAAACAATTAGAGGCAGTCATTGTCGCCGAAGGTTCTGCAAGAAAATATTAGTAATTAATAATTGTGTACATTTGACAGCTTTTTGTTGTTCAATAACTTTGAACATTTTATTTTCTGACTTTACAAATTTGGTTCCCTTGCATTTATTTTTGAATATACCGGTATTTTAAATTCTGTACTTACAGTATAGCGGTGCCAATAATTCTGACCGGGACTGTAAGCGGTGTGCAGCACAGTACTAGGACAGTTCCTAACCGGGACTGTAAGCGGTGTGCAGCACAGTACTAGGACAGTTCCTAACCGGGACTGTAAGCGGTGTGAAGCACAGCACTAGGACAGTTCCTAACCGGGACTGTAAGCGGTGTGAAGCACAGGACCAGGACAGTTCCTAACCGGGACTGTAAGCGGTGTGAAGCACAGTACTAGGACAGTTCCTAATAGGAAGCAGGACTGAAGACCCATAAAGTGAGAAGCAGGGAAGAACCAGGCTGGAGTTTTAAATT
Source organism: Petrocephalus zakoni (assembly GCA_026774425.1). Lineage (NCBI taxonomy): Eukaryota > Metazoa > Chordata > Actinopteri > Osteoglossiformes > Mormyridae > Petrocephalus > Petrocephalus zakoni. The sequence continues at coordinate 4,621,823 of JAODKN010000127.1, read as the reverse complement.
TTAATTTTTTAATGAATGTTTTACATAGGATCATATCCATAAATTGAGAAATGAGTGAAACTGAAAAAAATCCTGTGGTCTCTTTTCCAGAGCTGTGTGTGTGTGTGTGTGTTCATTAATGAAATAAGACCGTCCTATCACATTCCTGCCTTCCTGTGTGTGTGGGGGAGATCTCCTAGTGTGTGCATGGGTTTCCTCCTGTAGCCCCAAACCATGTGGGTCAGGTAAAGTGGCCCTCAGATGTGTTCCTTTGTATCCATCTGTGTGGGAAAACACAGTCCTGCCTTATGCCCAGGGCTTGGGCTCTGTAGCATCGTGAAATCCACTGAATATATGTGTTGAGCTTGGAGGGAGTCTGAAGCTCAGTTTTGTGCTGTCATGTGCTACCTAACCGATGTCCCGCTCTCTGCTTCCAGCTGCACACCATCTGCGAGAAGGGCCTGACAGTGGGGCACAGTCGGATCAGCATCCTGGGGAACCCCGCCATGGGTAACGCTAATGCTTTAGCTGCGTAGAGCCTTGCCCGCCTGATATGTCGCATCCACTCAAGCCGTCCTGTCCTTGAGTGAGCGATCGCCGGCCCGTCACTGTTAGTGGGCGGCCGGCGGCTGTCTGAAAACGGTTTATAGGTCCTCGTTATTTTTGCTTTGGTTATTTTTACTGGAGCTTTTCCGGTTTAGGATTGTGCTGAAGTGTATGGAGGCGGGGGCCCCATCAGGGTGTAAAGTCTGATTTATTACGGACACAACATACAAAGTTATGACTCTAGAGCAGGGGTGCCCAGTACGTCGATTGCAGTAGAAGGGGTATAAAAGATGGGGGAGCTGGGCAGCCGGCCACCCTTGTTCTAGAGCCTGATTAGCTAAAGGGTGGCAACTGCCTTGCTGATGAATAAGATGCTCGTCTTTCTTCGGTGAGTGGGAGTGCTGTGTCTTGCGCATCCACTCCGCACAGCATGTGCCGTAGGGCTAGACCTTCTCTTTGTTTCGGAGCACTATCAGCTGGCGTCCGTGGGGTATTCATGGTGATGGTAGTGTTTGGTTCCGAATATTAAAAACGTCCCCTATTTACCTCATAAAAGCCTGATGCTGCTGTCACTTCACCAGGGTCTGTGGTGGAGCCCGTCCCGGCGGTAAAGCTGACGCTGCTCTGTTGTGCACCTCTGTCTTCGCAGGAGTTTATCTCTCCAAGCACTCAGACTTGCTGCAGATGAACCCTTTCGACGCCGGTGCCTCTGGAGAGATCATTATTTTTAAAGTTATGAAGGTAGCTATCCGTGTCGACGAGTGTGTTAATTATCGTTCATCAGTTTTATAGCCATAACTGCGACCGCTTTGAGTCTCTGTCTTTTATGCACAGTTACTTATTTCTAAAAATGTGTTTTGTTTTTCTTTAGGGAAAGGTAAAGAGCATATATGAGAATATATCAAAGAATGTTCTGGACCCCACCCCCAAGTTTGACGGTCATGTTTCTAAGAACGCTGCCAAGGTCACCTCCCTGCGCTCGTACAGGGCGTTTGAGCTGACGCAGGTACATGGCGGGGCTGTGCGTTTTTGGAAAACGCACCCAGGAAGTTAATGTCTTGCCACCTTTTGTCCTCGTTTGACACCCGGTGAATTGCGTGTGCTGAAATCACGCCCCCTCCTCTCTGTTCCTGTCCTTTTCCGGCAGCAATACTTCTACGAGTACTCTTTCGATGAAATCAAGTCGCGCCCCAGGCACGTGTGCCCATACGCCGTGGTGTCCTTCCTGTACAAGGGCAAAGAGGGGACACCGCCCCCTAAACCCCCGGCCCCCATCAGGTAACTGCTATTAAAAAAAAAAAAACCTTGGTTTTCACCCAGTACCAAAGTGTGTCTAACGGTCTGTCTTGCCTCCTCAGGTCAGTCAGTGGCGTCTCTGACGGACCCAAAGGTACAGAATTGACATTAATTTCCATGTTTTTGAATATTTACCGTCTTCTGCTATAAAGTGCCCATGTGATTATTGCTGTGTGCGGCAGGCAGGTGCGGCTACACTGTTTGGAGCGGCCAGCTGCTGAATGGCGGCAAGGCGGTGCACCACGTCTGCCTCCAGTCCCATACGTGCCCCTTCCTCCCGTTTAAGCTGTAAGTCCCTCCCACCGATGTGTGCCGTCCCGGTGCTCCTGGAGACGTTACGGCTCTTTTCAGTACTGTGTTCCCCCATACTGTAGTCTTGCCTTGATCTCCAGTAGTGTGCACGAATGTGTCATGTAATTTCAAAGCGGCTCACCGAGATGCATCAACAGAAGTTTTGTTGAGTTCTGGTCCATCACGTGCGTGCGTCTGGTGAGAGATTTAAGGAGTTTCAAATCTGTCACTCACCCATAATGAAGTATTTTCCTGCTGTCCCTGGAACAGTCCGGAAAAGCTCGAGATCGGCACGGTGATGGACCTCGACCAGGTGAAGCGGAAGATTCCAGCGATTTTGTTCTCTCTGGACACTTACAGCGGAGTGCGCGAAGGTGAGGCTAACGCCTTGAACTGTCTTCGGGGGGGCCCTTGTGGTCGCTTTGTGAATGAAGCCAGCTGGTTAACACCCCCTCCCCCCCCAACCACCCATGTTTCAGTGTTGAAGAGCGGGATGTACTGCAGCCTGTTCGAAGTAGTGGACCGAGGCAAACCTGGAATGGGTCTGTCAGGTCTCCTCCAGAAGCTGGAAAGGGAGAGAATGGTGATTCGGCTGCCCGCGAATGAGCACTCCACTTATGGGGAAACATACCACTGCATGCAGGGGTATAAAGAGGGGTGGGGCCTCAGGGCCACTGAAAGCTGACTGGCTCCCCAGACTACCCCTCCCCTGTCACGTAACGATTCAAAACATAATCATTGGCTAATGATAAGCTTGACCCCTCTATATGAATTGCGGGTCCTAAAGCTGGCTTTCGCTCCTCAGGTGCTCGTCAACACCTTGGTGGATAGAGGCTTCCTCTTCCTGCTGTCTTCTGCACAGATGGTCAGTTCCATCGGTAGGTCAGTCGTCCGCCACCGCAAGACCCAGTCTCTGCGTACTCCCTTACGGGTTCTGACCCAACCGTCCCCCTCCTCTGCAGACCGACGAGCCGACAGGACAAAGTCTCTGCAGGCCCTCTTCGTCTTTCAGGAGCCGCGGGGGGTCTCCAAGTTCCGTGAGTGTCCGCTTTTCTCGTTCGGTGATGCGATCCGAACCCAACCTCGTTATTGCATAGGTACCGGTCCTCATGACTGTTATCCCTCTTTCAGCATCAAAAAAACCCACAGCCCAGGACACACTGGTTTCGGGACAGAAGGAGCCCGTCATGCCCCAACTGGACACTTTTGTCCCGGCCCTTCATTACGCCCTGATGAAGGTGCGCCTGAACCCAACCCCCGACCTCACTGCCGGAGTGCAGCGCCAGGCCCGTGATTACCTGAGCGGCTGTAGTGTGGGGAAGGTACGCCTCTACTACATGTCAGAATACCAGCAGAACCTGGACGGGCTGGACAAGCTGAGGCCGGGGCTTCGGCGAGGACACAACCGTGAGCGCTGCCTGCAGGCCTACCTCTACGGGCCCGCGTTTTACCTGCTGCCCGTCAAGCAGGCCAAGGAGATGCTGGAGAGTGGCCGCTGCCCGCCGGAGTACAGCCCCGTGTCCGACTGGGAGGGCTCAGACGGGCAGCCCAGCGACGGCAAGCAGGTGGCAGCGGCGGCCCGCTCCAACGGCGCCCACGGACCACAGGCGACCAGCGCCGACAATGACCCCGAGAAGATGAAGGAGCTGCTCAGGCTCATCCAGATGTGCAAGAGGAACTTTGAGGGTGACGGCCGGCTGGTGGCTGAGGGCCGGGATGCTGCCGAGGAGGGGGTCTGGGATTCCCGCACCTCCAAGCGGAAGCTGGAACCGGAGGCTGCCGATGGTGCCATAAAGTACTTAAGGGCTGACTTCCTGGATAATGGGGAGCACAGCAGAGGTGAGGCCTTTTAGAGGCGACTCGGGTGACTGTGCCTCTTGCTAACACTCTGGCTCTCTCTCTGTTTGTTTTACTTTGGAGGTTTTTCCACCGCAGCCAGTACCGTACTTTCGGTACTTCCTTTTGGCGCTTTTCCACTGCATAGTACGGTACGACACGGTTCAGTACAGCTCACTTTGGTTTGGCTCAGTTCGGCTCGGT
>JAODKN010000127.1:4599692-4617571 GCA_026774425.1 Petrocephalus zakoni | reverse complement strand
GGTACTGTTCCCAGTGGAAAACCCCCCAAAAGTGAGCTGAACTGAACCGTGTCGTACCGTACTATGCAGTGGAAAAGTGCCATTTGTGTTGGTTTTCCACTGGCTGGTACCGGCGCCAAATGACATCAGTAACCGCCCATGAGTGATAACGTCACACCGCGCAGCACCATGTTTCTTATGCCAAAATGGTTTTCCACTGCCGTAAAAACCGGCACTGAATAGAAGGACAACGTGAGACGGGGCATTTCGTACTGAATTCGAACAATGGCTGTAGTATGCAGCTGAACGATGTTAGATATTAAGTCTAACGTTGCATGTTATGCACATGCTGTTCTTTCATCGCTAGTGAATTCCATTAAGATCAGACTTTTAATTACTTTCGGTTTTATATGGACATTTTTACGGACTGTGCAGGGAGTTAGTTTGGCTAAAACATTTCTACTTTGGCATAGGGAAAAAGCTTAGCTAATTTTGCAATTTTAATTATTTTTTGCATATATATTTATATCAATATGTTTTTTAAATCAGTTTAAAGTTTACTTTTCTGCTTTTGCTTGGGCGCTGCATGTGTTCTCTAAGACGATCATAATCATTATCACCCTTGCCATTTAAATCACTCCTAGACAGGTTTGTGAGAAATTTAACTATTTTTTTTATTTTATGTTAATTAACTTATAAATACATAAATTTCTTGATGCTGTCCTGATTTTGTTGTTGTCAGTGGAAAAGCGAAAGTACCGAACTTTGTGCGGTGGAAAAGCGACCAAGGTTTTCCACTGCCGTAAAAACTGGTACCAGTGGTGAATAAAAGGGCAACGTGAGGCGGGGAATATTGTACTGGATTTGAACAATGGCTGTAGTATGCAGCTGGACGACGTTGTATATAAAATCTATCATTGCATGTTATGCACATGCAGTTCTTACGTCACTAGTAAGTTACATTACGATCATACTTTTTCTTACTTTCGGTTTTGTACGGACATTATGGACGGCGCAGGGGGTTATGTTTTGCTAAAACATTTTTACTTTGGCATAGGGAAAAAGCTTAGCTACCCTAATTTTAATGATGATTTCTTGCATAGATTATATTTATATCCAGTATATGTGAGAAATTTGTTACCTATTTTTTTTTATTTTTTTGTTAACTGACTTGTAAATACCCCAATATTTATTACAACAAAATCACATTGCTATAGCTGGAAGACCCCCCAGTACCGTGCTGCAGTAGTACATTAAATAAAGTCCTTTTTAAATTTCTTATGCCATCTAGATATTACTGTATCTGTTCTTCCGACCAGATCGAAGTTTTTCTTTTACTTCATTTATTGCTGTTTTCTGAGTTGTAACGTTTTGTCAAGACAGTGATCGCATTGTGTTTCAGAATCGGGCTATTTGCATAACCAATCAACAGTGAAAGTGTTTCGAGTTACGTCCCAAAGTACCAAAGAAGCACCACAACTGGTTTGGCACTTTTGGTACTTGAATTTTTGGTACTGGTACTCGACCGGAAGTCAGTGGAAAAGCGAAAGTACTGTACCAAAAGTAACGACCTTCGTGCGGTGGAAAAGCTCCCTGTCTTATTATGATCCCTTATTATTTCTATCTTCTATATGTCTTTGTGTTGGACAAAGGAATATACACGTCTGTATTGGATAATTTCAGGGCCCCTGACTGACAGGGACACTAAAAATCACACACAATTGGATTGGTCTGGGTTGAGGGCCCAGAATGATATTAGCACCCCTGCTTGTGGCATTCTCACTTTTAACGTCTTTTGAATTCCAAGAATTCTGTCCGATGTTAACGTGAAAATCTTTGAGACCTGCACTGTGGGGGGTGGGAACAAGATGCCTTGTCAGCTCAGCGAAGTTCATGGCTCCCTTTTCCTGGCTGCAGTGATGAACAGCATAGGGGTCCGTGACGCGGACCTGAGGAAGGATGAGACTGTGGACCCGGCGAGGTCGGTGGGCAGCAGGGGAGCACCGGCTGGCGGTGGGGGCAGTGGCAGGGAGGCCCTCGAGTACGACGTGCTGACCCAGCTCGGCCTGCCTGCCCAGCACCACACTGATCTGCAGGACCCACCGACCGCCGAGGGAGAACTGGGCGGGCAGGTAACCGCGATTCTAGTCGCCTGCAGGCTTTTTCACTCTCGACAATTGTACAGATTGGACTTGCTGTTCTTCGGAACGCTGCCGCATTGTTTGCGTGCCTCACCATGTGCCCGTGTCCCTGTGCAGGAGCCCCTGGCCAGTGGCACCGGCAGCCCTGAGGCGTTCAGCCCGTGCTCCGTTGGTGAACAGCAGCCCCGTGGCTCCGAGCTGCCGGGTGAGGAGCACATCCCCTGGAGCCTCATTCCCATCACGGGTACGCCGGGGCTGTGGCATGGCGTGGTGGTGGCAGCGTTTTATAAGTTTGCTTCTGCTTGTAGGAGTTTTACGTACACAAAAATGTTCTGAGAGCAGAATTAGCATCTGGATATCTAATTGGTTGGTCCCGTCTCCTCTAGTTGCTTGGATCCACCTCCTCTACATTCTGATTGGTTATCTCTCAACCTATTCTTTGTTCTGTCAGTTTATTGTGTAAATAATATTCCCATAAGCTTCTCTTCTGGCTAATATTGGAGAGGTCTGGTGCTATTGTGCCACTGTGTGGTGGAATCCAGCCTGGGTTGTGTGAAGGTCCACTAGCTATATGTACACCCTGCTGAGAATGCTATTGAGTTGGGTGGGGGGGTATCTGTAGAACAGGTACAGGGGGTCTGTATTAAGTGTGAACAGTACCTGGCCATTAGTTCTTAGTTAGTTCTCGTCATTAGTTCTATGTGATTACAGATTCTAGTTAGGGGGTGTCCATTTGGAGGTCCCTGGTTCAAAAAAAGTTGCTGTAATGGTGTTTTACGTGTGCGTGATTGTGCAAAATGACACATGCAGGGTGTTCCCTGCAAGTCTTCACTCGCCGTCTTATATATGTCCACTGAAATCTGGTCCGTCCTAAACTGTTTCCATCTCTGCTCTTCTTCTATCAATATGAAGATGAGGATGATGCACTGGGTGCCCATTTCCCCAAGCCCCAGCCGGGGTCTGACCATGCCCCCCCCGAAGCGACACGCAACGGGCTGTTGGAGCCAGCGGAGGTGGACGGGCACACTGACACTGAAGCAAGAGATGAGTGGTCAGAGAACCTGTCGCCGGGCCGCAAGGCAGTCTTCGACCGGCTGGACGGTATCCTCGACCAGGAACTGGGCGAATTCTCCACGGAGATGCACAGCCTGCTGAGCGGGGAGCATGTCCGCTACACACCTGAGCCGTCCACTGCGGAGCGCCGGCCCGGCCTCTGGATGCCCGTGGTGCCCTTCTCTGAGTACGTCTCGGACTACGTGCCGCCAGTGCCCGTGCAGAGCTACGTCAGCGCGCTGTGTGAGAGGATGACTCGCATCATGGACTCGGAGGCAGCTCAGGGAAGGACGCATACCCCCGAGTGCGCCCCCAGTCCTGCTCCCACCTGCGCAGTTTCCCCCAATCCCTCACCTCCTCTGCTCCCTCCCACTGTCCCAGCTCCTCTCCCAGACCCTACACCCATTCTGACCTCCCAGCCAAGCCCTCGCTCTACCTCGCCCCAGCAACGGCGACACCACGGTCTACCTCAGATCTCTCAAGAAGTGCCCCCGCGTGTCCAGAAAGTGCCCGGGGTCCCGAGGAAGCCAGATCCGGACCCACCCAAGCCGACCCGGAAGGAAGACGGCATCATTGCTGCAAACAGAAGTACCGCCAAGCCGGAGCCAGCCTCTGGCTCCGCCCACGGCTCCGGGCCTAACTCCATCAGTAGCCTGATCAGCCAGCTGAAGCCCGAGGTGTTCAGCAGCCTGGTGGAGATCATCAAGGACGTGCGCAAGAACACCGTCAAGTTCTACATCCACTCGCAGGAGGAGAGTGATGTGTGTGTGGAGATCAAGGTGAGTTGTGATGTGATTTCTGTGCAGTTGCAAAGACCCACCTTTGTGTACTGGTAGTACAACGTGAATTCCATCAAATAGGAGGGGGAATACTTCTGTCTGGTGATTTTTAATGACTAGTGTCTGTCACAGTGGTCCCGAGGATAAAGCAGATTGGTCTTTCTCCCATTCCCACACAGAAAATTATGGAAGGTTAGTCATTTTGTTTAATTACAGCTATATGGGAGGAAAATCACAGTCAGAATAGTCATACATAGGAAGTTATTAAGGGCTAGCTGGACAGGGCTACCTGTCTGTTATCGTATGTATGATGGAACATAATTAACCATGTCAAATAATAAGGAGTCATTTGTCAGCCGGTGACACGCTGCTCTTCTCCGTTCTCCCTTGGCGATCATCGTTCTCTCAGTTGATGTTCACAGTGTTTTACCGAACGGCCAGTCAGCAGACCGCAGATGTTGGCAGCTGGGCATGGCATGGCAGTCACATGATGCAAGTTCTTCTGACCAGCTGGCACACCATGTGATTCATGATTAAGGAATTGTAAAAATATGTTGTAGTTCTTGTTTATGGACTGCAGGCCAAGTATTTATACAGATGAAGACTATAGGTGCTTTAATAAAACCACTACATAAACTTAAATTAGTGATGCACCGATTGCAATTTTTTTGGCCGAATTAAATAAGTAAGTACAACTCCAAATACAACTAAAGTCTAATATATTCTTTTAAATAAGAGGTGCAGTAAGTAAAAAAAAAAAAAATGCACATTTTTTTGTCCTGGCAACATATTATAACCAAAATGCCACTACTTAAGCATTAATAGCAAGTTTCTTTTTATAAACTGAATTGGAATGAGCAGACTACATGTATGACATGAAACTAGATTAAACAGCTCCGGTAGCTCGATGTAAAGTAACGTATACTCTGTATTCTGTATTTTGGGCTGAGGTAATTTATCATATTTCTGAAGCCTTTATCCTCAACTATGGAAAGCAGCTGGTCATCCAGTGCCATGAATTACATAAATGTCTTTGTAATTCCTTTGCTCTTTTCACTGCTTATACCAGCGAAAGACAGGAGAGACTCCTGCTTGTAGATCGCTCCAAACATGCTCTGCTGGCTTCAGTTTTAGCAGCTTTCGCTTTGCTAGCTTCTTCAAACTGACCATGTGTAACCAGAGTGAGCAGGGTGTTCTCTGCATTATGCTGATGTTGGCTGGTCCACCGGTTAAATAAAGTAGTGACCTGAACGTCAACTCAGCCCGTCCAGTTTTATTCCTGGCAATTACAGAAAATCACATGGACCTTAGTTATCGCAGATAGCACATTCTTCGTCCGATTCGCTCACATTGAAGAATTTTCAAATTGCGGACATTTTAGCGTGTCTTAAGTGCTTGCGTGACGGATGTGGCTGTGCATGCGGTGATGCGTGTCGTGCATGTGTAAGATCGGTTTGAAATAAAAAATGTGTGACCGATCTCTGGCCGATCGGTGCATCCCTAGCTTAAATACAGGATTTGTGCTTCATTTAAAAGGAACTAAATGCTACATTGCTGTGATTTTTCAGCTAATAATAGAATGAAGTGCAAAATATCCATTCAGTCATTCATCCATTACTAATCAGTACAGAGTCACAGTGATTCTGGGTCCTACGCTGAATGGGATGCCGTCCATCACGCGGCGCACATGCACACTCAGACTTGTGGCAGTTTGGAGATACCAGTTGGCTGCATACTTTTGGGCTGAGTGAGGAAATCTGAGGGAAACCCATGTGTCATGGGGAGAGCATGCAAACCTCACATGACCATGAAGATCTACTAAAGCTTGCGCTGTTATTTGATTAGTAAGTATTAACTTGTGAAGTACTTTAGAAAGAAAAGTGAGCCAAGGGAACCATAGCATTATCCCAGAAGATGTTGGGAATCAGCTTAAAGCATTCAACGTTGGGTGAAAAGTAGCATTGTAATAAGCCGGCTGAGAGAAATAACTAATCATGCCTTTCTGCCCCAGCCTGTGAAACACTCAGGGATATGTACAGTATGAACAAGCGGGTTTATGGGAGGTTGCATGGCTCCGGCCTGGAAGCATAGCCACTCGCCTTCCATCCGCAAAGAGCATGCTCAGATCTTCCCACTTAATGTACTTGCCTTGAACCTTCAAGAGGCAGCCAGTCAGCATTAGCCGTGCATTAATCATCCTTAGCAGTAGATCTTAATAAGAGTTGTAAGGCAACCGATTAAGTAATAGCTTAATCTGAACAGAAAGCAGACGTCCTTTCTAATGGAATCTAGGTGGGTGTGTGTGAGTGAACTATCTGCCATGTGTGTCTCCTGTCGCACATTCAAACTTAGCTTCTGCATAAAAATAGTCTTTGTAACCATCGTTGATATGCAGCTGATTAACAAAGGGTTTCCCTCCTGACTTATCTTTGGATTCTGACGTCTGTCTTGGTTCAGTGAAAGAAAGTGGTGGCTCTTTGGAATCTTGTTTGTGGAAGGATTAACATGCTTAATGCCGTCATACCAGCTGGTGCTGTAGAGCAGGGCTGGCCAACTGATAACCAGGCCCTTCAGAAGCATCTCGATTAGTCGGCTATGTTGAAGCAAAGCTGACTCTAATACTGAGATGCTTCTGAAGGGCCTGGTTATCAGTATCAGGTGTGTTAAATTAGCACCTAAGCTCTGCAGGGTTGTGGCTCTCCAGGAGCAGGGTTGGCCGGCCCTGATGTAGAGATTATATGCGCATATACACATACTGCCCCAGGTAGTGTCTGCTGCTTCCGTCATGCGCATATACTCATCATACTGCCCCAGGTAGTGTGTGTGCTGCTTCTGTCATGCGCATATACACATACTGCCCCAGGTAGTGTGTCTGCTGCTTCTGTTATGCGCATATACCCATCATACTGCCCCAGGTAGTGTCTGCTGCTTCTGTCATGTGCATATACACATACTGCCCCAGGTAGTGTGTGTGCTGCTTCTGTTATGCACATATACCCATCATACTGCCCCAGGTAGTGTGTCTGCTGCTTCTGTTATGCGCATATACCCATCATACTGCCCCAGGTAGTGTGTGTGTGTGCTGCTTCTGTTATGCGCATATACCCATCATACTGCTCCAGGTAGTGTCTGCTGCTTCTGTCATGCGCATATACCCATCATACTGCCCCAGGTAGTGTGTCTGCTGCTTCTGTCTCGACACATTCTCAACATGTCATTGACCCACAATGTAAAAGAGAAAAGCAATCTTAACAATGTTGTTTTTTTTGTCTTGTCTGTTTATGCACGTAAGATATATATGTAGCACTGCGGTCCAAGTTATTTTGTGTCATGGTATGCAGTTTACTGAATATGGCTGGTGAGACGGTAAAGGTCCACTTTAGTTGATTTTAAGATTACCAGTCATGTATAGGTGGCAGTTTAGTGATAACAGTAAGCCTAACCGCATATCTATGGACTGCAGGAGGAAACCATAGCAGCAAGAAGAAAACTGCACCTCAGGGCTAGATTTTATCTCCACACACACACACACAGTGACGAGGCAGGAGTCAAACCCCCCAGCCTTGGAAATGGAAGGCATTAGTGCTACCTAGGAAGTCACCGTGCCAATATATAGGGAGATACGTACATAAATATTTTAAATCTTATACCTTTTCCTACAGTGTGATTCTGTCATAGTGGGGGAGAAATTAATTCAGATACAGGTCAAGATTCTTTGAGGTGGTGATTTTTAAACAAAAATTTGCCAAGCCACTTAAATGATATTTTTGTGTTCTCCAACACTAGCCATAACCAACTCCTAGCCACGAATAGCATCATTTTTACATGCTGGACCTACTTGTGAGTTTAGGTTTCATCTGTGTCATGAAGTGTATTTTCAGTTTCCATTCCGAACTGGGAATGATATAATTGAAACCACACAACAAATATGTTTACTGTTACAGCCCTTGTATATAAATAGATCCGAACTGCTGTTCAGTGCAAAAAAAGCGTGATACATATTGATTTGACAAACAAATAGCCATATAATATAGATTAGGGAGGTCTCTGCCAAATCCCACCTTTAGTAGATATTTTAATTTACCGCATTTCCAAGATGTGATTGTGTATACTTTTGCAGGCTAATTTAGAGATTCCTTACATGAGGGATGCCTTATTGTCAGGGATGATCAGCCTGTCTATAGATGCACAAACGTGTCCGTGGCAAGACTCATCTGTATCTTTTGCTATTGTCTCAATCAAATGTTTAGATTGAGGAGCACAAAGGTATGTAAGCTTAGTGTTAAATACCATGTCTGTGGTGAAAATTGCATTTTGATCAAAATGTCAGGTCTCCATGATGTTCAACCTAGACATATTGTTGATGCTTTTAATTGAATTACACAAAGGTTTTGGAAACGTGTTGTTTGTGCAATCCAGGGAGTTATTAAATCGTGGTGATGCTATTTACTTGTGTCTGTGGCATGGTCTAGCCTCGGTGACTCTAGGCGAAGTGTGTCTGGCTGCTCCCGTTGCCTCACGGGGTCCCGGAGGGCGCGAGCTGACACATGTTCCAAAGAGCGGCACCGATGACTTCCGGTGTCTCGCTGACCTAGAGCAAAATGTATCGTCGCCCACGGTGGAATCGAGTGACGAGTCATCCCTCCCCAGCGGTCGCGGGGGCCTCTGTCACAGGGCGGGTACATGCTGGGACTAATTGCATACTGTGAGAATAGGGCGGTAGAGGAGAGCGTAGATGATATTACGTCTGTTTCCTTGCTGTGTATGTTTTTAGCCATTAGCTTTCAGCCCTCCTTGAGTGTGCCATTACCCTTTTTCCAGGAGTACCTGATGAGACTTGGCAATGCGGAGTGTAACCCACAGAGCTTCCTGGAGAGCAAGAACAACCTGGACAAGCTGCTCATCATCATCCAGAACGAGGACATCGCTGCTCATGTTCACAAGGTACGCCCACACACCCGGCAGGCTGGGTTCGGGTGAAGGACAAAGGTCATTTCAGGCCTCGGCACAAGCAGCTAGACAGACTGGTTAGAGACCTACGATCAAATGTTTACTAACATATTGTACTATGTACAAATGAGATGAATAGTCACACACCTACAGACTTACAGTTAAGTCCGGTAAAGAATAACTGAGCAACATCAGACAATAGGGACCAGCTAATGGCAAATGCTATGATGACCCAGAACAATGACCGTGTGACACCAAACCCTGAAGCTCATGCTTAGATGTGTGAATATCCTCATAGATCCCAGCGCTGGTCTCGCTGAAGAAGCTGCCGTCGGTGAGCTTTGCCGGCGTGGACAGCCTTGACGACGTGAAAAACCACACGTACAACGAGTTGTTCATCTCCGGCGGCTTCATCGTGTCGGACGAGTTTGTGCTGAACCCGGACTTCATCACGCACGGTGAGTCCAGGGTGTAGGGGAGGGAGGCCGTCCGTCAATCCTCCAGGCTAGAAACGAGCAAATGGCATTTGGCGCACACTTACGTTGGAACTGCGTGAGTCCAAGGAATTTGGGATGGATTCGGAAAAATTTGTCATTTTGGGATTGCACTTGTTTGCCAGTAGTTTTATAATGTGTATAAATGCTGTTGTGTAGAGAAGCTTCAGGCTTTTTTGAAGTTCCTGGAGGAGCAGAGCAGCCCGGACAGCATCTGGCAGTGGAAGGTTCACTGTAAGAGCCAGAAGAAGCTGAAGGAGCTCGGCAGGTTGGCTCTTCATCTCTTTGGGCAGGCTTGTGAAAAGCAGGGGGTTGGAGGGGAGGTGTACCCCACAATATTTAATTTGGCTTCATTCACCCACCAATATGTAAACCATTGCATTCATTTCAATTAATATCAGACGCTATCGGCTGTGGGGCACGGGGAGAAAAAAATGCAGACTCACCTGACAGCCAGGTTACCTCAGGTGTCTGGAGCACATGATGTGCCTTTGTTTTGACGTACCTCCCCCGTTCCAGGTTAAATGGAGACGCCTTGAGTCTGCTAAACCTGCTCACCACCTACCAGAAGAGGCACCTGGTAGAGTTCCTGCCGTACCACGAGTGCGACGCCCCGTCCCGCCATGCTCCGGACCTCGATTGTCTGGTCAGGCTGCAGGCTCACCACACCCAGCATCGGCACATCATCTTCCTCACAGGTGCTCTGCCATGGTGCCGGGGGGAAACCACTAGCGATGTGGCTATAGCAGTAAGGTGGGGAGATCTAGCAGTTTAGGGAGTGGACTCCCAACCCTGTCATAACCCTGGGGGGGCTTAGCAGAACATGCCTGCATCTGGAAGGTCACTGGCTTGAATCTCGTGCTTGGCAGAGTAATATCACCCATAAACCGGTCCAGAGGCCCATTAAAACAGCTGATCCTGTGCTGACCCAGAGTCAGCCTTTTTGTGTGTGCGTGCGTGTGTGTGTGTAATAGGAGAGTCGGATGGGAGATTTGAAGGCTGAATTTTGTTGTAGTTACGACCTGTTGAATGACAAAAGGCATTGAGATGATTCCCAAATTCCACCAGCATCTTCATTTTTTATTTTTGGTGAATCCCCCCCAAGTATGGCCATCTTCCAAGATGTCTTCTACTCACTTATCTTCTGGCATTTTCTTTCCATCTGACACATGTTCTGTTCTGTCCCTGTTTCGTGAGCCACACACACTGTCAAGAGCCTGGGGTGACATACTTGTATAGATTGAATAGAATTGCATGATATTGTTCTCCTTCTGCCAGAACGCCGGTTTGAGATGTTCCCCCACTACTCCAACAATGGCATTGTCATCGCCACCATGGATGACATCATGAACAGCTTCCATAGCCTCATCGGTTTCCATGACGGCAAGCAAGATGTGCCAATTGCCGAGCACCCCGTCGGGCCCAAGCGCGATGCAGGCAAAGGTAATTAATTGTGGACTCTTTCTTGTGTGTTCGAAAGCAAGCGGGTCATTATCGGCATGCTGAAAATTACAGTGGGGGTCTGATGTACCGCTGTCGTCTTCAGAGGATGTGAAGGACAAGTGTGTGGAGGAAGAGGACATGTCACTGGACTCCGAGGAGGAGTCCCCGCCCATCGAAAGGCCTGGCCCCCAGCTCCAGGCAGAGAGAGTGGAGTCGCCGCGGCCGCCTCCGCCCCCCTCCCAGGAGTTCTGCCCCCCGCTCCCAGAGGAGCCAGTCCGGGATGCGTCTCTGGAGAAGCTGGACATGGATGCCCTGAACACGGCCATCTGCCACTTCCAGGCCTCCGCCCAGGCAGC
Organism: Petrocephalus zakoni; assembly: GCA_026774425.1. Lineage (NCBI taxonomy): Eukaryota > Metazoa > Chordata > Actinopteri > Osteoglossiformes > Mormyridae > Petrocephalus > Petrocephalus zakoni. The sequence continues at coordinate 4,606,376 of JAODKN010000127.1, read as the reverse complement.
CAGCTTGCCGCTGGACTTCGAGGGGGGTGGAGCTTCGCCAGGGGCCTTCAACGTCAACCCCCACCAGAGCTTCCTGTGCCCGGTGCCACTGCCCACGCCCAGCTCCAACTCGTCCGGTGCCCAGACTCGTCCCGCCTCCCCCTACGGCGCCACCCAGGGGCAAGACTGCAGTCTAGCTTCCTCCACCCCCCCGCCCAATCTCATGCCCTCCGCAAGTCAAGGGGACGGCACCCCAGCACCTCCTCCACCAGCTGTGATTCTGAACCCTCCAGGTCCCTGTCCCCCTTTGCCAAACTTGGGTGCTGGCGGGATGGAGACGCCAAGGGCTGTTACCGCCTCACTGTGTGGCCCCCTGGATCAGGGGAGCCTGAGTTCGAGTAACGCCATGCCAGGGCCTGCAGTGGTACCCACTAGTGCGCCTCCGACCCCAGCTGCTCTTAGCCAGCAGGGCCCTGTGCCCCCCCCCTCCCTTGGGATGTCCTATTTCCCTGTAGGAGGGGCGAGCAGCAGGGATGACTGGCCACCTCATAGCTGGAGCCATGTGGGTGAGGCGGGTGCCGTGGGCACGGCCTCCGGGACTCCCGCCAGTCAGGAGGACGGGTCGCTCGGCCCGGGGCACACATCCGCCGCTGGGAGCGGAGCGGGCGGCGCCACTAGCAGCCAGGCAGGGGGCAGCCTCAGTCCTGCGGTTATCCAGGGCGGGCCAAACCCGGGCAGCCTGGGCAGCACTGCCGGCACCCAGGGCAGCTCGGCTCCCCTTCCCAGTGCCGTGGCTCCCGTGCGAGAGAGCCCCAAGGGCTCCGGGCTGCTGCCGACCCCCTCCAGACTGAGCAGCGTCAACGGACGGGGGCAAGGCCTGGGCATGGCAGCGGCCAGGGCTACACCCTCAAATGGGCCCCGGGGCCCCCCAAGGCATGGCCTGGAGCCGCGGGGGCCCGCCTGCGGCTGGCGCTTTCCGCACGGGAGGGGAACGCCACGACCCCCCACCATGGACTTCACACAGGACCCCTACCCCTGGAGGGAAGAGTACTACAAGCAGGGCGAGGGCTACCGCAACCACAGGAACGATTACAACTGCTGGTGAGCTGGCGGCCACTGTACAGTGCGCTCTGGAAACTGACTGGGGGAGCCCTTGTTTTCTACCAGTTAATGAAATGAGATACAGGCAGCGCCCAGAGTCCCACGCTCCTCTGTTGATTCGTTTTTTGGCTTTTTGGCCCCTTCAAACCACTGTATTTGTAATTGCCAAGATTATTTTATTGCAGTGTTCCGTTTGTCAGCCTCACCCCCCCACGTACATGCTGGATTTGCAAGGGCAATTTGACCCCCCCCCATTTCTCTCTCTTTTTTTTTTTTAATGTAGCCAGGTGGCGTTGCACTGTGAGCCACTGGTTTTAATGTTCTTTTGTACATATTAGTTGTTCAAAATTGAGGTTTCTATTAAAATATGCCTGTATCAAAATACCTGTCCCTCGATAAGCAGACAGGCCTCTGGTTCCTCTATTGGATCTGCATATTTTATGAAGTTTAGAAAGTGGTGCACTAACAAAGTGACTTACAGATGCGTTTCAGTAAATTTACACTTACTGGTGACTTGCTTGGTGCTTCACCCCTCTATCTACCCACCCCCCCCCCTCGCGAGACTGGCAAACCGCATTCATGCTTATGAATAAGGGCACTCAGATGCAGATTGCACCACGTCCACATCCAGTCAGAACTTTATTCATTAACTCTGTCCATACATCGTATCTCCCCAGTGGGAGCATCAGCAGTTACATTCAGTAGTTTCCTTCAATAAATAAATTCAGTTAAAAATAGTCATGTAAAACAAACACAGTACTCACATCCACACAGTTAATACTGCTTCACACTGGTTAAAAAACAGCTTTGAGCTTCTGATCCAAGATTGAGCTTCATGGTCATTGCTATAGGGGGCGCTGTTTGTGCCTCTTTAATAAGGTCTTTCAGTAGGCATGCCAGAGTGCCACATACACCTCATCCTGCAGCAAAAACTGCAAGCTGTCAACAGCCAGCCAGGTTTTGTACAGTAGCACAGATTAATTGCTGGTGTTCGCAGTTCAGCTCTTCATGGCTTCAGCAACGCTGCTGTTAAAAACACATGCTCACTCTGCAGCTCAGGAGTGAGCAGGGAGCCAACAGGAAAGTCAAAGAAAGCCCTGTGGGCACCCTGGCCCTTGTGGATCAGCATTACCCACCCCCTGTTGTATGGAGACATCCACGTTCACGTGTGCTGGGATGGAGGTGACATCGTGCCCTCCGGATTGAGGAGCAGGGGACTGAGTCGGGTCTCCAGTTCTCTCTGTTTCAGCAACAAACCCTGAAAGCAAGCAAATGGCAGAATGAGGATGACGTCTGTAGCGACCGCAAATGGCACCACGCCACGAGCTGTTACACACACAAAGACAGCTGCGCTTAGGAACCCAGGTCATGGAAAAGGTATGTGGAGGTGTCTACAGCAACCTCTCGTTCTTCATTCTCTTCACCTGAGTGGTGGTGGTGGCGGTGGGGTAGTGGTTTAGGTCTTACCTGGCGCAGTTCAGACAGCCCCTTGAGGATGGCCTGCTGTCTCTCCTTGTTCTTCAGTAGCTCCGGGTTGAGAAGGGGGTCACGCTGAAGGGGATTTGAGGTAGGCTTGCTGTGGTTAACGCCTGAGCAAAGAAGGTCAAGTGTGGCAAAATATTTCAATGGCTAGAAGAGTAGTGGAACAGAGTGGGGGCTGGTTTAAAGCGACTTTTCTTAAACCAGGGGCCCTCAAATTGAACTGAAACAGCGCTAGGGACGACCTACTATTGATTTAGTCTCAATGAGATCTTCAATGAGTTAAGGCCTAATGTGAAACACGTTATATCCTATGCCAGAAATATAAACATTCACCCACATGACTCACCTAGCTGCATGTGATGCTGGAGCTCCTGAGTTGAGGGTCTGGAGATGGGTGCGAGCGGGTCCAAGTGGTATACCTCATCTGTCCGCACATAGGGGACGAAGCTGGATGATAGTGGACGCTCAGTGGGATCTGAAGCTGTCAAGGGGGCTGGCTGGGGGCTGTGTTTGGCAGGAGTGAGGAGTCACCTGTCAGATACCCATTGCTCACTGAATGTTGTGTGGTGACTAGTGGTACACACCTGTTTTCCACATGACCAGCTCGTGTGCCATTCTGAGTTCGCCCTTCCTGGGGACAAAAATATTTTTCTGTGCCATCAGAAATATTAGTGCAAAGTAGAAGTCTTAAATGTATATAGCCAGTTATTTTACAGTTCATGTGAAAAAATAACAGTATACTACTCTAAGACGCCTTCCATCGCAGGATGTTAGCCACCACGCCCCCTGCTGGCCCTGCTTCTCACCCCTTTCTGCGGGATGGGCCTCGGCCTGTGTGAGAGATGTGCTGCGGAAGGCTCTTTATGAGCCAGCCTGGAGGTGGCACACTGTCCCACGAGGGCCAGCAGCTCCGCCTGCCTCCGGAGCCGGGACTCCTCTCTGCGGTGCCGGGCCCCCGCAGGGTAGCGCTCCGAAGCCGGGACGAAAGGCTTGCTAGGCCTCTGCGTGTTCCAGCCCTGCCGCCGGTGGTCTCTGCCCGTCCGTGCAAAGCCTTCGTAGGGGTCCTCCCCGCTGTTCGCCACACGCACGTTCTCCTTCCCCTTCACCGGGTTCCTCCCCAGTGCCTGCTCCTCCTGCTTGGGCTTTTTGATGCTGGGCAGGGGCTTCTGCCCTACCGGAGCATCCGGGATCTCTACTGGGCTTCCATCTGCTGTTGGTGCTGCTGCTAGTGCAGCTACTGCTAATCCCACACTTGCTGAGTCAGCATCTGTTTTTTGTATGTATATAAAAAAAAAAATTACTATTCTCAAATTTTGAGCTTTGCCGTTTGCTGTCAGCCTAAACCTGGTACTGGTGCACGGGGAGCGAAAGTACCCCCATAAAATAGTCACATTGCCAATATTTAAATAGACTACTGTGCAGATATCTTTCATCCATTTCAAAAAATGCAAAAATGTGGTCACCAAAAGTTGAGCAAACGTGTGCTCCTCTCTCAAGTTCAGCGAATAACACCCAGTTTTATAATGCTTTGAAAATGAACAGATTTCTTGTCTTTGCCAGATCAACTGAACAATAGATTCATTCGCAGTCAACCACAGCAACAGGCAGATTGTGCTCCTTTAATGTTTTACGGTAAGTGAAATGACTGTTTAGACTACCTTAAAATATGGCATTTATGCAATAACTACTACTCACTGAAAAGCACCCCTTCTAAATGCATTAGCTCCCCTGAAGCACCCCCTGCACAAAACATTCTGGTGCCGCCCATGTACTGGCGATAATTATTTACATACCATTGGAGTAAGTGCAAAGTTAAATGAAAGAAGAGCCAGCATTCCTCCGCTGATGTACCATGGGTGCTTAAAGCAAAGACTGACTGCAGTTAGCTGTGAGAAACGCCCAGACCTGAGGACATACCAGTCTGCACAGCAGTGTCCTTCCTGGGGGACGCCCTGCCCTGCAGCTCTGTGTACAGGCCCTCCTCCTTACGGGTGAGGCCGCACGAATCCCTGCAGCTGAGTGCTGGGTGACAAGCGACAGGGATTGTGAGGATTCTCCCCCTCGCCCCCAGCAGGAAGAGAGGTCACTACACATGCAGTTGCCTCTCTGGCAGGATCTAAGGTCCTTTGAATGTTCCCCATTTGGGCAGTGGCGTGTAAGCAAAGAGTAGTGCCACGTGAGCAGGGGGCTGGTGGGACTGGCTGCCACATTACAGCCCCTCTGAAGTCCAGTGATGATGCAATGATGTCATAATGAATACTGAGTCATGCTTCTCAGGCTGAAGAGCTCCAAAACTCTGTAATTTTTGTTTTTTACGTTGACATATTTAGCAGATTCTGTCCAAAGAGATGGACAAGTGATGCAAATAGCACACTGCAAACATACAGGCTGTCAAGGAGTAGACTAGATGTAAGGGCAGCTAGGCTGAGCTTCCAATGAATGCCCAGGTACAAGTGTGCGCAGCATTGGAGCAGGAGCTACACAACACTACAGTAAAAACCTAATAAGACTCAAAAACAAAAATCAGGCTAGCAGAGGAATTCATGGACCAGATGGGTCTTGAGGCTTTTTTTTTTGAAGGTGGAATCTGATGACCGTAAGTGGTCTGGCAGCTCATTCCACCAATGGGGAACCACCCAAGATGTTTTTGAGATGAGACAGCCAATGACCTCAAGTCAGGCTTCCTCATCATATGTCAAAGTAGAGAAACAAGCCATTCAGTCCTCATGTGATCCAGTGAACTTTCATTACATTTCCAAAACTCAGTAAGTCCACAGAAATTCTCAAAGACATCTGTTGGATTGAGCGTCTTGGAAAATTGCACTTCACTTGTACGAGTGAATGTGTCCTTCAGGGAGTTCTCTTCCAGTGGATACTGGGAGGTGGCATTTATCTGTGTGCACTATGTGCACCAGTTAATCAGACAGATGGCTTCTGTGGATGGTGCTGCGGCCATACCAGCCTACCGTTTGCCGGGTCGGAAGCCCCCTCCAGCCGGTGGAGCAGCTTGGAGACATCATGACCCTTGCGGGTCAGCTCTTGGATCCTCTGCCGCTGTCTGGTCCGCAGTGCCTCCTCCTGGGCTCTCTGCACACTCAGGTAAAGCTCTTCAGCTTTCAGGGCCTGCAGCTCCTGCAGAGCAACGTCCAAGTCTTATGTCAGTAAGAGGTAGCCATTGAGAACATGGATTTAACTTTGACTTTGAATGGTGCAACTGTTGTACCCTTGAACAACTTTTGCTGCATTGTTCAAGTAAAAGTGGCCAGTAATAATAGGGTTACATTTATATTACGCCTTTCATAAAACCAAGGTCATTTTTGAAGGAGAAGGTTTAAAAAAAAAAAAACCTGACCTGCCCGACTGCCTGCTCCGGCCCGCGCTCTCAGCGCCGGCCATCCATACGTGCTGTACGACCGCATGATGCGTGTCACACGTCTGACCTGCCGGACTGCCTGCTCCGGCCCGCGCTCTCAGCGCCGGCCATCCATATGTGCTGTAAGACCACATGATGCGTGTCACACGTCTGACCTGCCCGACTGCCTGCTCCGAGCGCCGGCCATCCATACGTGCTGTACGACCGCATGATGCGTGTCACACGTCTGACCTGCCTGACTGCCTGCTCCGGCCTGCGCTCTCAGCGCCGGCCATGCATACATGCTGTACGACCACATGATGCGTGTCACACGTCTGGCCTGCTCCGGCCCGCGCTCTCAGCGCCGGCCACGCATACGTGCTGTACGACCGCATGATGCGTGTCACACGTCTGGCCTGCTCCGGCCCGCGCTCTCAGCGCCGGCCATCCATATGTGCTCTATGACCGCGTGATGCGTCTGACCTGCCCGACTGCCTGCTCCGGCCCGCGCTCTCAGTGCCGGCCATCCATATGTGCTGTATGACTGCGTTGGGGGCGGGGACTCGGCCGCCCACCTCCTTGTGTCTCTGCTGCAGGGAGTCCAGCTGGTACTGCTGCTCCAGGCGCTCCCTCTCCCGGGCCACCCTGCGTTCTTCCTCCTGCTCCTCTGCCCGCCGTAGGGCCTCCTCCTGCTCCCGCTGCCTCCGACGCTCCTCCACCTGTGCCGCTATGGCACGCTACAAAGCAGGGCGGGTGGGGGGGTTAGTAAA
>JAODKN010000127.1:4553548-4564922 GCA_026774425.1 Petrocephalus zakoni | reverse complement strand
ATCTAATGGTGCGTTCGTTTATCCCGACGAGGTGCGAGATGTCACACCCGACCAATTTCCTATTTGAGTTACGCATCTCGGAACAAACATGGCTGCCTCCACGAGCACGCTGCTTTGTTGTTGTCTAAGCACAAAAAAGCTCACAAAAAGACATTTATTACTTCGAATGAATGGCCGTGTGCGATTACATTCATGACTAGCAATACATTTAATAAAATAAACATTTTGAAATGTTTATAAAAATAGAGAAGCAGTGAAACAGTTATTGACTGTGCAAGCTGCCATGTTGAAAAGACGTCACCGGAATCTCGTACAACAAAATTCTCTCTGAAAAGGGGCGTTTCCGACAGGAAGTGACGTTTTCGTGACGTTTTTGTCCGAGTTGCGACTCGGAGGGAGAGAAACGAACGCAGGATTAGATATCAGATTGTATGTGTTGTGAGAGTACTTTAGCAAGTCCATAATTAAAATGCTTGCAAGCTTATAAATCATTTTAAGCCTGTCCTGTATGGAAAATGGTATTATAAATATACATCGTACAGGGAACTCATCAAATAAAGGAAGCCATTCCAGCAGGTTCTGGGTGTCTTGTTGTACATTCTTCCTGGGTTTCTGCTAATGGGACGCTCTGACATGACCTTCCACCATTTGGCATGTTGGTGGTGGAGATGGTGCTGATGACCTGGGTTCTCATTTATAACCATTATATATGCACAAAACTGGGCCTGAAGGAGGCGTACACCACTTCCCACGCAAATGTAGTAATCTATTGAAACAAACTTGATTGCAGAATGTGCGTTTCTGTGCCTATGTACCCTTGTGTTGGAGATGGTGAATTGAAGCCGTATTGTAAGAAAAATATGAGTGGCATCATTACCCATATAATGATGGCTTGCTGCAGTGAGTCATAACTTGTAATATCACCTCATAGCACACGTCACATATACATTTACTTTATCATCGGTTTATTTGTGATACTCATAAGTCATAATTATTCCATAAGGACTTCTTTCCAATTGAAAAATGTATAAGCCGACTTAAATCTAAATCATACGCCATAATATTTCATCATCGCTGTCTCACTCTGCAGCTTTTGGAATGTTTATATCACCTTCAGATCAGACCAAATGTTTTAATTTTGTGTACAGACATTCCTCAGTTAACGATGTACCCGTTTAACGACCGCGCAGACTTTCTGACCAGTCGGTATCATACACATAAGAAGAACTTTGGTTGTGAAAATGGCAGCGTAGCGTCTCGGCATCCAGTATCGCATCTCGCATCACCTGGTCCCAGTCCCAGTCCCACAGTCTGTTAGTATTCACTAGCGTTTGCGATTACTTGTATTTGTAGTATGCAAACCTTAGTAATGTATATTAGAGCTGATTTCCTGTGCACTGTCCCAGGTAGCGTGTCATTTTATAAAGAGAGCATTGCTTGTAAGTGTGTGTACGCACAGTTCTATGTATTTCACTTATTTTTTGACTCGTGCCATTTTCAGCTTTTGTCCGTACGTATACTTTTAGCATGAGTTTTACATACTGTTTTTATAAATGAGACCCCTGGTCAGTTACAGGGTATGATTCTGTCCTCGTTGATGTCACCTAGCTGATCATGTACCGATCCCTGTCCCAGAAACGGTTCCCTGTTGGCTGCACTTGGTCTCCCAGGACCTTTTTGTATTTATGACATTCAGCTTGCTCTCTAAAGTAGGGGTGTTTTGCCAGCGATGCAATGCATTAAAGATACGAAGCAGCTACTAATGTAATATGATATGATTCACCCCTATTGAGATGTCCTGTGATTGAACACAATGCAATACAACATGCTACAAATGCATTGCAAAAGAATGTGATGCTATGAATTTCTATATGGTGCAGGTACAGAAATGGTTCCAAGAGGGGGAATCAATCTAAATATACAGTTGTTGGTCAGAAATTATCCAGGAGATGCTTTGTCGAGCCTGAAGCATAGGTCGTACTCTGGAGGGCACCCCACTCCATTCATTTGTTCCAGTGCATGTTTTTGTACTACAAAAAGAAACCATGAATTAAGGGATAAACCCCCTACTATCTGTGCCACTGCAGTTTACCTGAATATAGATGCAGTAACCAAAACGGAACTGATTCCAGTCATCTGTTTGGAGAACGCAAATGAAATGTCAGTGTCTTTTTCTTCCACTGGGGGGTGCCACTGCGTTAATAGCAGATCGCCTTCCATCTAGCCTGCAATCGTGGTTTTCTGCGCATCTCTATCGTACGTTTTTGTTTTTCCTTTTTAAAGAGTGACACTTAATACTTTACAGTGGAACTCCTCAGTCCAAGCTCTCTCCACTCATTTCCAGCTGTCAAAGTGCAACATTTGTGCAGCTGTGAGCTCGTCGCCGGATATTATGCTCGGTATTTATTTAGGAACCACTCATTCCTGCTCTCTGCCGCCTCATTTTGGCAGGACCCCACCGCGCAGATCGGGCAGAACTGCACCATCGGGCCAAACGTGACGCTGGGCGCTGGGGTGGTGCTGGAGGACGGCGTGCGCATCAAGCGCTGCACGGTGCTGCGGGGGTCCCGTGTGCGCTCCCACTCCTGGCTGGAGTCGTGCATCGTGGGCTGGAGCTCTTCCGTGGGCCAGTGGGTAAGGAATGCAGATGGTTAGGCACACATGCACACGCACACGCATACACGGCGACGTCTCATCTGGCCATCCCGAAAGCGCATGAGCTCATGCGGGTTCTTAGGGGCTTTAAGAATGCACACGCAAGCCGGCACGTAAATGCCACCCTTTCCAAATACGATGAGGTCACACCCATCATAAGATGATGCACGCGGGCACGCACACACATGCTCACTCGCAAACAGGCTTGCTCACGTTCTACTTGCGCCCTAAGATTTTGGATGAGTTCAATCCGGAAGCGTATGGCACTGTGCCGACTGTTTGCCCGCTGCTGGGATGTGAGTGTGCAAATAGTGCTCTTGTTTAACTCTGTGCCTCCCCCTTCCTGTCGCCACGTCTCCTAGTGGTCCCTTCCAGTGATGGACTCACTTCTTCTGTGTTACAGGTACGGATGGAAAACGTCACCGTGCTGGGTGAAGATGTCATCGTCAACGATGAGCTGTACCTCAACGGGGCCAACGTGCTGCCTCACAAGTGTATCGCCGACTCTGTGCCTGATCCGAGCATCATTATGTAGGGGGGTGATGAGCGGGACCTTTTTGCACGGAGCCTGGGCAGCTGCCAGACGAGGGGGACAGCTCGGTGACATGAAGGGGGTGGAGTCACAACTTGGGGCCTGTGTGAGATTCGCTATGCATAACAGAGATTAGCTTATGGTTGCCATATGGATGTGTGTATGTCTGTGTATGTGAGTCAGGAGGTCATAATCAAGAGAGAAAATCAAATGCTGAAGGTAGGAGAAATTAGGCTTTAAAAGCTGCATTGGGTGCTATAATCTTTTGCTGCCAATCATGCCTGCATTTAACCAAATGGGGAAATTATAAAGTAGCTGCCAGGAATTTGGCTGAGCCCAGCGCGGCCCGGGGGTGCCTGATAAGCCTCGCTGGCCTGGCTTTTCGGAGCCTCATCCCTCCATTCATCAGACCCATAGATCAGACCTTTTCACCAGCATGAGGATGTATGACGCCATTCTTTGGAAGGTGTGTCGGATTTCAGCCCGGCTTAAGGGAAGCGATCCAGTGTGTGCTGATGTGTCGAAAGGGATCTGGGGGAGGATCCGCCCTTCTTCCATAGAACTGGTTTAAAGAAGTGTTTTATACACGTCTTCTCTGGTGACAGACATAGACATAGAGCATGCATTGCGATAAGTGTAACAGCTATTACAGAGGTGATAGTAATTTCACAGTATTCATGCCTTAAATAGCTGTTATTGTTTCATAGCATCTGATATCGTTGCTAGCCAAATGCCTGCACGCCCTGTGTGAATCTAAGGGTGTATTAGGAACAAAAAAGAAAATAACTAGTCACACTTTGGTCATTACTTTTGGGCTGCCTTAAATTTAGTGGGGCAGACTTTGTGAATGCTGGTTGCAGCTGATCTCATGGTAACCCTGTGGTAATTTCGGCCTGGTCACAGTTGTCCTAACTGTTAAGTCATTCCTACTTATTTTAGGAATCTCTCAAAAATTGGTTGAAGACCTTTCAATCAAATTTTGCATATTTTTCTCTGCCAAAGGTAATGTGTGAATGTCCCTAATTACTGAATAAGTAATTTAAAAAAATATATATATATTTAACGTATATTTAACGTATATTTAACTTCAAAATGTACCAAGAAATATTCAATATCAAAAATACTGTGTTGGATGTCCCCAGACTTGTGAGATCACCTCTGCTCAGTGCATGCAGTGAAGAAGTTTCCCAATGAACAGCACTACAGAAAGAACAATATCCAAGACTAAGAGTTTTTTTTTTTGTAATACACTGTAATTGTATGACTAACCTTACTGGATTGTCATTTTAAAACCTTTGAATAAGCACACCTATTTGGCTTTTTTTTAAGATTTTTTTGTCTGTGTGAGTGTGAAGAGGTTTGCTGTCTGGCACTGCCTCTTGTTAGTTACAGGCTTTTTTATCAAACGTCTCTTCCAACGATGCCTCGTGTCTCATCCTCTCTGCCTTATTCATGGGCGATGTTAGGCTTCATAAAAGTAAACAACGAAATTTTACATAAAACGTAAACGTTTAAATACCAGGACGGGGAATAGCCGATGAACATTTAGACAAGCATGCGTTTGAAATGACCGTGTCCTAATAAACTCAGAAAAATGCAACGTGATACCTGCGCAATCAAACAGTCATGTTTTGCGTGGGTTTGTTGATTCTTTTGTGCCACCGCGATTCTTCCATAAAAAGACAAAATTGCCGAGGAGGTTGAGACCACAGGAAACATCCTCCCCTCGCTCTGCAAGCATGTAAATAACTGAGTATGTGAAACACTGAATTCCTGCGACCTTGTATCGCGCCCTGGCTGGTGATGTCATGTCTTTTTTGGGGGGTTATGTTGGGTGTTCCTGATTTGTACAACATACAAAAAAAAAGCAGCCCATAAGGTGCATTTCTATTGGTCGACCGACCTTTTTTGACAAGTTTATTGTAATTGGTTGGCACAGTTTTGCAGGGATTCCCAACCGAGGCTGCGAGTTAAAAGTAGCGCTGTCAAATGGGCGCACCAGTGCGGGCGAGCGGGTCGGGGTAGCGCCGGCACTGTCACTTCGGGACTGAAAGCATAAACGCGTGAGACTCGGCTGGGATGGATCTCAGCGCCGGCCTGCAGAAGGTGAGTTCGGATGTGGGTTTAACGGCGTGCTGTGTGCGGGAATCTGACCCGCATTTTCAGTCATAGCGTAGACTGCAGAGGTGAATATAACGCGCACATGTGCACGATTGGCATTACTACGACAGACTGGGTTCTTACTGTATGTGAACGATCGTGGCTGTGTACGATCTCTGTATACTGTGATACACAATTCCATTAGTACCACAAGTGCATATAATAAAAAGCATTAATTATCATTTGTATTCCATATGATGATTTGTGTCATCGATTACTTTTTTCCCCGAAAATTTGTATCAATCTCGAATCTTTTCACTTTTCTTAATGGTGATTAACATGAATGGTAACTGTAAATTTGTCTGAATAGGCGCAACTCATTCAAGCATTATGCAATATGTTTGAAGTTCTTCTCATTTCAACAAACAGGTTGCACTGGCGTTAAAATAAAACGAAATAAAAAGTCTTGACAGCACGGATTTTTTCCTTTTTTTTTGCTCAGACAACCGCTGTCATTGATGTGCTCTGGTATTTATTTGTGTTTTATTTAAGGACTATTTAGAATTTACAGTAGCTACTTTACCTACCCCGTATATTGGCATAATTTCACAATATAGCCTACCTTGTATTCGTTTTGTACAAGAGGGCAGTGAAAGGAAACAGTGAAATATACTTTCTCTGTCAAACTGTGAAGTCGGAGAAATTAGCAAAGGACTGACATCTAGGACAGCCATTCCGTTGAGCAATTCGCAGGATAAGTCCTACGAGAACAAAGAAAAGCGAACCTTGCACTTCATCCTAAGTGTGCCGGAGCTCTGCGGGGCTTAGCCGCTTCGCTGCGGCCCCAGCGCGCTCCCAGGCGCGCCTCAGACTCCCACTACAGCGGCGGCCCCATTAAAATACTTTCCTACATTTCAGCAACTCCCACTTCTCTTTTATCTTCTCCCCCTTTTTTTAGAAAGAAAATTGCAGTAGTTAAGAGGACGAGAGCCCAGCTTCTTACAGATCTCACTGTGTGCAAAGATAAACTTTCCGCGAGATGTGATTTATTGATACTTCCTTTTCTTTCATGGAGCTCCAAAGTGCTGACGCATCACATCTGAGACCCAGCCTTGTGATGCTGTCCCATCTCTACATGGTGGGCTAAATGTCACTCGTTCAAAAACACATTTTTGCTGCAGTTCTGTTCTGGCTGAAAGGTGACAGAATGGAAATGCCGTTGTTTGTCTCGCAGTAGGCCCATTTGAAAGGGGCCAATTGTTCTTATCCTTTCAAATATCATCATGTGGAATTAACTTGTCAATAACCTACATGTTGTGAAATGGCTGCAAGGGCCGATATATTTCACTCCATTGTTCTGCTGTTTCCTACATCATTTCAGTTGCATGAGAGAACAATTATAGCCCAGTAACAATCGCTTGTTTCACAGCTAACACCCCCCCCCCCCAAGTGTTCAGGGTCATCTTTCCATCCCCAGTGAGGGTGAGAAATGATGTTTACCATGTTGGGTTAGAAGCAGTCAGACATGGACCGCAGAGGAACCAGCACATGCACTGTGTGGCTTTTGACTTTTTAATCGAATCTGACAGCTGTTGGTTGAATTCTGACCCAGATTTTACAGATCTTATCTGCATTCTTTCAAAATATTTTGGAGCTCTGTAATAGCAACGAGAAGATTATTTCTCGTTATCTGTCGTCCATGTATTATCAATAGCAACCAGTTAAGTCCAAGGACGTAACTTAGAGTTGGGGGGGGGGGGGGTTGTGGTCTGCACCCGTTCATCATGGCAATATGATTTCTTTGGGGGGTGTTGATGCATTTTAATAAGAACTTTACAGACTTTACAGACAGAGTTACAACTTTTTGTGTAAATTACCCCCCACAACTTAGTGAGCACAATCACAAAAATAATGCTCTTCGGCTACCAGCTACACCCAATAATAATCGCATTAAAGCCGTTCGATGGGAACCAACCATGGCGGCTCACGTGGACTGCTGTTTATTTATGCCACACATGACCGTCAGCCCCTGTGTGGGCCCACGCTGTCACTTTGGCACTTATCTGGCACATACTAGCGCCTTGGTGATAGATGTGTTACACAACCCAGGGACTATCCGGGTGCAGGGGGCGTGGGGGGGTCAGACGCACTAGGATTAGGGGAGGGCTTTAGTGCCATGGCTCCTGCATGTTTTGTTAGGATTGCCTGCTGTTGATGGTGTTATTTTTTGCCTTCACCTTTTCACCACTGGCTTTAGCGGATGTGCCATCGCAGGTGCTCTTTGCACGGGGGTGTGATTCTTTGGCGAGAGCGCAGTTCGGCCCCCCAGCCCAGTGTACCGGCAGCCTGGACGCAGGAGTTCACGCCCTGATGGTTTCCGTCCCTTTGTCAGTGTGGCAAGCTTTCTCGAGCTTCCAGGAGTGGAGGACAAAGGAGAGTGAGAAATAGGGCTGGCATCGGTCCCACATGGGGCGCACGGGCGTGCAGCTTTGGACCCTAAGGGGACCGCGGGGACTCGTCATCCTGGGCGTGTTGAGTCAGCCCTCGCAGACAGCCGTTACGCACTCAGGCAATGTGAAACATCAGCAGCTCATTCACCGAGCTCGTCAGTGCAGAAGGTGCACTTCTCCCTGTGAGGGTCATGGCAAGCTTGTGCTCTTTTCTGAATGAGGTGGGTGTCAGCATCACCGGAGACGTCCCGCCACTGACGTCCTTAACGCCTCACTCTGTCTCATCCCGCTCTGACACACTCTTGCGTAGGCCGGAGCCGTCCGTGTTTATGTGTCTGTGCCCCGGGGCGTGTGACTCTGTGGGTCCCCTCACACTCCGCCCACGCTGAAGCTGTCCTCCTCCAGTCCGTCAGCTCCCTAAACTCCCGCCTGCCTTCTCCTTGTTTTTTCGCTCTTCCCAGATGTCAGTGGGGCGGCCGCCAGCAGGAAGAGGCGTGGCCTGTCTGACATGTAAAGGGATCTGCTCTGGATTCCAGCCGCATTCCTGGAGGTAATTTATTCTCTAAGCAAAGTAACAAGTGAAGCACCTTCCCTGCCCTCCCATCGCCCCCCCCCCCCCAGTTGAATTCGTTGCCCAGTTTAATCCACTGCTGCGATTCCTCCACACTTCTCGCCTGTTTTGGTAATTAATCATATTTCCTTTCAAAATCCCCCCAGTTCCCTATTTAACCGTATATGGGCATCAGGGACAGAGCGTTTTCTTTGAGATTCACAATTCTGCGACGGCATAGAGGTTACCCTGCATCGTGGGGAGGCCCCTTTCCTGTTTAAGTCACCTGCTTAAGAGCACACTGAAGGTCCTCCTTGACTCGAGGCACTGTGTGAGTCTCCTGAGGGGACGCTCCGGAAATTTCCACTGCGCTTCTGTCGGGGACGGCCAAACCGCAGACCGTCTCCCACAGGGCCCTGAGGAGGCCTGGAGCGAGTGTGCTGAGGTGGGCCTTAAGCAGTGGCGATGGCCCGGACCCTGCTGAGATACCTGATTTCCCAACACGTCTGTCTCTTGGGGCAGGTGAAGCCTTACCCATGGAGGGCCACACTGTTCCCAAAGGAGCTCCTTTCATCTAGCAAAGTGAGAGGCTTTCCCCCAGATATTCGGCACTGTAAATAAATACTCAATGCTATTTTGCAGTGAAAGATACTGCACGGAGGATATGAGGGCTGCATTGTTAGATTTCTGACTTGCAATTAATGTTTGGATTCAGGAAGCCCCCCAAATTCAGTATCTTCCTATAAGACGGGCAGGGGAGTGGTAGGTGTACATATTTAGCCGGTAAATGAGTGAGATTTCTCCCTGAGCCCCGGTTAACAAGCCCACACCCTGATGCAGCGGCCCTCAACCGGCTGTAGCTTCCTGAAGCCTGTTTTATTTTCCGACTTTCTGAAGCTGAAATGGCAGCCCATTGTTTTTGCTCCTTTCCGTTCCCATACAGGGTTCCCCCCATCCCTGCCACATCGTTCCATTCGCCGTCACATGTGTCCTCGTCTCACATTAACGGGTTTCCTTTTTCAAATGGGGTCATGGTTGTGTGACGACTAAAGCCATTCTGCATTCAGCAAGGGAGCGATGATAACTGTTATTTTAATTAAATTGGCATTAACCATACTTTCGTCTCAGATTGGACATACAGTATTGTGCAAGAATTTTGGGCAGTCAGAGAAAAGTATGTTAAAATGATCTTCATTTTGGTGTGACTGTCTATCAAACTGTGTCAGCCACCTAACCACCAGCCACTACCGCAGCATACCATATTTTGCTATTTTTTTTATAAGTTATTGTGTGGTGGTAGAATTTCCGGAATACATGGGTTGGCTTTGGTGCCCCTGAGGAGAGGTCTGGAGAGTGGATTTGCGGCCTGAAGCTGGTTTCTTCTAGCTATCCAACAAGATCTCTGTAACAGTTTTTATGGGGTTGCTACCAGACTGGGTATATTCTAATGTTAGACTGAGTGTCTTTCTAAAAAAAAGATTTATTTGCTACCCAGATAAATCGCTCCAAACATTTTTTGACTGGCTTAGACTTGTGCATAGTACTGTATGTAATTTTAAAATTATTTGTTTTTAGTGGGGAATATAGCAAATTGCGTTCTAGGTAAACGAGTCTTTGACCTCTTGGCGTGTGTGTGACTTGGGCCCACACCCTTCCAGGAAGGCCTGCACCCAGTGCCACTGCAGCCAGGAGGAGCATGCCCCCAGCTCAGACAGCGAGGACGACCGCAAGATGGGCGGCCTGCTGGCCGAGTCACGCTACGCCCACCTGACGGCCAAGGTGAAGGGTGGCGACGGTGCCCGCGTCTACAAGCGCAACCGCATGATCATCACCAACCCCGTGGTGTCGCGCAAGGACCCCACCTTCAACACCATCACCTACGACTGGGCCCCGCCGGGACTGACCCAGAAGCTGGTGAGAGAAACGACGAGAGAGAGGGAGGGGGAGAAGGAGGGGGAGAGGGACAGAGAGGTAAGGGAAGAAAGGGGGAAAGAGAGAGAGAGGGAGGAGAAAGAGAGAGGGAGGGAGTGAAGAAGGACCAGACTGGAACATTATTGTTTATAAATGTATGTCATTTTTTGCATTTATCTTTCATGCTGATGTTTTTAGATTTTTAGATCTAGACTTCCAGTGTAAAGCATTTTACAAGCAAATCCTTTTTACCAGAGAAAAATGTGGTTTGCTGGATCCAGTCATGAGCTGACTGGGCAGTAGGGGGCGTCAGCGCTCTCACAGGGATGCTGGGGCTCTCCCGCTGAGGGGTTAGCTGGCGGCCAGTTACCCGCCCGCGGCAGTCGCCCTCTGGCACATGCCAAGGCTGCCGGTCTGCCCTCCTCTTCCTGTGCCGTCTCCTAATCCGGCTGGAATCGGCCCATTGGGAAGAGGGTGTTTGGGCCATTTGGGATCTGTGAATAAGCCGCTTTTTCTCCAGAACTGATCACTGAGATAGTGAGCAATCCACCTGCTTCTTAATCTTCCTGCTGTATGAGTGTGGAAGGTGTTCGATTATCCAATAACATCCCTAAAATGACTTTATTTTGCATAGTTAAATCCTTTTAGATTAAAAGTAAATATGTGCTTTTGCCCTGCTTATGGGCTGTCGTTAAGGGCTGTCGTTAAGGGGCTGCCAGACATTAAGTTCATACATAAGTCACTTTCTTGGGCCTTTTTAATCGCTATCACATTGATACACATTCTTTGATAAATGTATTTGCCTGTGAAATTTGGGCTTGTTACATCACACATTTGCCCACGTAAATCAAATACTTAATCTCTTTTTAATGGCATTAATAAATGACTGAGGCCTGTTCTTATGGATATTTATTTTCTATGGCGGACCCCGTTGACAGGGGGGCCTGTCCAGTGTCGAGTTTGGACTGTTCCATGGCCCCCGTCCAGAACGTGTCACCTGACGAATGTGCGGGCCCTCGCAGCACCCGAGCTGTGTGTTTCTGTTCTGCTCCAACACAACCTGATCAGACCCCCGGGATGTAGACTGTCCTTCTCTCCCACAGGCGGGGGGGGGGGGGGGGGGGGGGGGGGGGGGGGGGGGGGGGGGGGGGGGGGGGGGGGGGGGGGGGGGGGGGG
>JAODKN010000127.1:4530407-4548012 GCA_026774425.1 Petrocephalus zakoni | reverse complement strand
ACCTGTGCTTTAATGTGTGTTATTATCCTGACGCTGATGGCAGGCCGTGGGCCATGCCTGCTGTGACTGGCTTACCTTCCAAATTCAGAGAGTCGATTCCCGGAAAAAAAAACCACTGACCTGTACCGGGAGGGCTGACGAGTCGCGGCCGCACCGTCGTCCTTCGGGATGCATTTCCATCCTGCTCCTCCCCGTGTTCCTCCCGAGCAGAGCGGAGGGGAGGGGAAGAGGAAAATAATTAGAAGTTAGAGGAACATCTGCTTTTATCATGATAGGAATGTGGGGCTCAGGCCTCAGCTGCTGCCGCTTTGTAGTCAGTGCTCCACCCGACGTGCCGCACGCAGGAAGTGCATCAGCCGCGACCGAGCACCAGCCGGGCCTCTCGCTGCCATTATCTGCACGGCAGATGGTTTTATTCCCAGCGTATTGCAGTTTTATTGGGCTTTTACTGATCTGCGCTGTTACTCATTAGCTTGGCCCGTTTGGTGCCCTCCTTGGGTACTGGTGCGGTTCTTCGCTATTGTTCCAGCGTTTTGCTCCGAAATTGTGTCTTAACAACTTTCTGCCGAAACATTAATTCCTCTTATTTGTTCACGTTTAGTCACTTGGCTGGTGCTTTTATTTAAAATTAGCTTTTACTGACTTGTTATTAAATCATAACATCTTACTAATGCTAGTCACACGGACTACACTGTCCAGAGGGACAACAGCACGGACCCTGTCTAGATATAAACTGCCAGTTTTCTATTTATTTTAGGGGATGTTTTTATCCAAATTGACATCACTGAGAAGGCAGAGTCAGATAGTCCCTGGAGCTAAGGGCCTTGCTCAAAGACCCAAGAGTAAAATAACTTTCCCAACCATGGGATTTGAACCAGTAACCTTCTGCTCATGGGCACAGAGACCTAACCTGCAGAGCCACATACTAGCCCCACTGTTGGCCTATACTTCCTGTTAGCTTATTAATTTGACTTGATTACAGGTGTAGCAGCGGTGGAGTGACAAATTTTGCACCCCCCCAGCACTGTGAGCACTGCGGTGAGCTGGCGTTGCCCGACGGCCCCGTGGTGTATGCGGAGAGGGCCGGCTACAGCAAATTGTGGCACCCCACCTGCTTCGTGTGCAGCAAGTGCCGGGAGGCCCTGGTGGACCTTGTGTACTTCTGGACGGACGGCGTGTTGCTGTGCGGACGGCATTACTGCGAGCGGCAGCGGCCGCGCTGCGCCGGCTGCGATGAGGTGGGGGCCGCGTCACGGGGCCCCGGGGTTGGCACCGGTGGCCCTCATCATTTTTATAAAGTCAGGCATCTGATTACACGATAAAACTTATAATAATAGTAAAAATATAAATGTCCCCTAAGCAGTTAGCAGTCATCAAAAAGAGTTAAATACACTGTATGGCCAAAAGTATGTAGACGCCCCTATTAATTAGAGGAATTGCCTAATTAACCCTGGGGAAGCCACAGGGTCATATTTGACCCTACTGTGGTCAGCTGTGAAGTGGTCGGCCACACAAGCTCACAGAAAGAGACCTGATCACCCAGCACCGATACCCAACCTGAATGGCCAAAAATCCCACCAGCAGTGTCCCAGCATCTAATGGAAAGCCTTCCCAGAAGAGGAGAGACTGTTATAGTGACAGTGAGCCAACCAACTTCATATTAATACACTTGGTTTTAGGATGAGATGTTGGACAAGCTGGTATCTACATACTTCTGGCCATATAGTGCATAGAATTCACAGAATTGTTCCTCTTACTCTTATTTATTATTTAAGATGTTTTCTTTATGTGAAACCTGCCCTGTCCCTTCGGTGTGTCTTATGTAATTGTGACCCATTCTCTTCCAGCTGATTTTTTCAGAGGACTACCAGCAGGGGGCAGATGGCCAGGCCTGGCATAAGGATCATTTCTGCTGCTGGCAATGTGGCCAGCCAATCAGTGCCCGGTGTTCCTGTAGTCAACGCTCCAGGCCAGTGTAGCGCTCCAGATCAGCTGCAGGCTTCCCGTGGGGCCTGCTCAATGGCGTAATAGATGGAGCAGTGAATAGATAGTAGTAGTATTGTTTTCAGTCATGGTCCTGTGCAACTGTAGATTGAATTATTTGTTAAATCCAGAGCCGGACATTTCAAGTCCTGTAAGTAAAAACCCTGAATAGGATTTTGTTTAAACAAACCAACCGACCGTTCTGGTCTGGATTTTTCCTTTCTGGACCTGAAATGTCTGCCTCTGGGTAAATCAGACACTCCAAAGCGTGCTGCTGAAGCAGTATTTGCAGGTTGTGCTGAGAGCAGTGAGTCCTTTCAGTGGGGGTTAGGTCCTGTTAGTCATCTCCTGGTTTGATTGACAGCACATAGAAATCCCTGCCCCTGGGGGAAGGAAGCCTCATTTCCTGCACCACTGGCCAGCAGGATAATACTGTTACAGGTGCATTCATGCAAATGAAATACATTATCCTATACATTTCTGGAATACTTAGCATACTTAGAACAACTTAAGTGGCTTTATGCTGGTTTGCTAACGGAGAACTGCACCGTTTACCTTGTTTGATTACCAGTTCCATTAGAACTGAACAAAACAAGTTCTTCGCTATTGTGATCAGCTTAGCTTGATTTGATCGGAAGTGTTTAGTCGATGGTTAGCACCATCCATATTAATTAAATTACATTTACACAAAGTTCACTGTACACAGGTTGGTCAGGACACAAAACTGAGAACCACTGATCTAGACTAATCAGAAGTGTAATTGGTAGTTGAAAGTGACGATTTTACTACTTTACTACTAACTTTACTACTAACTCCTTGCGTTCTTATTTAAGAGCAGTCGTTTAAGGGTTTTGTGAATTTGAATAGATTGCATAAAGGATAACGTATGCAGTATATGCATTTTACGAAATTCAGGATCTTTATTTTAAAAAAACAATATTTGACATGTGTTTTATGTTTTTTTGTTTAAACAGTGGTGCTTAATCAGTCGTTATTCTTAATGGATAGCACTGGGTTGTGATGCTGCAAGACAAAATGCAATGAACAGAGTGCAAAAGCATGTTGTTTAATGGGGGGTGGGGGGCTGTTTGTGATGGATGAGTATCAGGGGCAGGGGGACGAGTATCAGAGGCAGGGGGATCGGCTGGGTTTGCCGTGAAAGGTGATCCTCTAAGATTTGGTTCTATGCACTTCTTGATCCACTGTCAGACACATGGTGACTCAGCAGAAAACAGCACATCTCCCCGGTTCTGTTGAAAGAAGCATGTTTTCGTTTGTGTACATTATAATTCAAAGACTCTCATGCGATCCCAGAGGGAGACGCTGATGCCAAACCCAAAAAGCTCAGCAAACAGACTCTCCTATATGAGTGAGCCAAGGAGGGATGGAGAGGGAGAAGAAAAAAAAACACGTTTGTGTTTGAAGACAGATGTTTTGACCAAGTGCGGCTGAATGTAACATAAGCACGCCTGCCCCCCTCCCTTTTGAAAAGACAGTTTTTGCCTTGAGATCATTTTTATTGAAAGGATGTGTTTTTTGCCCCCGAGGGGCTCACTCGGACCGGGGGCTTGACGGACCTCTGCCGTCTTGGAGACTCATGAAAGAGCACCATGTTGCTGAAAGTCATGCGGGAAGTGGCATGCTCCTGAGAGCTTCATGGACGCAAACCCCCTGCCCCAAAATGCTCGCCAGTCCTGCGAGGCACAGCGGCCCCCCAGAGAAGGCAATCAGTCAAGCTCCGAAAAAGACGGCCAGCTTTGGCGGGAAAGGGGATGCTGGCTTTTGCTCTAAGAAAGGCCCCAAGCCATTCACAGATTGATTGGTGGGGCCTCACTAGTATTACTCATGACAGCCTAATTACAGGAGCTTGCCTTGTATTTATGGCACACCGGAGAGCAGAATATGAATCCAATCATTAAAGTTTTGTGTAAGGCTGAATTTTCACTAACCACACTGTACAGTCAATAGCTCGGGGGACTTTTAAGAGATAATAAACAAAAAACAGGAAAACGACTCATTTCATTACTTTGACAGCACAGATGTTTGGCGCTGAAGTATGGATGCGTTTCCTTGATTTACTCATTCTCTCGGT
Source organism: Petrocephalus zakoni (assembly GCA_026774425.1). Taxonomy (NCBI): domain Eukaryota; kingdom Metazoa; phylum Chordata; class Actinopteri; order Osteoglossiformes; family Mormyridae; genus Petrocephalus; species Petrocephalus zakoni. The sequence continues at coordinate 4,543,937 of JAODKN010000127.1, read as the reverse complement.
GGTGGTTTTTGTTCCCTCCCACTGTAATCCTGCTCCTGAAACCCTCGAATAAATATTGACACCTTAGACAATCCTATCTCAAGTTGAACTTAAACTCGCTAAACTGGAATAAATCTGCAGCCATCTGACAGCCACCCCTTAAAATCCACCCTCTTCTATCTTTTATTCACCTTGTTTTCATTCTATGATGATCGAAGTAGTAAATGTTGAATTTTATACCTGCCATTAGATACACATTTTGAGGAACTTTATTTTGCCTCTGCTTATATGGAATGCCTCTGCTTATATGGAAGGCTTGTTTATTTTGTTTAACTTTTTTTGATGTATGTATGTCAACGTTTCTAGCTGAGGAAAGACCTAGTGGAATATCCAGTGGAAATTTAATAAATTGTGTTGTTTGTTTTAAAACAGCGTTTTGGGGTGCGGTCCTGTTTAATACTGACCACCTGACAGCCTCCGCCATAACTGTAGGAGGCTGTATATTTTCATTGTTATAATATGCTGAATGTCTGTAGCTTATATATGGCTAAATTGTGTCCTTTTCTGCTATCTAATATGTATCATTTATTAAATGTAATATGTGGAGAAAATATGACGTTCTATTTTTTGACTGTGAGTTAAAAAATTGTATCAATTATTGTATTTATTACGAATATATACATTTTAAATATTCTCAAGAGGAGAGCATTTTTTTCAGGCTAAGAAAACCAGTTTTGTGTGAAAGAGCTTAGGGCTTGATCATAAACCGGTGTTGAGGAAATCGCTAACATCTGAAAATAACTTTGTTTGGTTTAATGCACACCGCAGACGTCATCCTCGAGCCTGCAACATCATAAAAACAAAAAGCTCCTTTAATTAACTGAAAAGTACTCATCTCCTGAGAATATGCAAGTTCGTGCTTTATCTAATGGCCCGACAAATGCAGCAGATTGTCCAGATACAGAGCGTTTGCAGAGGCTCCTTAAGTTTGATGGTAACACACACACCTAGTTTTGCAGAAACCAGAAGGTGAAGACAAAGTTGTTTACGTAGAGATTTCTTGATTGATTAATTGCTTCTAATAATATAAACAAGGCAGCAACCATCCTGCTTGTTGGGTCTGGCTCATACCAGTCTGCCTGCAGGCAGTAATAGCACTGACCTGTAATGCCATGCAGACTTTGCAGTCTGTATTTCTTGTGCTGGGGGTTCTAGCACCAAGTCTGTCTCTCATAGTGTTTCTTGGATCCTTGGGGAGAAAACGTGCTTTTACACCTAATATCCATTCTGGCATCCAGTATCAAACCCTTGGACCCAAAATTTGGGCAAAGGAAGATGGTTGTTGAGCTCTGGATGGTCTGAACAAACAGAACTTGATAAAAGCTTTGGTAAGCACAGATGCAGTCATGTATGGTTTGGCGGAGTTCAATCCAGGTCTTTTTTTCATATAGCACGTCTTAGCGAGGTCGACCCAGAAAGCATTTGTCAAAGAGAACAATACAAGTGGATTTGAAATCAGTTATGTTCAGGTTCACATTACATGAGAGAGCCAGATTCCAGCCCAACACACACACACCCTTTTGAGTTACTAAGTGTAAACAGCATGTTTCCCACGTACAAACTGGCACTGATCACAATAACCTGAGCTGAGTGGGAATGGCTGTAAATCCGACACAGTCAAATCGTTTCCAGAGATGGAATCAGACAGCCTCTGGGGGTGCGCAGTTGGGGGTATCTTAATGCACGGGCTTGCCCGCTGAAGCCCATGGGTCTGTGGCACGATTAATAAAATGTTAAACCAAGAGTTGTCACCTCTCATCCCACATAGAAAAATAAAATGGCGTGTCCAGATTTTGAACCAATACGTTTCTTCCCAAGTTTTTGCATCCGGAATACAGTACGCATCTTATCTCCCTCTCTGTACACAGTGTGACCTCTGCATAACAGAAACCTCTGACCTTCATCAGGCGTCCACTGAAATGGGAATGCATGCGTTTAAGAGCTGGCCATTCCATATAGGCCTATAAATGCAATATGTATGAGACCCTTGCAGGTGAAGACCAGCAGGACAATGAAAAGGGAAAAGGTTAACTGCAGGGTGACTTTCTGCCAAGAGCTTTCAAATGGATTTAATTCCTGACTGTTTCTGTTAGTGTGAGTGGAGATCTTCAGCTGTTAGAAAGGCTGTGGAAATAATCAAATATATGAATGGATAAATTGTTACTATTTTGAAAGGGGCAATATATTCTGACTTTACTCCAACTAAATTTACTCTAGTCTAGCTAGGTATACTCATAATGTGCAACAGACATTAATGAGAATGAGAAATCCTAAACATATAGAATTGCCAGTAATTTTATTTATTTATTTGTTTTTCTTTTGCCTTGGTTTGTGCCCAGTAACGTTAAATGATTGGCTGTTTCTTCTCTACATCTTTTAAATTGAACCTTGAATAGAATGGGGGCTGGTGGCTGTAACAATTTTGTCTGGGAGATGACTGCATATTCCCTAACTGCATGTTGTCTGGGTCGTAAAGTTTCAGCTAATAAAATGAAAGATTTTCATACCTAGCTAACGCTTAAAATTACTCAAAGGCTTTTTTCACAGAGAAATTTAGAAGAAAAACACCACAGCTTTTTGAATAACAACGTCGATGTGGAAGACTGCCTTGTCAAAAGCGGAATGAATGTAACGTTGTTTAAATTTGATTAATTCAGTGTTTAACTAGCATGGATCATTTTTATTGTAACTTATACATTCGCAATCCTGAATTATTTTCCAGAAGATTGGGTATATGCAGCGTAATCAGTGTTATGGTATGGTGAAACTGAAGCTTCCAACTACATGCATGACTTCAGCAGAACAAGCCGTCACAGCTCATAAAAACGGCTTTCGATATATAAATCTACCTTGTACGACCTTGGCTACAGGAAACTGAGACAAAATCAGTTAGAGTACTTAACGATGTATAGCATACTCGTCGTTTTTAATGTTATCTAATATGCATCCTTGCAGTTCCACAAAAATGTGAAGACCAAACGTATTTTTACTAAGTTACCACTAAAAAAGAATGGCCTAATGGATTTTGCCTCTCAAATGTGACCGCTGTCGTTAAAACTAACAGAAGGGTTAGGCCTGTTTTTCATACTTCTGTTCCCTGGTCTTGTAGTGTTTAATGCTTTATACTTTATACGTTATAGTCACTCAGTCAAAGGTTTCTGTGAACAACTGCTGACCCTTGGAAGTTCTGACCAAGTTATACATGCATTAACGTTGGCCTGAGTGATGTGGAAAAAGACCATTAAATGGAACGAAATTTGAGACTCCACTGTTTAGCTATATTTAAGCAGAAATATATCTTGCCCTTTTTGTATGCATATGTCATATTTTAGGTTTTGGAAAGCACATGAAAGTTATAATCTCTGCTATATAGATATAAATAAAGTCGCGGTCTCCTCCACACAGGCTCTGCCGGGAAAGGCTTTCTTGATTGGGTACCCTAACCCTAACCCTAGCCCCACAAGCTCGGTGTGTACCGACTGCTGACCATCTCCAGATGGCGCCCTAGCAGAGAAATGAAAAAGGCGGAAATTGATGCCCCAGGAGCTTCTGTCCAAGCTGTGAGTGTGCGTGTGTGCAGTCTAGTGGATGCTGGACATTGTGTCACTACCCACACTTCTAACGGGGCATAAACATGCAGGAATTTCTGCTGATTTCACATGCCTTGGATCAGGTCCACTGGCGGGAGACGGGATATTTCAGACCCCTAAACTTTCACTCTCCAACTGCCCTCTTCTATTTGAGGTATGGTGGAGCAGCTAAGAATATCCACAATGTGTTTGCATAAGCCCTGCAAGCATTCAAGGTATTACACATATTGCATTTTTCATTTATGACAGCATACGCAATTAGATGTTTTGAGTGAAAAGGTTTTTAAAATAACACTAGAGATTAAAGGATTTATTTTGGGAAAATGGCTTAAGACGGATATTTGTTTTAGGTAGTATTAGCAGTTTCGTGCATCCTGGTTTCGACACCACATTTTCAGGCCTTGCTCCTGTTGAAGCTGTGCGTACCTGTGCGTACCTGTGCGTAAGCACACCTTGGGTCCCAGGAGAAATGGCTGGGCAGAGTGTTCCTTCTCCTCAAGCCTGTAAGGTCAAACAGAGACGGGTCTGGTTAGAGCTCTGCCAACAGCAATAAGCCAGAGGACAGACTGCCCTTTGTTCCAAATGGCAGCTGAAACACTTGAGGCTATGAATTCCAGACATGATCAAAAGCCCAGCTGGACGGAAGGGGCTGAAAGTTAACACAGGTAAAGTTGGGGAAAAAGAGGTTGCAGGAACCTTCAATAGACCTGCGCAGATAACTCTGAAAACGATCTGTCTAATCACAGGAGTCACTAGAGTTTTGAGATATTCACTGTACAATGCTGTTCTGTCAATATAAATGTTTGACACGCAAATATGTCAAGTTTTCTTTCTTAACATGTTTGGTTCATTAACTCTCTAAATACATCAAGCAATCAGGAAAGTACTGAGATATTTTGTGGTTGTGGTTTTTTAGTCTGGGGTTCTGGGGTAATATGCAGCATATGACCATATCAAGTAAAATGAACAAATTGTATTTGGTTTGTTGTGCCAAGTGGCCCAGGCATTGCACCAACAATAAAATTTAAAATCCATTGAAGGGGAATATGCAATAAACATTCTAGAAAATGCAATAAGTAGGCTTGGCATTTCATATTACTAAAATGCTATCTTAAGTAAAGAGAAAAAAAAGAAAAACTCAGAACATGCACATTCTTTTGATATATTGATTGTAACTTACTTATAGACACCCCTCCAAAAAACAGGAAGAACAAGTAATTGTTGAAGAACATTTAAAGTACAATGGATTGGATGAATTCCAAGCCAGGAGGTGCACATAGTCTAGTACTTGGTCATCTGCCTGTTCTCGATTGAGTTAAAAATAGATAGTGTTTTGGACAACAGTGCATTAGCTTTGACTTCCATTTTAGCAACTGTCACTGCATTGGAAGAATTTTAAGGTAGCCTTTACTGCAACAAATAGTGGTCCAGACCCCATCTAACTGAACCCCAACATTTCCTGGTTCTCCAAATGGCTTGCTCAACAAAGGCAGTGCTGATGTGATATTGATACTCAAATTACACTAAACATTTACCTGAAAATGCTGGGTTTTGAGACTCTTGAATCAGGACAACATGACATGTCAACGTCTACTTCTTTTGATAGTTATGCGGTTAAGAAAAATGTATGTGTGTATATATTCTATAATAAATATATTCTTAAAAATGTGTCACTTTACTAAACATTTACTACATGTTTTGGGAAATAACATTCTACAAATTATTCTAGGTATCTGAGAATACAAAGATATCCGTATTTGTTGTGAGTTGGGAAATGTTTAGCTACTTAATGTCTTAAGTAGCTAAATGGAATATTCAAATATGTTCTTGTATTGTGTAACAATATAATGTATTGTATTTAGTAGTGTATAACATCTAGAGGATGTAATCATTAGCATATTACTAGAACGCATATTAATTATTGTCTCATGATGTAATCAACACAAGTAATCAATTAATTATGTATTTGCTCCTCATGTTAGTCAGCTATTGTTGGCTATTTTATTCAGCTCTGTATGAATATCAACACATTAATGAGCTCAGCTTATTATCATGGCTTATTGCTGTGTTGAAGGCCACAAGTACTATCAAATTTTGTAACTAAGCAACAGGTGGCCGGTTTAAACCAGCAAGTTTTCCTACCAGGCAGGAGGGAGTCGCTCGACTGTGCCAAGAGAGAGCTGAGGGTATTTAAAAAAAAATGTGGTGAAGACTCTCGCGCCACCATTATTTTTTTTACTAAGCGATTGAGCAGTATAGAAAATATGATTTACAAGCTTATCACAAAGAAATGTGGGTCAGGGGACAACAATGATGGTGAATGGCTAAGTAATGATGATGCTTAAGTGACAAAGTCATTATAAGAAAATAAGAAAATCAATGTAAATCAATGCTGGATGAACACGGCGGTGTCCAGTCTCAGTTGTAAACTCTGTGGTCACAATAAAGGTTGAACTTGGAATTCTACACAAGTGGCTCCTGGCTCCTCATTTGGCGGGGAAGGAAAGACCACGATATAAGCGTTGCACTCTTCTAGAAAGGCCAGCACACATGGATTGTAATCATACAGGCCTTAATTACCACACACACAGATTTGAATCACTGTCAGAACACTCCTAATAATTTAAGCTTTTCCTGATTGGCAGCCGGTTCATACAACAATTACATAGCTGTGCTAGAGTTACGGAGTCGTTACATCCCATCATCTGAGTATTTTTGCCTTCATTTTATCCAATACTCTGCAATACTAGCTGGGAGTGTATGTACAATATAATTCAGATTAATTTACAAGTTACTTATTATCTTGAAGTTTAAAGCAGTTTAAGCAGCCACACAAAAAATATAAATAATTACTTTGCCAAAATGCTGCCCCAACACAGGTACTCAAATGTTTAACAATAAAACAGTGAATAATATTTCGATCTATTACTCAGTCATAGACAATTAACTTCAGAAATAATACTTTTAATATAATTAAAATATGGTGCCAGAACATTAAATTAGCTTCTTTTGTGATGATAAAATGAAGGAGCCTAATTGTTAAGTGCACAAGTTACTATTGAGGATTTTCCCAGATTTAAAAGACAAAATATGGTCTTAGTCTATCTGAATGCCGGGCTGCTCACGAACTTGGGAACAAAGACACGTACTATTCTGGCTTTGGAATCCTTTCTTGAGACGTCTGCGTAATTTATCAGTGCCGTTCTAAATACTGCTGGCTTCAAATAACTACAGCAGGATTTCTCATCTATGACTATCAGACAAAAATGTAATGCTGTGTAACATCTGAAACCCTGAAAGGCGCGTGCGTTTGAATGTATGAATGTGGAATACAGGAGGTCTAAGTTTTATGACATTTAAATACTAAACTTAAAGAGTAGGTTTTTCTTGGATTTCATGCATGAGCCATCCATTGAATAATATCCCATTTTATTTGTGCAGACTCCTCATTTACTTACGGTAAGTTATTTAACAAAGACATTCACTGAGGTGGTAATAATGCAGGGAAGTGATCGGATATGTTCGTGTGACTGACTCCATCTAGTGGACTTTTGTAACTTGAAACATTTTCTCTGGTTGACAAAGCCAGGGGCAGACGGGGACGTAGAGCCTCCGACATCACCGCGTTGTGGAAGTGAAACGTCAGTAATTTTTCTTGGTTCCAGGACCTCCCAGGTAAAGCTTGACAGAGCTGACCCTGGACAAAGCCTGAAACATTTTCTATGGTCCAACAGACACAGCCTTTCAGATGTATGCATTTCTGCTTACAGATATATTTATACACTGAAAAATAAATAAATAAATATAATAAAAATAAATAAAAATAATATCCTGAGTACGTGTATCACGTTAAAGTAATACGCATAAACAGGCGTATGTTAAAGCTAAATATGCACGTATTTAAAAATTTCATGTGGAATAAATAAATGGAACTAAATATATTTGAAAATCTGCACAAAATCTGCATCTTTAAAACTGTAATTTCACGATAAATAAATCATTCAGTGTAATCTGACGAGTTTGTAAACGAATTGTGGTCGCTGTTAAAATACAGAAGTATATCAAATTCCAAGTGTAACAATTTTACAATTACGATCGTATCCGACAGCTTTCGGCGAGTGGGTGGCGCCTCGCGGGGAGGGGGGCTCCTTGCGCATGCTCTGTCAACTTCCCGTCGCCGGAACTACAGGAAGAGCACGCGAGTTTCGTAACGGCGGAGCGACGTTTCCTACGGTTCATTGTTTTGGTTACTTGGTATTCAGACGGGAAGCTTTTGTAAGTTTTTGTTTATATGTGCTAAGATTTTAAGAAGTTGCCGAACCTTACTGTAAACGATGATTTCAAGATAAAACTGTTGAGGAGTCTTGCGCTCTGCCTAGTTACTGGCGTGTGAATAGTTGACGTAAATAATCGAGGACCCCTCGTCGTCACACGAGCCGTTACTTGTATCAACAGAAACCAAGCGTTTTGAACTAGTATTTGTTTTTCAGGATCACTGTTTTGTTGCACAGCGAATGTTTACAATTTACGAATTTACGAATCATTCGTAAATGTAAATCATTGAATTAGTTATTTTTAATCACTATCTATGCAGCGAATTCGTTTTGGATTACACCGTCCTTGGCTTGGTCATACCAATTATTTATACACGAATCTCTGTACTATAAATCATCAGTCTGCTTCTCGGACATGCATCACACCCATAGCAGTAAGAACATATACTCCCTGCTGGATCGTAGTCAGATCACCATTAACTTTATAATCTTGACGATTATTTTTATAAATATAAACCGCAAAATGTCTGTGGGTCAATTAATGCATACCCCTCCTTTTAGTGCCTGGGTGGAGTGAGATATGTATAACCTGTGGTTAGCTGAAGAAGCAAACACAAACTGTACAGTAAGCCCCGTGTAGGGTCTTAACACATATGATTCATAATTTAACATATTTAAGATAAGCATCTAATGTACTATGAACTAATAGTTATGTGAAATGTTTTCACATAAGTAAAATGTTCAATGGTGTTCCTGTTTTTCTGTTTCAGTTCTTAAGTTTCCATGATGTCGTCAGATGATGGAAACACCCAAACGTCTCCAGTCTTGTTCCTGAACTTGAGTGGCGATCCGATGCGCTTCTTCCTGCGCCCGGGTGCCAGCAAAGCCCAGCTCCGGCCTATCATTAAAGCAGGTGGGGGTGTGGTATGCAAAGCGCAGGAGCCCGGTGCCATTCTGCTGCTAGAACCAGAGCAGGTAGCCGACATCCCGGCCACATTAGCGAAAGGCTACGTCTCCACACAGTATATAAGGGACTGTGTCGAGAAGAACCAGCAGCTGGACGTGGAAGACTACAGGTTTGATAACGGCGGAGCACAAGAGCGACCCGAGAAACGTAAGCGGGAAAGGTCGCGTATGGGCTACACACCGGAGGAGGACGCTGCCATCCTGTCTTTCATAAGCAAGCGGCCGACGGACGTCGGGGGCAATGTCATGTGGAAGGATATGGAACGGCTGCGTGTTACTGATCACAGCTGGCAGTCTATGAAGGATCACTACCGAAAGCACCTCTGTCTGCAGCCGAGTTCACCGAACACAGCCGCTTTTGGGGTCTCGCCCGATAGAAAACCCTCACAGGACAGGACACACTCCGAGGCCTTGCCTGAGGAGATGTCCCTCCAACCTGTGACCAAAAAGACCCAATTGCGTACCCCACCTGGACAAGAGCTCCCGGAATGTTCATCGGAGGAAAGGCATGCAGCATCGTCACCGGAAAAAGTGGCTGGAGCTATGTCGGAGAGTTCCCCTGGTCAGTCCGCGATGCACAGTATGCATCCACAGGCCTCATCTGAAGCTGCCCACACACAGTCTCCAGTTAGGAAAAAGCACAGAGAACGATCTCCTGAGAGTGGCTGCCTAGACACCCTGCCAGAGGAGGACGGTATATTACGAAAGGACACAGATGCACCTGCAGAGCGGCAGGTGGTGGTACAACAAAGCCCCGAAACGAATGGAAAAGCTATCAATCCAGGTACTTCCCTGTTACCTTCCATGTGTGATTTCTGTCTATTCAGACTCTCTTTCGATATTTTTGGCAATATTCTACAACATTTTCATAAATGACAGCTTCTGGTGTTTCTGCTGTGGTTATTTTGTGAAGAACTTTCAGAAATGTTGTGAAGACATTTTGGAAACGTGGCTTGTTGAAGTACACGACATTGAGGTTTTTGTTTGATTCACTTTAGAGAGGAATGGGGAAGTAGGGATGGAAGACACGAGGACTGTTGCTCCTGAGAAAAGGAAACTGGGCATCTTGGAGATGGCAATAATGGAATTTGAAGAACAAGATGGAGTAAGGTTCTTTTAATGGTGTCCAGTACATGTTATTGATTCAGATTCATCTGAATGAGTGAAAATAATGATAACTTTACCACATGTAATTAGTCATGATAAAGATATGTCGATACACAAGCAGGGTGCAATAATTATATTGTGACTGCCTTCTCCTTTGTCTAGACTGATGATGAGACCCCAGACCTGTCACTAAAGAAGAGACCTCAAACTGACCCAGAAGCTTCTGCTTGTGAGCGTGACTTGGTCATGAACACAGCCCAAGAGATCCTGGACGACGGCACCAGCAGAAAAGCCCAGACAGAAGTACAGCCAGGGAGTTCAAGGCCTCAGCATCAAAGAAGCAATAGTGCCGTAAAGAAGAGTGTCCCTCCTGCTTCAAATGTCCACACTTTCCTCTTTGAGTCTCAGGAGGAGTTGATGATCGATGATGTTGCTTTCTCTCAGGCCCAGCTGGAGGAAGCAAAACACATGTTATGTAGCATGATGAGAGAATCAAAGCAGGACCTATGTAGTGTTACCACAGCCCTGCTGAAAAATAGTGGTGAAGTGCAAGATTCCCTGCAATATCTGCTGGCGGCTGATAAAGGGAGGACCCAAGGACCTTTTTGGACTCGGCATGATGACAATCTCCTTCTTTCAGCCCACCCGTCCCAGCACAATCTCCACTTGAAATATGGGGAAGAAGGTATGGCCAAGAGGATTGCTTTCCTTGACGCTGAATGAAACATGATCACCATGACCGGACTTTGCTGAGCAGAACAGCTGTTGGGCAATATCAGCTGTCCACCAACACAGCAAGCTGTGGGACTTTGGCGGGAATGTTTCTGTCGTTTTCCTTTGAATTTCTGCTTCTCAGAAAATCCTCTAGTGCTACCTGACTCCAGGATCTGTTACAAGGCTTATAATTTTAATTTAAAATTTAAAGTTTTTACTTTCTTATATATGTCACTATAGTCAGGTATACTGCAACTTGATATATGATTTCAGTAGCTGTACATAATCGCACATATTGAGTACAGCAAAAAAGTGTTATAAAACATTTTTGGAATTTCTCTGTGTATATATTCATATAACAGTCTGCTGAGCAATTGTAATAAATTGTATTCTTGTAAACACTCGTTGCTCGTGTCCTTTTGTATGCCACTTTAAAGAGTAGGTTTTTATATGAAACTTTGTGACTGGCTGTATTGAGATTTTTTTGGATAAGAATATGAAAATTGTCTGTATAATGGGCAGTTAATGACCAAAAGTTGGATGCTTATGAAGTTTGTCTGTTACCTTGTATTTTGTTTATACATAGTTGGATGACTTGACTTGGCTTCCTATTACAGAACATGTTCAGAACATATATGGGAGGAATTATGGTATTAGATTGAATGACACAAAATACACTGTGTTTAAAAAAAATAGACAGATGGACATTTGACATACATTAAAGCCCATAACTTCACAGTAACATATACCTGCTCCTGACAAACTACCGCTATTTTTTTATTTCATGTTGACCTGCCGGCCGGAGAAACCGACTGAATGAAGAAGTCAATGATCGCCAGCTTCCGTCATGTGCGCCGCCGTTTCGGCTTTCGCATTCTCACTCCGTGCATTATGGCACGTCCGGCGTTCCGTAGATACGAATCGCTCAACGGGAGGGATTGTTGTTGTCAAAATTTAAAGGGGAGACGGGATTCCGAACAGCATTCGAACCTCCATGTCTTTACATCTTAAATACCGAGTGAGAACGATCGTACACGAGCCGAGCGTTTGACTTCACCGGGAAGGAGCGAGCAGCGCGAGAAGCGAGTAAGTAGACGGCCGCGGGAAGATCTTTCGGGTAGCTGTGGGGCTCCAATGGCTGTCACTTCGGGCTGCCGCTGTGCGAGCTAGCCAGCCAGCTAGCTGTCCGGCCGGGCATCCGTCTCACCCGCGGGGATACCCGGGCGCTTTGGCGTGTGCATCGCCCCTGCCCTGGGGAGGCCGCCGGGCTGTGACTCGCTGCCGGCTTGGATGTCTTAGGCTGCTTCTGTCGGACCGCTAGTGATAAGCCCGACCGGGGAGACGGCTCGGCACTAACAGCGAGTAACAGCGCCGCTTCGGTTAGTGCAGGTCAGTTTAGTCCCCCGCGCGCGTTCTGATGTTTCGGAACCACGCCGGTGCCGGATCGCGCCAAGACGGGCTCCGTGTGTCTCCTTACACCGGTAGTTAGAGACGATCCGGCCGGGGATAAGGAGAACAGCCTGACACCACGTGTAATATTCCTATTAAAGGCATTGTGGTGGTGATCAGTGCGAAGCCGGCGTGGGCGATCAGCCCCATCTGCCCTGGCAGCTCTCCCCATGTGCTGCCGACATCCGTCCCCAAAAGGCGGCAAACTTTCGCGTTGCTATTTCGGGGAAATCGTTGTACAGAAGCCGGTGGGGGAGAGACGGATGCTGGCGTGCGTCTGGCGCGGCGTGCTCCGGTAATCGGGGCAGCGGAGGGCGGGCGGGCTGGCTGGCTGACAGGCGCCCCCGGTACCTGGCCGCCGGCCCACGCCGGTGCCGTTCCTCAGCGCTGACTGGATGCTCGGCTCCTGTCCTGGGCCGTTTTACAGCCGCAGAGCCGAGCGCCGATTCCGGGGAAGCAGCATGAGCTCGAAGGGGGGAGGCACGGCCCTGTCCCGCCGGAACTACCGCCTGGCCGCGGACTCCGATAAGCCCCGAGTGACGGGTGAGTGGCGGCTGGACGTGTCCCGACTGCTTTGGCAGCCCGTTCCTGTAGAATTGCATTTGGTGTCTGTCTAACCAGTTCAATCGATTTCCCTTTCAGCCCTTTCCTCGGATTTTGTGCTTTATTTATCTGATAAACCCCAGTTGGCTGGAACCATCCCCTCACTGTATTAATAGCCGCTATTCAGTATTTACAGTCCAAGGAATTATTGACGGTGTCGTTCATCACTTTATTTAGACACTGCCTTCTTGAACACTTAAAAAAAAAACAAGTAATTTAGCACGTATTTTGGCTGATGACACATGAGGAGATTTTGAAGTTTTCTTTTACATTGTCCCACCAAAAACATCTCTTTTCCTTAACATCTCCCGTTAATCACAGGAGACATGTGATATAAATAGATTTTGTTTACAAATCCCAAGTAGTTGCCTTAAAACTAATTAAATAAAATGTCACACTTTATGGGTGATATCTGTATACAAACAACAACTTGGAGAGAGTCCATTCATCTGGATTTTTTTTTTACAAAAAATTTGAACTAGTTTGAAAATCTTATCACTTATGCCTGCAGGTTTACCTCTTACCTCATCAGAGTTTTATGCCCCCTCCGGGAATAATAATACAGACGGTTTTGTGACGTTTCTGTAACCTTCGTGGGTACGGAGGTAGTTATTGCTCTTTGAAAATAACTTAAGCCACCCCCAAAAACACACACACATATACATTCATCATCGAGACTGGTAGCTTTAAATATGTCAGCGAATGCACAAAAAATGAAAACATTCAGGTCTTCTTGATCTTTTTAGGAGTCTGTGCTTTGGCAGAGTGATTGGTGGAGCTGGTGGCTT
>JAODKN010000127.1:4509694-4520929 GCA_026774425.1 Petrocephalus zakoni | reverse complement strand
CATGGGATTTGAACCCATTAAGTCAGTGTTTCCCGGAAACAGTGTTTCCCACATTTTTGCTCCCTTCCAGCTCCCTGTCAGGCAGTCCACATTTTTGCTCCCTTCCAGCTCCCTGCCAGGCAGTCCACATTTTTGCTCCCTTCCAGCTCCCTGCCAGACAGTCCACATTTGTGCTCCCTTCCAGCTCCCTGCCAGACAGTCCACATTTTTGTTCCCTTCCAGTTCCCTGCCAGCCGGTCCACATTTTTGCTCCCTTCCAGCTCCCTGTCAGGCAGTCCACATTTTTGCTCCCTGCCAGGCAGTCCACATTTTTGCTCCCTTCCAGCTCCCTGCCAGACAGTCCACATTTTTGCTCCCTTCCAGCTCCCTGCCAGACAGTCCACATTTTTCCTCTGGAGATGGGAGGGTATAAAACCATAGACTGTCTGGGTGGAACCTGAGGACTGGCTTAGGAAACACTGCATTACGTTATGGGCTCAGACCTCTAAACCACTGAGCCGCACACTGTCCGGCCCAATAAATGGTAATGGGGGAACCTGAGTGGGGAATAACGCCGCTCTCCCCTTTCTTTGGCTCCACAGGGGAAGGATGAGCGGGAGCCTCGGGACGAAAGCGCGGAGGAGCGGCTGAGGCGCCGGGCGTATGAGAGAGGCTGCCTGAGGTTAAAGAAGAGGATCGAGGGTAAGTGCTGGCCGTCGCCCCCTCTGCCCCCTCTGCCCCCGGGAGCATGATGTGTCGCATGCACAGACTCTGTTTAATACATCTCTGTCTGCCTGGCCCAGTGGTGGAAGAGCTACAGATACAGATTCTGAAGCTGATGCTGAACAACAAGGACAAGGGGACGGTACGTGTCCGTCCACGGCGGCCCGCTCGGCCGCGAGGCACGCATGCTCAGTTTATACTATGAAATATCTTCTTGAGTCCATGTCATTTATGTAAAAACTATGTACAATATTTGATTGCTATGAGTATACCTCAAAGCATCTATATTCATCAAATTATCTGAATGTTTAAATGGCCAAAATATTCAAACAACCTAAATGGCATGTGGAAGAGGCCACTTTAGTATGTACACCCAGGGGCATACATACTAATTCTGGACCTTGGAGAGTTCGCCCTGGGTCACCGTGGTACATATTGCTCCCCGTTAGATTTTCAGGCTCCTATAAAGTGCTGGATCCCCTGAATCTGTCGGGGCATCCACGCCCCTTTGTACGCCTAGCTTTGGCGCAGGAACACTTTTGCCTCCAGAACTACAAGCATTGCGTTGTGTGGTCTGTACACCACCTGTTATTTTTGCACTTACTCCTGTTAGCTATAATGAGTCTGGGCGTTCTCCTCTCACCGGTGTTTTCAGACATGAAAACGGCATGCTCTGTAAACTCCACACACGGCAGTTTGAAAATCCTAGGAGGGCAGCTGGTTCTGAGATGCTGGAACCAACATATCTGGCACCAACTGTCACTTTGATCATGTAGTTCAGGGGTGTCAAACTCCAGTTCTGGAGGGCCGGTGCCCTGTGTAGTTTAGTTCTTTCCCTAGTCCACCACAAATGATTACTCTGTGAGGGCGTGGTTGCACCCCCTGGCTGCGCCCCAGGGGCCCGCTGGGGACATGGTGGGGCGTGGCCTCCTGCATATGCAGCGCGGGTGCGAAGGTTAGCTCTGTCTCACTCCGTTTCCAAGATAGCCGGAAAAAACGTATAACATTTTCTTTTATATTTTTCATCTTGCTCAGGACTATGGGCTGTCTTGCATGGACAGCCCATTTCAGGCTTTTCCATAGTATCTCTGTGGACTTGGAACAGCTCCTCTTAACACATTCCTTGCCAGATATTTGCTAGAATGTGCGGGATCACTGCAACAGGATGGCACCTAGTTTTTGGAACTTCAGCTCTTTGATGAAGGCCTCCAGACTTTGTTGTATTCATAATTCATTCAGGTTTCATGATTAAAGAGTTAGTCATAAGTATAGTATGCCAATCCAGTATGTGAAAAATTTACCCTGCATGCCCTGCTGGATGCTGGTAAATGTAAATTAAATGCAAAACACAAATGTAAATTGAGGTGCATACAGTAAGACAATGAATTTAATTGCACTGTGGCTCACTGTGCTAAGTCAGTGATTATCGGTTTGAGCCTCGGCAGAGTCACATGTCCAGGGGGAGCCCTTAAGCGCCAGCTTCAGGGACATTACATGCTGGCTGACGTTATGCTGTGACCCCCAAGCTTGCTTTCTTGCTCATGTGTCTGTGTTTCCTGTAGAGCAGGATGGGGTCGGCAAAAAGGGAATTTCCCATGTGGGATTAATAAGGTATTTCTGTTCTTTTCCACTCTGTTGTATTCTATTATGAATACACACTGGCACAGTGCAGTGTAAGAGGTAGTGCAGTGTAAGAGGTAGTGCAGTGTAAACCAGAGATCAGATAAGATTCACTGACCCTTCAATGATGGGGAGCAGTTTAGAGGTTCACCAACTTTCGGGCGCTGCTAATATATAACATTTTCAGTGATGTTAGCATGCCGAGGGGGGTTGGGCAGCCTGTTGACCTTGGACCCCCAGAGGTTTTTTTTCTCCCAATTAACTTTCTTTCTTGCATTTCTTTGTCTTTCATTTTCTCTGTTCTGCTTTGTTTTGTATATGGTAATGTATCCCAACACATCCATTTAAAGCACCCTGGGACAACTCATGGGCGCTATATAAAAATAAATTAAATTGAATTGAATATTAAATAAAACATGCTAGACAGTAGTATTGTAGTATTGGTAAAAATGGTCGGCCTTGCCTTTTTGCTCTAGGGGGAAGCTTCACGGTATATATTCCTGAACAAATTCCGGAAGTTCCTGCAGGAGAATGCCAGCAACAGAGGGGTGAGGATTCGGAATTCTCTCTCCCTGTGCACCTCTGTACTGCTAAGCCTACTTAAATGATGGATGGGGGGATGCGGTTCTGTGGTCTTTGCATCAGCTCACCCCCGCGTGGGCGTGCCTAACTGATCTGGTGATCTTCAGAACCCCACAGTGCTGTGCCCCCCCGAGTACATGGTGTGCTTCCTGCACCGGCTGATCACCGCTGTCAGGAGCTGCTGGGACGAGAGCAAGAGGAAGGTTGCGGGTAGCATCTCCAGCGAAGGTACGGCCCATTAAAGCCAGTCCATTACTGGGAGGGGGTGACCTTGTGACAGGACTGCAGCTTCGCACCGTGCATCATTTACTTTAATGGTGATCTAAAAGCCTTTTAAAAAACACTCGTGGTGTACATTGGAAAATTATTATTATTACCATTATCATAATAAGGCACTCAAGGAGGAAATGAAAACTATTTCCTGTTAAAGTGACAGGTTGAAATCACACACTGCTGCAGATAAATGTTCCACCGGAAGTTTCTCTGTAATCACAGTGGGCAGGTAATAGATGTAAATTCAGGCCTTAACTGGTGTTTGATTACTCAAGTGACACTCATATCACCTGACTGAAATCACTTTAAAATTCCATGTGATTTATAGTGGCCATGTTGAAAAGGAATTGTATATAACAGGAATTGATTTGAATTGAGCCGAATCTTTTTAGGCACAAAGTATTTAATGCACTTTTGAAGGCTGGGTTCTGAGGTAATGTAATTTTTCCCTCCTATCTGTTCCTTTTTCTGACTGTTAGAGGGTTATGTTCCTCCACAACTGTTCTACAACGGGAAAGTGGATTATTTTGACCTTCAGCGCTTGGGAGGCCTGCTCTCTCACCTAAAGAAAACCCTGAAAGGTTTGTTCCTTTTTTTGAGTCTAATGGAAAGACTGAAATTAAAGCATACATTGTACACTTCGTATCAGAAAGAGTGGGTGGATTAATAGCTAGATTTACATTTTAACTACAAGCATTGTGTTAATAAATTTGGAATAGGAATGATAAAGATATTACCGGCATTATTCAAGGCGAGTGCCCAGTAACATTTACATTTAGCATCTTAATGAAGTATTTAAAACATAGCTGGATAAAAAGACGGGTTGGCCTGCAGAACATGGGCACCTTACCTGGGGCTTGTGGGGGGAAAGTGAAGTGAAGTACCTGGAGAAAACTTATGTAAACATGGGGAGAAACTCTAAATTGCTAAATGTATTCCTATGGTTATGGGGACTCTCCATTCATTCCTATGTCATGACCCTAACTCCATTCCACTGTGAAATCCTTACCCAACCCTAACCATAAGTAATGACAAAATACCAGGCATTTTTAGCTTTTTTATTGCATTCACAGACTTTTGTATAGTTGGGGTTATCCTTGTGGGGACATGTAACAGGTTTTATCACACTGTAAAAATTAATCTCTCTTTCGTGCGCACACACACGCGCACACACACGCACACGCACACACACACACACTCACTCACTCACTCACTCATTCACTGAAATACAGCTGAATTCAAACCCCCACTCTGGAGGTGAGAGGCAGATCGTGGACCCACGCGCATAACATGTATTTCTATCTTTATGGGGACACTCCATTCATTCCTATGGGCATAACCCTGATCCTAACTATGACACCCTTAACCCCTACCCAGCCCTAACCTTAACCATAAGTAACCAAACAAACTATGAGAGGTTTGGCATTAGCTTTTTGATTGCAGACACAGGTTTTTATAAAATTGAGGTTATCCTTATGGGGACCAAAAAAATGTCCCCACAAGGTAGAAAATAACTGTTTTTTATCACACTGTGGGGACATTGGAACACTAAAATGTATAATTAGTATTTCTAATTACTCCATTTGTCCCATAACATACGCAGAAGCATATTCCTGGGAGTTCCACTAGAGGGAGTAGTGCTTCCGTTTTCCACAGAAATCTTAGGAGAACCTAAATAATGCATTAGCTGCTTCTAATGTACCAGAAGCTGCTGCTGCTGCTGTTTTCACTAAATCCTCAGTTGGATGTTTGATTTGTACTCTGTCCTTTCAGACAGTTTTTTCTTGGTTAATAGTAATATTCTCTGTAATGTTGATAGAACATTTCTGTCAACCTTTCTGCATAATGTGAAGTATGACTTTTATATTTTAAAAATTTAAAGCTTCCTGTTCTGTACACTTTATATTATATTATACATGCAAGAATGGAAGAAAAGCAGCGAAATTGGATAAACATGCAGGCTTTCTTGCAGTAATTCATCCTTAAGTGCAGTTCTGGCTTTCCACAAAGCATCAGAGGCAGCGTCCCATCATATTACAGATCTGGACACGTTTGCCTGTTTCCCCCTGAGGCACATATTGGTTATTGTATCGCCTTGATAGTGCCCGTTATCTGCCGAAGGCGTCGGGCAGATAGTGGAAGCGTGGAAGCCTAGCACCCAGAAGGAAATAAAGGCCGATGGATATCGACCACTGCCTGGGTAAGGAGGGAAGGCGTGGCCTTTGCAGCTGGGCCCGGAAGGCCGGCAGAGCCTGCTGCCCTGCTGTTCGTGCTTGTGTTTGGAAACTCATTCTCTGGGTTTCCTCCTGGAAATTAGCCATATGGTTGGCTGGATCTCAGGGATTGAACCTATGAGGTTAAAGTGAACTTTGAATGTCATTTGGGGTGTGTGTGTGTGTGGGTGGGTTTGCACAAATCACATTTGAGGACCAAAATGTACCCAAAGTGTGGTAAAGCCTGAAATTTCCCTACTTTTGGGGTCCCCATTTGGATAATCTCAGTTTAAAAAAAATCTGTGGATGCAATCAAAAAATTTAAAAATGCCAAAAATCTTGAATTTTGGTTGGTTACTTATGGTTATGGTTAGGGCTGGGTTGGGGTTAGGGTGTCGTGATTGGGATTATGGGTTTTCCCAAACAAATGAATGGAAGGTCCCCATTTAGATAGACTAACGTATCTAGTCTGTGTGTGACTCTGTGCATGTGTGTGATCCGCGTTGTTTCTGCAGGGCTGTTACTCATGTCTCCAACAGCGCCCTTTCCCATAACCCCAATAGGGCTTCGTCCTGTGGGCTTCTTCGCCATTACCCAAGCAGCCCCATTTCATTTCGCGCATTGCCTCTGCTTTTAATACTATTTCTAACCCTGAGCAGTGAAATGGCCACTACAGGACTTTAACTACTGCTACTGCTACTGTCTGGCTGATTTCTAGGTCCTTGGGGCGAGTTCTGCAACCTGCAGACACACAGAATGAGACAGTGTGGACACTGCTGGCTTTAACGTCAATTATGATCAAAGTAATAAATAGCAGAGATGGTAATCCATAGCATTTATTAGCCATAATTATAGTAGTAATACTCTGGATCATAAAAATCAGTTATTGTAAAAAGCATTATTATCACCATTGTGGTAATTTCGGCAATAATAAACAGCATCATCAGACATTATGTCAAGTCTGTGACCTGTTGAGCCCCTGTGGCTGAAATAATATAGCGGGCTTATCCAGCTCAGCAGTCATCCACATTCTGTGCTATTATCAGCTCGGGAAATCCATCCTGTTATAATTACAGGCACCACCTCTGGGCCTCTTAATGGCACCCGGATCTTGGGCTGTATCGCTGTATTCATTCTACTCAAACTGAGATGGGAAGAGCAGATTTCAGAGCACTGTCACACCCGTCTGGTCCAATAATGGGGTGGCCCAGAACATCTTTGAGGATGCGGTATGTTTTGGGTAATTGCAGCTGATCAAAGGCTCAGATTCCATCTGCCTTGGTAATTACGGGCTCCCAGTTTAATGCATGCGACGTGGGGTAGTGCTCTGAATGCATTCTGAATTGCGATGGATCTGTTTGTCCTCTGCTGAGTTTGCTGGGCAGTGAGCAGCAGCGGTGGCTTTGGATACAGGGAATGGGTTTATCTGCTTTCAGCTGTGAACGGCAAGTGTCCGTCTTGTTACCGTGTCTGGTGGGGGCTGGGGGGTGGGGGTGGCTGCATCATTGTAACACTTTGCAGATTTATGGATTAGACCTTTCATTTTTATAGTGTTCCTGATTTATGGCTTTGGTGATTTGCTTGAGTAAACACAATTTATGGCCACTTAGAAGTCACTTCTGAAGATGTTATGAAGCTTCTATATCATTTGAGGCATTTGAATAATGAAACTGTATTTTTGTCTTTTGTTTTTTTTCCTCTTCTTATTTATGTTGGCGAGTCTGTTTTGCCCCCCCCCCGCCTGTGGTATGCCATCTCATGTTACTGCTCTGGTACAGTTGTCTGGCACAGATACGAGAGAGCCGGAAATGAATTGGCCTTGCTGTCTTCCTTGTCACCTGTGCTTTTCCACACCCTTCCCATCCTGCGGCGAGTTTCTCTCACTCCCCCTACATTGAGCTGCTTGGATTCTCAATGTGTTTTAGATGACTTGGCCTCCAAAGCCAACATCATCATTGACCCCGCTGAGATCCAGGCCGCCTCCATGGATGACCTGGATGAGGATGATGAAAGCGGAGCAGCCCAGGTATGACTAGCGTACTTAGTAGCTGTCCTTGGTTAATGCTACAGTTAAAAAACATGATTGTAAGAGAGCCAGCTGTCTACCCGTCTCTATCTTTGACCAGCAGCGGCCGTTGGGTGCAGTGGCCACCGGGGGAGCCCTGGGCCGGCCCAGCTGGCTGAGCTCGCCGACGCTGGGTAGAGCCAATCGCTTCCTTAGCACTGCTGCGGTTAGCCTCATGACCCCTCGCCGACCTTTGGCACCCCCAGAGAAGGTCAAAGTTCGTACCTTAGCTGTTGAGCAGAGGACAGAGGAGGACAGTAAGTATGATTACAGTGAAACTGTCAAACAATGTGTGTGTATGGTGTTGCCATTCATAAAATGAAAATTATATCTGACAGGAAAACAGAACTTCAGGAGGAAAAGGAAATCTGGATAGGGTTAACTTACAAGTTATTTTATCGTGTGTGATTTGACCTTTAATTTTTAAAGAAAAACTGACATCTATGATAAGAGACAATTTACCGTTACCTCGTTCCAAACCCCTTGCCCACCCACCCCCCACCCCGTACGTAGTTGAGGGAAGCCATGGTAACGACGGACTGTTGCTGGGGCGACCGCTAGAAGAGCCTGAACAGCCAATCACAGAAAAGTCTTTGCTGGAGCTTCTGGATGGCATTGTGATGATGTATAACTTAAGCGTTCACCAGCAGCTGGGAAAGGTGAGTGCAGTCAGCTGACTCCTTGTGGAAAGGCTTTATTCTCTATGCAGGAAATTAAGGTTCTCAAGGGAGGCACCTGTGATGTTCTGGTGAAGGAAAGGACTGTATAGCTTTCAGTTGGAAGGGACTAGAGGCTGTTATGTTGCCAACAGTAAGTACTGTAAAGTATAATACTGTAAGGTATAATATGCATTAGCATTTATCGAGTAGGGATCCTACATATGAGGCCTAAAATAGGCACAGGTAAGTGGGAGAGGTTAGTGACCTGAGTTTTTTTTCCCCAGAACTTACTCGTTGTTAAAATTAACTTAGGATGCAGATGGGAGCCACTTAGAATTTTGATTCTTCAGGAACCTCAGGCTATAGCTAACAAGTCATGGTAAGTTAGGTGGGCCATAGGGCTGATGAATTAGCTTCAGAGGAGCAGTATCTTCAACGTTGATGTTCGTACAGATATGCTGGTTTGTTTGTTCTTGTTATGAGGAAGCAGATATGTGGCATCCTGGTTGGACCCTCCACCATCAGTCTGCAAGCTCATTTGGAGGTCTGCCCTGCACGCCGTTTGTGTTCCACGCCTTATTAAGTCCTGCTCCCCTTTCATGTCCGATAGGGATTCTGTGATGAATTCCTGTTTTTTAACAAGTAGGAGCCCTTTAGAGAATGTTCTGAGCAAAGGATATTGGACACTAAATCAGTCCCGCTGTGAGAGATCTTTTATGCCGTTTTCACCACGGCCGATGTTGTCGACCTGGAGCGTTGAAGGACAGCCTCATTTAGTCACATTTTCTCAATCTATTCCGCTTCCTCGATTTGCATCTGTCTTTTTGAGACGAGACGTACGACCTACAATCTCCTGAGCTACAATCATTAAAATCTTTTACTCACCCAGCCCCACAACAACAGTACTGCTATCCTCTTCTCGGCTAAGTTTCCATGTTTTATTTTTATAGTGCCTTTCAAAGGGCAGCTGCCTTGAAGCACTGAAGACGAATTACTTTCGGGTAGCATAACACGGTAGCTCTTGTCTATACATTCTGAATGTAGGTTCGAGGGCTGCTTTGGGCTTGCCAAGATTTAGATGCACATATTTCTTCAGAGTGAAGCTGTTTTGGGTCAGTGAAATTTGCTCAGACCTCTTGATGATGTGCAATGACCTGTGATCACCGCTTTTCTGTGAGGCACATGGCTGGTGTGTTAGACAGGTTCCAGACTTAGTTCGATTATATAGGTCCGGCCTGTGAGCTTCTGCCAGTAACTTCCAGTAGAAGTCTGGGAGACCCAGTGGTCGTGGGCGGACACCGTGACGCGAAGCCGTCATAGTCAGCATCGACCCTCACGCGTGGCGATGTGTGAAAAGGCTGCTGATGCGCTGGCAGGTGCATGAATCACTGCAGTCTGTGCTTTGCTGAGTTTGTCTTTCTGACAGCGGATGTCGTAGACAGGTGAGCACAAAGCGAAACAGCCAAGCATAAGCTGCAGCAGCAAGAGGACAAGGTACCCAGTCCGGGAAAAAACACTACATTGGCAAACTGCATCTGTTGGCATATACTTATGTCAACTTATATACCTTAACTCGTTCATTGAAACTGGCTGCTTCGACTGTCTGCCTTTTTCTGGGTTATTATATTTAATTTAATGTCGTTGTAGAGCTTGCATTAAATTACACACACACACACTCCCTTTGAATGTAATTAATTTTTGATCAGAATACCGGTGTAATGTCTCCTTTCTCAGCAGCTACGCCACTGCATCCAAGTACTTGTTTTTCGGACTGTAGCACTTGGACGACCCAAACACCATGTGACAATTATTTAAAGTCAGCTTTTGATGCCACTCCCAACGATATGCGACTGCTTACACTGAAGCCGTCCAGCTGTACGTCAATCAGCATGAATGTATAAATATTTACAGGGTGTCTTTGTTTCATCTCCTTTCCTTCTGCAGGAAGGCCATAAAACATTTTAACAGCCTGGCCTTCCCTTGTCGAAAATACCAGGTTTGGAGGTTAATTCTAAAGTGCAGCAGAAAAGGGCTGTCGGGCTCTGGGTGCTGAATTTTTAGGTGGGCTCAAAGATTGTCATCAATTAATATTATTTCAGAAAGCAGACCCAGGCAGATAAGCGCCGGAGGCCGGCTCGGCTCATCCTCCTTTCGCTTAAGCGTTTATCGAGCTTTATATCTGTGAGGCTTACATGTGGTACCCTGCCATAGCCTCCTGACACCAAGCATTAGCTGAGGATACTGATAGCGTAGTAGGAGATGGCTAGCAAAAGGCACGGGCTAGTTATGTCATGCAGTGATTCTTCTAGTTGACTCAACCTTTTTAACTGCTGTATAGAAACCCCAAAAGTCAGTGTAAGAGTTTAACGACTAATAAACTTGTATGTTTTATACATGTCTGAATTGCTGGCAGCTTACAGCCCTGCCGCGATGTACTCCGCATAGCTGTAAGCTCACCGTAGACATTCTCTCCTGGTTTTTTCCCTCTTGGCCATGTTTTTGTCACCATGTAGGTTTTGCTATATGCTGACAGTGACATTACTGCAGCTTCCAGCTCTGGCACGTTCGCCAGAGTAAATTAAGCCGCCCAAGTCAGCCCTGGGAAACGGCCTAATCTCTGTGGCTAGTTTGCTAACCCCTGCCAGTGGTGTTGGCAGAACAGGTGCTTAATCCCCTGAAAGATTGCTAGTCGGCATTTTAGTTTTTCCATGTGGATAGTTTCATTAAGTTTTATTTATTTAGCAGACACTTTCATCCAGAGTTGCGCGCATCTTTGTAAAGGCAAGGTCAGACAGTGCCTTTAGCAAGTGGGGGTAAAGGGCTCTGTTCAGGGGTCTGACTCTCAACTCATCTGACCCTGGGATTTGAACCAGAAGCCTTCCGTTCACGGGCACAGCATCCCATAAAGCCTACTCGATATATTCCATGCACATGTAGTTGATAAATGTATAAATGTAAATAAATTAGGGCTGTCAGAATTGACGCGTTAACGCGGATTAATCCAGCACTGTGATTAATCTGATTAAAAATATTAACGCATTTAGCCCATCTGCAGCGCAGAATGACTCAAAATCCCTGAAATGCAGCGTTGAGGTAAGTTCAGATAAGAAATAGTTGGCAA
>JAODKN010000127.1:4476463-4505680 GCA_026774425.1 Petrocephalus zakoni | reverse complement strand
AATTCATGAACATATCTGTACATTCTTACATTGGGTGGGTGGGCGGGTGACCGGGGTGTGCCCCAGTAAAGCTTTACCTCTAGCAATGTTCCTGGAGCGAGCGTGGACCGATTTGACTGGAGCAATATGAATTTTTAGAGTAGTGTGGAACGGCTTAGTGCGAATTAGAGCGGAGGAACGGGCGGCGCCAATGGCGTCGTGAGCGAGGAGCGGTATGGAGCGGAGTGGCTTAGTGCAAATTAGAGCGGAGGAGCGGGCGGAGCCAACAGCGTCGTGAGCGAGGAGCGGTATGGAGCGGAGAGGCTTAGTGCGAATTAGAGCGGAGGAGCAGGCAGAGACAACAGCGTCGTGAGCGAGGAGCGGTATGGAGCGGAGCGGCTTAATGCGAATTAGAGCGGAGGAGCGGAAATTCTCATCGCTCTGCTCCGCTCACATGCTCTGTTTTCAATTCCTTATTAAATCTGCCCAGCAGAACCAGCTTTGTTTTCGACAGAATAAAAAAACAATGCTAGTTTCACCATTAGCGTTACGACTCCTGCTTTAATTCTCAATTATAAAACGGCTGCTTGTCTTTCTAGCTAAAACCTAATGACACCAGAATGATAAATAAGCTGTAAACTTTATAAATAACTATCTCTACCGAGATGGATATCACCACTGGTGATGGAGGCCTGATATTGGTGATTTGTGTCACCTAGAAAAATAATTCCCTGCCTTTTCAAGTTCTCAAACCATCTGTATCTTCAAGACACGGTTCCTAAGTCCGCTACGATGGAAAAGTGTGAGATCTGCTGTGAAATCCTCTCAACCTTTTCCTATTGCTGTGACGGCCTTGTCCTTTAAAGGAAGGTGTAATTTTCCTTCGGTTGGTGCCTGCTGCCCTTGTCTTAGGGAGGGGGAGGTTTAACTCCAAGGGGACTTGCTCATTTGTCTCTGACGTGGCTTTTTTCTGACCTCGTATCATCTCTGGATGGTCTCGTGGGAGACAGTTTTGTAATTTCACAATAGATGAGGCAAATCCTGTACTTAACGTTTGAGAAATGTCAACGGGAGCAAGAAACTTGATTTAGGGGACGCATAAGTAGATGGACAACTTAGGCCGGCACCATTGCCTTCCACCTGCAGGGTTGGGTGTATGAATCCTTGCTTTGCACTGAATGTGGAGTTTGCGTATTCACTGTTTTAAGGGTTTCTTTCACTTCCCCTGGCTCACAGACTTGCAGATAGGCTAACTGCCATCTCTGCCCCACCCGTAGTGTGTATTGGTGTGTGTGATTGTACATCCTGTGATTAACCGATATTCAAGGTGCACCCGTGCTCCCTTCTTAGCAAAACCTATAACAAAAGCTAGTTTATGCGTCTGGTTGTCTAAGGAGTTCTAATATGTGGTATCTTGTTTGATTAAACTCCTGCATTAATGTGGTGTTTTCAAAGTCTGAATGAGGACTTGTTCTTGCCGGTCTACTGCTGCTGCCTTAATGTGGTAGGAGGAACATTAGCCTGAAGCCGTCCTCCTCGTATAGTTTCCGTGCTCGGAATTAATGATTCCATTTTAGCTCCCCTTTACTGAGGCTGCACCCAAGTCTTTGCAACAGCTGTGATTTTCATATTAAGCTTCCAGCTGATGAAAAATGATTGGTGGAGGTGAGGGTGGGATGGGATGGGAGAGAGGTAGCTGATGTTTTCTGATGTTCTTCAGATGGTCGTCGTCTCTGATGACGTCCGTGAATATGCGGTGGCCCTCAAAGACACAGAGGAGAAAATAGCTCGCTGCCCAAGCAAGGTAAGGAAAACCATGGAGGTTCTCAACTGCCCTCACACCCCCCCTGCCCCCGTCTGTGAAAAACCCAGGGCTCTTAACCCGTGTCTATTTCAGGCCTTGTAGGCAGTTTTGATGATGCACTTAAATTACCGGCCTTGCTTCTACAGAGGCCAGACATCTTGGAGGAGTTGCACAAGAGCCAGAAGGTCTTCTTAGAAAAGCTGAACCACCTGAGCCGGAGACTTGCTTGGATCAATGCCACCATTTACTCCAAGGTATGTCACTGTCCAGCCTTGGGCTTTGAACAGAGAGATGCGGAGCAAATCTTGGTGCCCCAGAAAAACTGCTCCTTGCCAAAGTTAAGAGCGTCCAAATATTTCCCTGCCAAAGTCAACAAAATCTGAGGCATCTCCCTGCCAAAGTCAACGAAATCCAAGGCATCTCCCTGCCAAAGTCAATGGAATCCAAGGCATCTCTGTGCCAAAGTCAAGTAAATCTAAAACGTGTCCCTTCCAAACGATCAAAAGCATTTCCTTGCCTGCTCAAAAAGCCCAACTGTCCCCAAGTCATACTCAGAAATGAGGCTACGTGTGTGCCAGAAACCCTACATTTCACAGCTACACATATTGCATTCTTAAAAATAGGCCTTGTTTGAACTGCTTCTTGTCTGATGAGACACGATGATCGAAAAGCTTGTACATAAGAGATCTTTCTTACTGCTCCTGTTTTCTGTTCTTTTTGAGTTAAGTGGCTCTGCTCCTGGTCACTCATTTCGGTTTGGCCTGCACTACTTGCGTCCTATACTCTGACTCCCCTACCCGGGGCACTTTTCAGGAGAAGATGCTGGACATCTACTGGCTCCTGAGGGTCTGCATCAGGACCACTGAGCATGCAGATAGCACTGGTTCCCTCTTCGCTTTCACCCCCGAGTTCTACCTCAACGTGGCCATGAATAGCTACAGCGCCCTCAAAAACTACTTCAGCCCATTCAACAGCATGGAGGACCTGCCAGGTAACTTAATTTGTCCTGCAAGACCAAGTCAAACAAATATTTTCCTCTTCAGATTCATTGTTCAGGTGCTTTTAGAAAGGAAGTTGTTTTTTAATGAGTTGGTTAAAGTTTTGGTTTTTAACTGGTCGTTTGGATAAATAAATTTACTCAAGTAGATGTATCACCTTGCTCAGACTTGCTCACAGTCTGTTTGTAAGAATTGAATCGACAGTCATCAGTCACTTTGAATGCCATTTTCTTGCATATTCTATTGTAATATAATTTTGTCTCAAGTGTGGTGGTGTTCTGGATAGAAGTCCATGTGCTTATTAAAGGGTGGATATCAAGAGTGCATGGTGGAGTTTCAAATAAATTCCTCCCTGTCTCCTAGGGTATGAGGACACCCTGACGCAGCTCGCCGCAATCCTGGCCAAACACTTTGCAGACCCTCGCATCGTGGGCACAGGTGAGGGGTGCCCGTTGCTGAAAACATATGACCCATTAACCGAATTAGCTTCTGTTCCTCGGATTTGGCAATGATATGACCAGTGGACCAGGGCTATAATGCAGCAATAGGCTAATTACATAGCTTTGTTAGGCCTATTCAGTAAAGAACTACTGTATGTAATTGTAATGCAATACAACTGTAAGTGATTCACATCTTATGGATTGTTCTGCTTTGAGTTCCAGCGAACATTCCTGGCTACACAGGAGCGTCTCCCGATCGCTCTTAGCCCCTAATTAATGCTTTATGTATTTCTATTACCTGCAGGGAAAAAAACAGGGGAAAATAATTTAAATCCTGCTGAGAAATGCAGCAGCAATCTGTTAGAAACTAATTTAATGGGGAATGATAACTTAATATAGCCTTGAGATTTTATATTCATGATACAGGTTAATTTATTCTTCTGTGTAACTGTATAATTACGCCCCTCCCCTATATGTAGCCAAAATATAATAATGAGGTTTATACCGCTCCCAAGATTAAGTTTTACTGTACTGTAATTCATAGCTTTTGTTCATGAGAAAATATAATACTTTTTTGTGATTTTGTAGCATTTGTGAGGGTTCTGAGTTTTGATGGCGATAAATGGCAGTGTAGTAAATGTGACAAATGGTTTAGTTTTCATTCCAAAAAAAACATTGAATCATCTCTCTGTTGTGCTTTAATTATGTTACTGTATCATTTTTATTTTGTTTTTAATGCTTATATAATGAGATCGTGTATCGTTCTTTTTTAGTGACATTGTCTGTTTTTTGTATGACTGTCATCCGAGGCCTGCTTCTCGCAGCAGATCAGATATTCGTACTCTCTCATAGGGGAACATGGACGAGTGCTGGCGTTTCTGTCCGCGTGGGGCTCCGTGAGATCACCCAGCCTCTCATTCCCACCTCTGTGCCAGCCAAACCGATACATTTGTAAAAGGAATGACAAAAAAAAAAGCTGAGGGCCTGTCAGGGTTTTTCTTTCTATTGTCCTCACTTAAGAGCGAAATCGGTTCACACAAATGAAAAAAGAGATCAAACTGCAGTTATGGTTTTTTTTGTGTGGTTGGCCGCATTTTATTTTTGATAACAGCAGGACCGGGCAAATCTACTAACCCGGGACATTGGACACACTACGTTATTGTAGGTCATTTTTCCGTTTACAGCCTCCTGTGATTCTGAACATTTCAGCCACTGTGTGCTTTGTGTTCCAGACATCAAAGACTCCCTCATGCAGGCCCTTGCTAGTTACGTGTGTTACCCACAATCCCTCAGGGCAGTGGAGAAGATCCCAGAAGAGCAGTGAGTATCTTGATAAAGGTCTTTAAGATGAAGCAGTAATGGAATATTTGTGCGATATCCCTAAGCCCAATGACTTCAGTTGTTTGGATGGGACATTTTGAAATGTAAATACTTCGTGACCTTCTGTCATAACTTCTTAAAATGATAGATTGTTTACCTGCCTTTGTTTAAATTCCCCTGCATCTGAGATGGAGATGATTTCCAATGCGATGGACACGTTTGAAGTCCTGCCAGGTGCATAAAAAAAAAAAAAAGGTGCAGCACTTTAAAACTGACACGCACATAGGGAAGACACTCGACGTATGGAAACTCGAGATACTTCGTGTTCTCCCAGACATGGTTCTGGCAGCTAATGCTGTGCGCATTATCACAGCTAAATTAGATAAGCAGTGGAAATGGATGGATGGATGGGCGCAGATGTCCGGCTGACGGTCAGATGCTTCAATATCGAGCCTGTAGATACAGGGCGGTGATATCTCAGATTAGCATAACTCTCATGCTCTCATTCCATGTTCACTGTAGAGCGGCATGCTACGCTATTCCTGCCTGCCATGTGCACGTGTGTAATGAGCCATACCCCTCCTCCAGGCGTGTGGATATGATGAGGAACCTGCTGGCCCCCTATGAGCAGCGGCCCTGGGCTCAGACCAACTGGATCCTGGTGCGGCTATGGAGGGTGAGGGCCACTTCCTGCTTACTGCCAGCCCCGTGATGTCCCCCCTCTCTGCAGATGCCCAGGCTGCCGCCCTTTCAGGCCGCATGCCTCTGAAAGCTCGCTGGATGCTGCAACGTGAAACCTTCCTTTCTGGCATCCCTCCTTTTATTGATTTTTTTCCAAAAGTAATTTAACGATCTTTTTTTTTTTAAAGCATTGTGGCGCCCATTCAAGGTGATCACGATGCCTCTCTAGGTAATGGAAGTGGGAATTTTTAACGTGCAGCAGGTATTAGGTGTTTGGCTGCTTTTAGCAGCTTTTAATGAGGCATGCCATGCATTTGTTTGTGTATATTTTCATCGTTATTATACTGTTTGATTTAGGCATGGTATTCCTTGTGTGGTAGATTGTAACACGATATATAACATGAATCTGAATAGTATCAGATGTCGGGGATACTGCCCTGTTCTCACTGGCTCTGTTGTCTGATCTTATGCATTGCCTAACTTCAGTGTTTCAGTGTTTGTGTTTATGGCTGCTTTTCCCTTGTTAATACCCCCCTGTCACCCTTCTCTTTTTCCCAGGGCTGTGGCTTTGGGTACAGGTACACACGACTGCCACACTTGCTGAAGACCAAACCGGAGGATGCCAACCTCCCCAGTCTGCAGAGTGAGTTTCCACCCACTCCCACGGTCCCGCCTCCTCACCTATCTTATTGGTTGACTGTCTTTTTCAGTGACTGAACCCACTGGTGTTTCTTTATCTTGCATGTAAATAGCATTGTTTTGTAACCAATGTGATGCAGGGACAGTTTCTCTTGTCTGTGACCCAAAGAGCAGATTTTTAGTTAGAGAGAGGGATTGTAAGGCTCATTAAATGTCAGCGAACACCAGAGAAGGTCAATGTTGAGATTTCGATGCGATGCTTTTGAAATTGCATTTAAATTGAATGCAAGCCTCCTGTCATTGATGCAACACTACTGTTCGTCTTTGCTGTCCCTAAAGCTGAAGTTTGTGCAGAAAATACGGAAGGTTCGTTTTCAAATGAGTGTAAATTCTGTCAGGTGTAAGAGCTTGGCGGGTTAATGGAGGCGAGGCAACGTCTGTAAATGGCGGGCGGTCCTCGTGAGGCTACATCAAGCTTCTGTGATATTCGGGCAAAAACATGAATCAGAATGAACACCTTCAGGCACCTCTGCCATCTGTCTAATATGGACTCAGTGTTACTAACACGTCCCCTTATGGAAGCTGGGGCTGCTGCTTGTTATCTGAAATATTTAGCCTACTGTATCTAAGAGGTTATCCCTCTTGCATTCACCCTACGAGGGTATGATTTGAAAACGAACATACGATGTATGTAAATTGAGCTGTGTGGAATGAAGTAATACTTGGAAGTATTATTCATGTTGAGAGAGCTGGGTAGAAATGGAACTGTGTGCTTTTTTTCGTGTGAGTTTTGTGAGTCCTTTACCCTGATATGGTGTGACACATGGGGCTGTGTGGTCTGTAGTTGGATAGTTTGGGTAAGGCCTCTCTGCCAGTTTTCGGAAGGTCATTAGTTCAGATCTCTTCCTTGGCCCTTAACCCCCGCAGTGCTCAAGGGGTGCTGGATAAATGGATGACCCAGCGCTCAGACCCAAAGCTGTGCTCTCACCTTTGCTCGGATGTCTCAAAGGAGAGCAAGATGGGATATGTGAACATTAAGAATTCCAATTTATCTGTGCTTGGTAGATAAAGCATCATTCTGAGGCGTTTCAGAGGCCGATTCCTGCTCTGGCTCTGCAGTGATGATCATGCTTCTTGCGTGTCACTGGCTTTTCTTATCGAGGAAGACGGTCACGGCTTTTGCACCCCATAACGGGATTATGGGTTCCGTGAAGGACCCTGCCCTTGGTGTGACCTCATTCTCATGCGACACAGTAACGACTCCGGGGCCCGGTGTGTCCCAAGCTGGTGCTTATGGCCTGCTTCCTTCTGGCCTGCCTATGCGCATTTTATCGTGTGCAGGAATTTCGGCTTCTCCCTCTTACCTGGCCATCCTGTCACATTTAGAAGATTGCCCGGGTCACCTCTTTCTCTTCCTCTCTCTCTCTCCCTCTCTCTCATAGGCAGTTAACATCCTCTAGCAGACTCCTTGTCCTCAGACCCTTGATTGAGTTATCCAAGCTTAAGTACAGTCTGAATTTTGTTGTTTCATATTATTCAGGATAAATCTGACCAGTATGACCACAGGATTGTGGTGACATTTATCAGAGATTATATGGTTAAAAACTTGCTGTTGGGTCATTTGTCATTCTTATGTGTCTGATATGTACCTTTTCATTTTTATTGTTTTAGGTCTTCTGTATCATGTTACAGATTTTGTCACAGTAACTTAATCTTGTTGTCATGTTTTGTGTTTTCAGTCTGTTTGTTCTTTTCCTTTGCTTGACTTCCAGGAGACTTGTCTGTTGCTAGTTTTCAAAGTAAGCCCCCCCCCCATATTTCAAGGTTATTTATTTGTGGTTTTGATTCCACCCTAGTCTAGATTTAATCAGTCCTTCCCAGTTCCTGTCATTACCCCCCTTCCCTTCATAGAATTTTTATTATTACATTAATGGGAAAAAATAACATCAGAAGTAAAACAAAAGTGAAAACAGCCAATCCGGGAGCTTGCCCTGGTCTCTGGTCTTGAATTGACCAATGGCTATAAATTTGCATTGTGTGAGCCCTGTCAACCACTTCTGAGGAAGTCTGCCATGCCTGGACATTTTTAAAAATCATTTATCTGAAAAATGCTACATATGCTTTTGTTCAGCACCATGTCAGCACCAATAATCTGAGACCATTTACAATGTCATTCTTCAATTTTTTTGTATGAATGAACTGTAAGCATACACATTTCATAAAACCTATTTTCGGAGGTACTGAGATATTGTAAAAAAATACATTATAAACATTTCTAGCCAAGACTTTTGAGCTCAGTAGCTTATAGACATAGGGGTTGGTTGAACATAGGTGATTACTAAAGTGTTAGAACTTTGGAGAGACTATTTTTTCAAAACCAGTGGCCCAGGTGGTGAATAATGAGGTAGGTGTCAACACACCTGTAATAATAGACATCATATGCTTTGCACTACCAGTGGATTCTTGTATATATTTTTAATAATATAATCATTCACAAAATATATTGATAGTTTACTGCTGAACTGAGGCACATTTCCCAAAAGCTCCTGTTAGCAGTGGAATAAATGGAATTAACAGGTTAGGGGTGACAGATGCAAACACAAGCGTTCTGAATTTTCAGTCATTGCGACGCCTAGAGGAGCCGCTCGCTTGAATTGGGCGTCCTGTCTGAGGCCCTGGTTTGGGCCTACACAGGTGTCTTTTAGGGCGTCTGTCACGGCATCTCTTAGGGCATCTGTGTGCGGAACATCTGAGTTTCCTCAGACTAACAAACAGGCTTTGAAAGTAGAACGTTCTACAATGTGCTTGTTTCTGAGCGCCACTTGTATTTTATTTTTCTGCTCACCGCGCCTTTGTTTACTAATGAATTAATGTTATTGTAATATATACTTTGGGCAAATCGCCAGCAGTCGTGAGGTGGAGCATGGCCGCCGCTAACCGCGTTAGATGATAGGATGCGTACTGCTCGCTCAGACAGCGTAATAGTATTGTATATAAGGTCTGATCGCTTTTCCCTGGGTAATATACCACTAATGGCTCTATATGTATACTCCGCGGATGGGTAGATGCGAGTGCTGATTTAATGCAGACTCCGCGTTATGTGTCTCTAAGAGAGCGTGACATTTTTTTTCGCTGTCGGTTCCCTCTTAGCTGAGTGATCACTGGGGGATATCTCTCTTCCTGTGTGGTTTTCAAAACTGCCCAGCATTGTTGATGGCTGAGGCTCACAGCCGTCACTAATAGGTCCTCTGTGGCATCTGCTCTTATGGTATTCTGCCCTTTAATTTTGCAATTTTATTATTTAATGTTTAGGGTACAATCGATCGGCACGCGTCACGGGAGAAACCGATGTGCTGATTTCTTCATCTCTTAAAGTGTTTTTTGGGCCTGGTCAGATGTTTGCTGTTCAGGTAAACAGGAATATTACTGGCCTTACTGGGGGCTCTTGAAGTACCAGGATGGGAAGCAGTGAATCCGGGCTCTCTGCTAGAGTCTCGGAGAACAAGTGGATTAAGTACTTTGCTTAAGATGTCCTCATCATCTCCATGGTGGGGGGGACGTCCTCCAAACCCTTTTCATTCTTGTGTCTCTCCTGCCCACCCTACGTCTTTTTGTTTTTGTGGGTCCCTCAGGCCCGTTGCTCATTTAGAAAATTTTTAAGTGGCCAGTTAAACTGGAAAGGTTATTTCAGCTTGAAGGGCAGATGATGCTTTGATATGCAATCTACGGTGTTTTTGCGGGGGGTTATCTGCGGATAATGATGCGAAGATGCTTTCGGTCAGTGTAGTAGGGTATGCCGATTCGGGCCCACTAGCCTCCGTTAGCAACACGTGGCTATGCTAATAGCCGGAGACGGGCTCCGTACTGGAAAGAGATGCCCACAATCTTCCTGGCAGATACCACTGGTTATTATAGGGCTGTGCCAGCAGTAGTGGTGGCTGCAGTGATCCTGAGAGGCCCTTGCGGGAATTGAGGGACATGATAACCCCGGCGACCTGCCAGATAGCTATGGCTATCAGAGGCAGCCTTTTTAGGTCTAAGGTGACCGTTTTTGCTTGTTACTCCCTCAGGGATTTTGTTCCCATGTTACTTAGACCAGTGGTTCTCAAATGGTTTAGCCTCAGTACCCACTGTTGTCCTTTGTCACAATCCAAATTTTTAAAATTTTGAACCAAATTTATTTAGCAAAAAATCGTGCGTTAATAGTTCCAAGTGGTGGGGGATGTAGGTACTGGTGGTACGTTTCTTTTTTTCTAAACCACCCACTTCATGCTAGAAAATGGATCAGTTGAGAAGACCATGGCTTTGATTAGTCACCATATGAGTCTTTGATATAGCTTGTCATTGCATCCCATTTGTCGTAGCTTGAGTGGTTGCTTTCGGGCTCCTCCGTTTTGTCTCGTCATCTTGAACACAAACCTGGCAAAGATGCTAACTATGATTGGATGGTTGGTTTAACTAACATGTGTTCCACTCCCTGACTGGTTGCAGAGCCCTGCCCGTCCCTTCTGCTCCAGAAGCACATGGCCGAGCTCCTCAGCCAGGATAAGGACATGGCGGCTAGCTTCCTGAACAGCGTGCTGAATCAGCTGAACTGGGCCTTCTCGGAGTTCATCGGCATGATTCAGGAGGTAAGGCGGCCAACAGGGGAGCGAAGTTGAGAGAGGTCAGGCTTTTCAATTCAGGTCCATAGAGAGCAGAGCAATTCTCTGGGACATTGCAGCTTATACTGTGTTTAAAAGTTCTTTTTGTTTTGTGTTAAAGATAGTTGATGAGTGGTTTCTTCTGACAGGCTTGTATTCCCTGTGCCCAAGTCATTAAATTGGCACGTTGCTGCTTAATTGAGATGCCTCTGGCTGTTCCACTTTCCTTCTGTGGTATTTTTTTAGATGAGTGCAGGGTATTTTTCAGAATTGCATTGTTTTTTGCATATTTAATGGATGATTGTGGGAGCAGGAGGGGTAGAAGGTGGGCCCCCTGAGTGTGTCTATGTATGTTTGTATGTGAGTGTGTGTGTGTATGTGTGTGTGTGTCTGTGGCCAGGTGATTATAGCCAGGAGTCAAGAGGCAACTGGTCACCAGGCTGATGCATCTTGTATGATCTCTTTTGGCTGGCAGCCTGACCCCAACCAAGAAGAACTTAAGAAAAACTTGAACCTGGCTTACAGGCCTGACCCTCTCTCTCTCGAGGTTCCGTGGCCTCCTTCCTTCCCTAATTTCAGGAGCTGCACGCTCTCTGGGCACGAGTCCACTTTAATATTCCTGCATCAGGCCCGATGGAAAGAGGCGGGATCCAGAACCTCAGTTTCTTGGAAACTCCGAGTGATCTATTTTAGAAATTCATTCGAGCCCTTGGGTTTTTTTTTCTTTAATAGAAGGAGGATTTTAAACTATAACCCGGCAGCAATTTCCTGTTTGCATTTTGCCTGAATATACTTTTTCCCTGTATCTCTTAAAGGAGAGTTTATCTCTCTTTGAAAAGCTACTTACTTGGGGCTGGTGTCACGTCAAGTGTGCTTTATTGTCATAGCATCCATATACAAGCATATAGTGGCTTGAGATAAGGTTTCCCCGGGAGCATGGGGTGACACACAGACAGCGAGTGACAAAGGACGATTTCAAAATAATTATAAAGTGAAAAAAAAACAGAGTGCAAGACAAGGGCGACTAGATTCCAGTCTATATATGCAGTGCTTGGAAAAAAATTGAGACAACTCTATATTTAAAAATTCTACATTTTTAAATCCCTGTTTTATTCTGGTTCTGCTGTCGGAAGGCTACCCTGCGTGGCAGTTTCCAGGTTCAGAGTTTCTCAAACGGCAACACAGAAGAATAAGGTGAAGGATGAGACACTGGGAACAACCAGAAACTAGCCAGGTAGAGGGCAGAAGCAACTTTCTAATGCCAGAGATGACCAAAAACTTATCCGGCAGTGCCTCGTTAGTCAGAGAACGAGCTCAAGTGACCTTCCGAAGGAATGGGAAACATTAAACATTACTATGTAACAATATATGTGTGTATATGTATGTGTGTGTGTGTATTAGGGTTGGGTACCGAGGTCGGTACTTTTAAAGGTACCGACCGAATGATGTCGGTACTACCGGGTATCCCTTCATGTCAAATCAAGCGGTGCCAAATTTCGGTACTTTCACGCGCTCATCTGCGGCGGCGCGCACGAGCGGGACACATGGAGCTGGGTGAAAAGTTTAAATTAAGTTTAAAGTTCTCAGTCTCTCAATGCAATTTACATTTACAGCAGCAATAGGATTAGGGTTGGGTACTGAAACTCGGTTCTAGTGTATAACCGGTGCCATCGTGAAGGGCGAATGACACCGTGAGTTTCGGTGCCACTGAAATATGTAGCGGTCACCGTTACCTGCGCGTGCGACACATACGGCACAATGCAGGCGCGGAAACCCGCGTTTTAAAAGTGTGTTTTCATCCATTTTTAATGAGAAATCGTTTACTTTTAGCTTGATAGCAGAATATACATGTTTCATTAGATAATATATATCCTATTTAGCTCGTCAGCGATGTGCTTTATCCATTATATTCGACACGTTTTATGAGATTATTGATGTATATTTAGCTCGGTAGCCTAATGTCTTGTTGATTATAACCAGCTTGAAAGCGACATGTTTTATTGGGTATAACCTATATAAAATACGTATACAAATAACGTATTTAGCTCCATAGTAAATGTTTGCTGAGCCAGCATGAACTGAATAATTACCGTGAGAAATCTACAATGTTAGGAAGTTTACTTTACCGATATGCATTTAATTGCAGTCTTAGTTAGATAACACGTAATTTACATTTTCAGGCGCAGTCTGAAGCAGCAGCCATCAAGCTGAAGTTAGTGTGTGATGTCGATGTGATAAACAATAAAGCCCTGACAGTTAAGAAAACATATTGGTAAAAACCTGAATGTACATCAATAATGTAATCAAATCGAATCTAATGATTAATCTAATAAAATGTCAGTTATAATCGATAAAGCAATCAATGTAAATATACATTAATGATGTATGTAATGAAACGTCTGCTGTGTGTTTTTCTTAAAGTACCGTTTTAAGTACCATTTAGGAACAGGCACCTTTTTAAAAGTATCGATTTGGCACCGGCATCGAATGAAACCCAACAGTACCCAACCCTAGTGTGTATGTGTGTCACCATATATATATATATATATAGTGCCTACATGTGTAATCAATGCTTATAAGTAAATATTATTGATAATAAAAATATTTATGCCCATCCTGTATCCAGACCCTCACCTTGCATAGGTCCATTGGTATAGACGATGAATGGATGAATGATTATATATATACCTGCAGTGTACAATTACAATGTTGAGTGCTAAGGATTTTGTGTCTATGTCTGGAAGTTATTGGGTTTGAACTCCGAGTAATTATACTGCCCACTGGGATGGATATAACATAAAATTCTGTTATTTTATCATTTGCAGCCAGATGTTCAGAGTCGATTTTTAGGGCTGATCAAACTGCTGGACCTTACAGCCATTTGATTGTCTCGTTGCCCTCTGCCTTTCGGCTTTCTGAAACGTCCCATGCGTGGTCGCAGATCCAGCAGGCGGCCGAGCGGCCGGAGCGGAATTTCGTGGACACCCGGCAGTTGAAGGTGTGCGCCACCTGCTTCGACCTGTCAGTGAGCCTTCTCCGCGTGCTGGAGATGACAGTGACTCTGGTGCCAGAGATTTTCTTCGATTGGACCCGCCCCTCGGCTGAGCTGCTCCTCCGTCGATTGGCTCAGGTGAGGCGCCTGGGAGCTTTGGGAATGGGTACTGCCATTTTTGACGCAAGCCTGACCGATGACATCTTTACTGGTGTGTGATTTGTCGTCAAACCTATGTTTTTGGTGTTCTGTTACTGGGTAACGCTGCCATTTTTGTCACGAAAGTCAGGGGATTACTGGTAACTATGGCATCCACATCCAGAAACATCTGTTGAAGGGTATAGTATTTCACACGGTGAGACATGATGGATCTGCGCTGTTTCCTCTCTGGCACTGAAAATGTAAGGACGTTCATTTATTTATTGAAGAAATGCTCTGAACATATGGTATGATTGATATTTAAGATAAAAAAAAAAAACACACTCTGCGTTAGGCCTCTCTGCCTTTGATCGACGGGGCACCGATTCAAATCCTGTGCTCAGCAAAATATTCACTTCGCCGTTACGCCTGTGAGCAAGGCCCTAAACCAGGGTTCCCTAATTCCAGTCTGGGATAGCCAGAATCCAGCCCAGTGCAGATTTCCATGTCCAAACACATCTACCTGGTCATTAGATGATTAAGATGTTTGAGCAGCGATTCTGGCCTTCCACAACTGCAAGTGGGGAACCTTGCCTTAAACCATTCAAAATACTCCTGGGACGCCAGATAAATGGCCTGGCCCTATGCTTGGATCACAAGCTTTGCTCTCACTTTTGTATGTATGTGCGTCGCGAAGGAGAGCAATATGGGATGTATCAAAAGAAGCAATCCAAGGTACATGTCTTCGAACTTGTGCAAAAGGCAGAAAAAGCTAATTTCATATCTAAAAAAAAAATAAAAAATCCCATTCACCCTTCCATCCACTTCTCATAAATGTTCTGGAAGCACAGGGATGCTAATGAGACTGTTTATGGAAATCACTTGGTTACCTTACAAAGAGTGAACGTCGAGCCAGGATTTTTTTTTTAACTGGACTTCACACTCTTACATCTGACCGTGAGATTTCCAGGCTTCTGAACCGGTGTTCATCAGAGAGGTGATCTCACAAGGTCACAAGGTAGGTAGCCACAGTTTGATAACCCAGTGCTTTCACACGCTGCCCCGCTAGACGAAGTTTCCTTTGCATCGCTATAATTTCGACCTTGTATAATATATTGTATAATATATTCTTTCCCCGTACCGGTGTATATGAGGATTTTGTCACCGTGTAATTTTAGATGGAATCGGTGGTGTATAGGTCTTTAAATATGCTTAACCATTGTAGAATTGAAATTGCCCTTAATGTTGGACATCTGGCCTTTGTTTTTGGCAGCAATGGAGCTGTACAGTGTGCTGTTAGTTGGCAGGGGTGTGCAGGGCTTTTGGAAGGATTCTTTGGCCCAGTCTCTGGATGAGGTGATCTGCTTTGTCTTAGCCTGGCGGGGTGTGAATCTGCCGGGGGGGGGGGTGTATCGGAGATATGCAGGGTGGAGTGTGATTTGACCCTGTACTACTGTGTAGGGTGTACTGGTGACCTCATGGAGACTAGGGGGTTCCTGATAGTAACATCGACTCAAGAAAATGCTGCTAAAAATATAAAAGGCTCATAGCTTCACCCCGTCCCTTGTCTACTTACTTGCTTCATTCCAGACCTGGTGACTTCAGCTGGTTGTCATTTGTAATGTATGCCAGTTATTGTGGCTGTGGTACACCTCTCTCACCTCTTCCTCCTCCATCTCTCTGCCTCGTCTGTCCGCTGTTGTCTCTTTCACCTTGTGCTCTGGACCGTTGCCTGTCCATTGTGCCGTTATGGTTTGTTCTTTTAGTTTATGGCAGTCCTATACCGTTCAAAGTCACAGAGTTCGTCTTCAAGGGCCATGTTAGCTTTTAACGCTACCATTGTACCACGGTCAAATTATATTTATAGTCCATGGGAGCAAATTTCCATATTTCATGTTCTTCTCGTCATCAGGTTAGGCTTTAATGTCCTGTATCTCATTTATCTATACTACAGAGCCTCATTTATGACCTCCGCTTATATGGAATTTCTAGATTGTGAATCTCTTGCATTTACATGTGCCCAGGTAATAGCATATCGTTAATGGTACTATAAATATATAATCTGAAAGTATTTGATCCTTAATTAAGTTGTAAAGCTATATCGTTACGGGTTTAATCACGAGTTCTTCATCTGTTGTTTCTGTGTATCATTCCTGGCAATTGAACAGGGACAGTCACTGGTGTTGCCAGGCAGAATAGTGCAATGTTGAGTCACCATATTAAATTTTTAAAGTTAAATGGCAGAATGGATTCATATCAACGCGTGACGCAAATGTGAGAAAAATGTGTATCTGTGTATGGGGAAAAACATCCAAATTAGGTTAATGAGACGACTTGTTCCATTTTGATTATGTTAATTTGTACCCAGGAACTGCAATAATGGAGTGTACAGTCATTAGCAGATTCTCTTTTGAATACTAATAAAATGATAGTATCGATAGCCCCCATCGTCTGATTATTTGGGGGAAGTGCTTTTTTTGTTGTTTTTAATTTTTTTTTTTTTTTCCCCCTAAGAGTTTAGAGGTTGTCATGGGCACCCCGTGTGCAAGGTCACCTGCTTGTGGCCTTATTATTAGTGTGCTAGGTACCGTGATCGGACCCAGCACCCGGAATTGAAGGACTGTAGGGAGAGCAGGCCTAGAGCGCCACCTGACCTTCAAACGGCACCCCTTGGCAGCCTGGTGTCTGGACAGCCCTCAGATTCCCCCATGCCGGGGTGTCTCCCAGACTGCTCCCGGCTGCTGTGTGCCAGGCTTCCACTGCCCTTAGTGCATGAGCGCCGAGCTGAGTGTGCCTTATTAATAAAGAGCCGATTAAGGCTGTGAGCGGCCCGCTCGCCCCCCATTACCGGCGCCTGCCTCATGGCTGTTTCCTCACATCCTCCTCCCGGTGATTACCGGCCGCCGTCATTTGTAATTCGGTGCCAGTTGAGTGAATTGAGAGGCTCAGGTCTGTCTCGCTGAAGAAGACACTGCAGGAACAGTAAGCGGGCGTTTCAGTAGGTAATCTGCGTGCTTCTCCGCCCTCTCACTTCTCTTTTTGGAAAATGAGAGTCCTCCTCTTTTATTTTTCTTTTATGCAGCACGTCTTGCCGTTTGTGTCTGTTTGTGTTCCTGCTCTTGCTTACCAACATCCAAACACGCCGAATCAGTCAATCTGTCATGACGCTCTTCATGACGCTCTCTCTTGTTTCCCAGCTTTTAAACCAGGTGCTGAATCGCGTGACCGCGGAGAGGAACCTTTTTGACCGTGTGGTTAACCTGCGTTTACCAGGTGAGTTCCTATCCATTATAATTCCTGGTAATCCAACACTAAGCATTATAAAAGTATACGGGCGGCATTTTTGAGAGCTAGACGGGATCTGAAATATGACGTGTGTCATCTTTGGCTCATGAATTCTGGGTAGGGGTTGTAATAGTATCCTCCTGCTTCATTGTCCTGTATATCCTGCTACATCACCACCGTTTCTACTTCACCGTATCTTGCCGCATTTTCCTGCTCCATCG
Source organism: Petrocephalus zakoni (assembly GCA_026774425.1). Lineage (NCBI taxonomy): Eukaryota > Metazoa > Chordata > Actinopteri > Osteoglossiformes > Mormyridae > Petrocephalus > Petrocephalus zakoni. Next base: position 4,488,540 of record JAODKN010000127.1, on the reverse strand, counting down.
TCACCATATCGTCCTGCTGTATTGTCACCATATCTTCCTGCTCTGTCATTGCCGTATCTTCCTGCTCTGTTATTGTCGCATCTTCCTGCTTTGTCATTGCCGTATCTTCCATCGTCACCATATCGTTCTGCTCTTTCGTTGCTGTATCTTCCTGCTCCATTGTCACCATATTTTCCTGCTCTATTGTCACTGTATCTTGCTGCTTCCTCGACATCACCGTGTGTCTGAGATTCTGTTCTAGGGTTTTGAGAACATCAGGCTCCTTTAAGTTTCCAGCAGTGACCTGAGCAGCACATTGCTCGCTTACAAAGTTCAGCGAGCCTGTTTACCCAGCCCACCCGACCCTTCAAGTCCCATCAAGGGGAATTATTTTTCTTTCCTGCCTTGGGGAGCAGAAGCTGATCTTTAAACAAAGACACCCCTGACGCTGCTGGGGCTTATCTCCTTTCAGAATGAATTCTCCCCCCTGGTGAGGATATAAGTGGGAAGGTCAATGTGGGATTGAACTCCATGCTGAAGAGCGTGTGCAGTTTGATATGTAAAGCAGGAAATCATGAAAGCAGGAGCTGAAATGGGGGGGGGGTGTGGCTCTTTGTGTTAAGACTCGTTGCTCATGACTGGGAGGTTGCTGGTTCTGATCCTGTGATTTTACTGCTAGGCCCTTGAGCAAAGCCCGTAAGCCAAACTACATCAGGCACTGGCTGTCCCGGCTTTCTCAAATGTATGTCACTTTGGATAAAAAACATCTGCTAAATAAAAATGTAAAGTGATGGTCTGGGTTCTGCAGGGGAGAACCAGGGACCACAAACCTAAAACGATCATCTTCTGCGTAATTGATCAGCAATGACATTCATATAGTTTTATTCCAAAATAAAACCTATGTCAATGTAAATGGCTTTATGAACATTAGCCTTTCGGATTAAAGTGCGCTGCGCGTCTTGAATGATGATTTTTGTGATGAGCCATTTTATGTCAGAACGTGGGTTTATTGCGGCCCTGTGTAAAAGGCAAATTACTGTTTTTCTATAAAGCTTGTCAGTTTAGTTTCTCCTTTCCATAATAATTGGTTACAACATCCTTGGAAACCAAATATGTCGATATAAGGATGTCTAGACACCACAATTAACGTTCTGGGCTTATTAATCATGAATTTGTAAGAGTAATTTATTTTCATAGCTAAAGAAGGCCTACAGGCAGCTATCTTTGATTTATACCTGGGTTTTCTCGTTGGTTTTGTTACAGATGGATGCGATAGGGAACAACATCAGTCATACTGCTGCCTTTTCTGTACCTCAGTAATTAAACCGTTGAGTCGACAGACAGAAGCTTTCCTGTAGATCGATTGGAAAAAATATATATTTAAGAGAAAGGCGGGCTTGCAGGCTTAATTTTGGTGCTGTTCGATTTAACAGAGCCAGGTGATTTGTCAAGTGTATCCTAATTGGTCCCCTCATCATCTCAGGCCCCTCCTCTCCTCCCCTGCTCCCAATGGGGTGCTCAGCTGACCCGCTCTGGTGGTATCTCTCCACAGGGCTGGAAAGCGTGGACCACTACCCCATCTTGGTGGCAGTGACGGGCATCCTGGTGCGCATTCTGGTGGACTGCGAGAGGCAGTGGTGAGTCCAAGAGCTGACACATACACGCCAGGTGTGCGTTCCGCTTACTGGGGGATGATGGGATATTTGAGCGAGACAATGGGCGAGCATGATGTGGTTTTTATATGAAAACATACACGTGCCATGTTATGGTGAATCACCTGGAGCAGTTTGTGGCGATCAGACCACTAACAGGAGGTGCTGTAAATCTTGTTATAAACTCGTGGGGGATGGGCGCTGGCTGACAGCTTCTAATCTGGGTCAGTCCCACCCGCTCCGTCAGAGTGGCCTGTTGAAGATCAGTGATCAGCCAGCCTGTTGATGTGGCATGGTTAATCACGAGTACCGTCAAAACGATGAGCTGCCGTTCAGTCCCCTGCCTGTCGATGGCGTCACTTGGGATGAAGCTGGATGGGGAAAACACAGGGAACGTTTTTCTGAATGCTGATCGGGGGGGGAGGTTAATAAAAGAAATTTGCAATTATATGTATAATTGTTACATATTGCGAGGATATCACACTTATGTCTAATCATGTAAGTTATGCATTGTATCTAAAGTAATAACAATAGTAGTATATGTCTTTTATTTTATATATTTATTTGAATTGCAAAATAGTGCTTTTGTATCCTGTGCTCATTTGAAATAGGTCATTGTCATATTCTCATGTATCAGCTGGCCTAGAAACACGCTGTGGGGCCAACCCCTGCCCCACCCCCCTTCTGAGAGTGGATGACAGCATCCTAACGGGCACTGGGCACTCTTGGGGGTCGTCAGAGCCAGCCCCCCCGTTGGTGATGGTATTGCAGAGACAGTGCCCTGTGGCGGCGTGCCTCGTGTTCTTTCTCTTTCCAGTGTGCCCCAGCCCCCCAGGGTTGCTCTCAGCCACATATCACCTTCAGCCTCTGAGATTGGGCTCGGCCCAGGAGGGGCTGTGCTGTCTGTATCGCGTGTGGCCAGGGGGGGTCCGTGATCCTCCGGGGGCTTGGCGTTTCCCGCCTTCGGGCAGGATCATTCACTATACTGAGCTGTGATCTTTACAGTAAAGACACACGGCACTGGGAAAGGCCGCGTGACGACTAACTAGCAGGGACTTGTGGGAGTAGTTTAGTAGTTGACTTTTTAAACTTTGAGTTACATTGGTGCATCTCACTATAAGGATTCAGTTTTATTTGATAACACGGACGTACGTCTCCCATGCCTCAGATGTGTGCCGTGTTTCTGTGTGTGTTTTCCCCGCTGTGAGGAATACACAGGGCCGAGGGACACCCTAGGTGGCACACCAGTCCATTGCAGGGTACACTGGGGAGAATGTGCAAACTCCACTCACACATAGACCCAGGGTATGGGAATCAAAGCCCAGATGGCGGAGGAGGGAAGCAACACTGAACCTTTACCATCCAGGGTGGGGTTCGTTCGTTTGTTCGTTCGTTCCTTCCTTCCTTTGTTCCTTCCTTCCTCCCTCCCTCCCTCCCAGGGTGAAATGCTTGGTTGTCTCGCTCAAAGAATGTTATAATGGGACATGAGTTTAAAGAGACAAAACATTACAAAATAAGCATTAAGATTATTTATCCTCTACGCTAACACCTGGTGAGAGACCCCAGCGAAAAGCTTTGGTTTTCATCTTTTTTACCGGTACCTCCTGCTATTATCTGTAAGTGCTTGCAAAAGTGGGGGAGGGCCAGAACATCACGGGAGTTTCATCTTGGGGACAGCGATTGATAGCCTTAGGAGAAATTTGAGTGGGTGATGGACTGTAACATGTAATTTCTGGGTGGTTACCAGTGCGGCTCGTGCTCACCAGTGTTGGGGAGCAGTGCATTTCATTTGTTGTTGTTGTCACTCATAGAAGTGATCTAGAATCTGACATCTCCTGCGTCCGTTTGTGATGTCATAACCGCCTGTCACCATAGGGTGGTGATCCCCTGGTTGGGCGTTGCGGGTACAGGACCGGATTCCACCACAGGACACACCAGCAGATTTATGCATCCGTATTTCCAGCAGGTGCCTGAATTGGTAACTGTGGTGTCCTACTAATCTGCACCGTATAAGAACATCGAGTGAACCGGGCTAGATTCAAACCCCCCAAGGCATGGTTCCACCCACTGCTATTTTACATATTTTAATCATAATACAAAATATTACATAATGTTTATTCGTAATGCGAGTTGTTCTCATAAAGAGTTTCCGGTTTCTTGGGCCCTCCTGAAATGTGAGCGGACAGGCTCGGCAATGCGAGGGTAATTCGCCGGTATACAGACAAGCGCTTCGCCCCGAGGCGCGAGGAGCAGCCGCGGTCTGTAGCTACAAAGCGATTATGCTTAGCGGTGTGCGTATTACACTGTGCCTCCCCCAGTACGGCCCGCGTCTTCGGAACGGCTGAAAAGGAAAGGCGGCTTTCTGAGAGCACCTCCTTAGAAGAGCGTGGGTGTCCGTAGGGGAGATGACGCTCCCATTGTCATGTCTATCGTTACATTATAACGTAGCTACCGATACAGCTAGGATCAAATACGCTTGCCAGCTCATTTTGGGCTAGAGCCCTGGAACCTCAACCCTTCACGCCATTTACAGAAAGGTGCTGCATTGCGCACTGGGATAGATTAGGGTGCTGTGAGCTGGTTTGTGGTGTTAATTAGCCGTAGCTGAGCCCCCATTACACGGATCAGGAACCTCATATACCCACGATCGTAGAAAGGATGCACTTAATATCGCTGCCTCAGCGACATGTGAAATCCATTGCATTAATTAATTATCCCCCCCCCCTTTTGGCTGTACTTGACGGCTCTCCATGATTAGGGTGAAGGGCTCTGCAGGATGAGCTTTCCCTTTGAGTGTTGGCAACATGTGACCACTCCAGGCAGCCAATCCAGCTGCATTGTATGCTTCCTCAGGATACTCAGATTGGATGGCATTAGTGCTTTCTGGTGACCTGCGTTTTGTCCTTTTCATTCATGCAGAATTTTTTTTTATAAGAACCTAATAAACAAACAAGCGAAGCTGGATTAGTAGCGGAACTTCCTAAGATCAGTTTTTAGTATCCTTAACCATTGTGCTATCTGCTGCGCCTGTGATTTCTTATTGTTTTGGGAGTAGGGGAACAGCTCCAGAATGTCAGGAAAAAATGGAAATATTTGACTTTGAAATATTTGAGAATTGAAGTACAGGCGCCCAGGTGTTGTGCGAGTTTTGGCATTTGGGGATTTTAATTCCCCTAATGGATCTGACTCATGAGTAAGGTCCAGGGCTTCCTGTGGACTACTAGATCCGGCTATGTTCTAAAATTCTTCTTCCAGCAAGCGGTTCATGTCCAACACCCTCTTCCTCACCATCTGTCCTTAACAGACACTTTAGTTTTGTATTTGCATAGTTGTGATGTCTGAAATTTTCTGATCATCCCATCTTCTGCCAGGTTCATCAGCGGCTCTTTTGTGCCGAGGGTCACGGAGGATTTTAATAATTATTATAATTTTTTTAACTTTAAATTTTATGTCCAGGATTGCCAGATTAGATTTTTTTTATTCCATATGGACAGTGATTAGTACTTTTGCTTTGTGACAACTTGTGAAAGGCCTTGTGGAAAAACAGCAGGATTCCTCCAACTGTACCGTTTCTCCTGCCAACAAACTAGCAAAGCATCAGAATATAGTAGAAACTAATGAAGTCACTCTATAGGCAGTTCAGTGTCGCCACGGGGGGTGTCTTGGCTGAGGGAGGAGGTGAGTTGTCTTCCTGGAAACATCATCCCCTGTTGCCTTACGATCAGGCTTCGTTATCTACCGACTTTCCCTCCTGCATCCTGTCGTTAAAAAAAATTGTTTCTCCTGCAATAAGGTTATGGGGATGAAGAAACCAGCTTCTTCAGCTTTGACATTTTGTATAAATGATGTAATAACTTATTTCCACGTACTCTTGTCAAGTGCCTTGGGGCAACTGTGTTATGAAAGGCACTATATAAAAATAAATTGAATTGAGTTGAACTTCTGAGTATGATTTGCTGTTTGAATTGTTTTTAAAAATGGCAGCCCCCCCCCAGCTACGTAGGATGCCGATAGAAACCAGCATGTCATGTTGCAGTGATGAGCTCCCTTTTTATCACTGAGATAATATTTTATTTACGCCCACATGCTATGACAGCAGCGGGAGAGAGCTTTCGAGATGTGATCCTCACAAACCCAGACTGGCTGAGCAGGAATGCAGCCACAACATTCAACAGTTAATTTAAATATCATGAATTACCTTCCGAAGAGGCAGGAATTTCATTAGACTCCTCCGTAGTGAGGTAGCGGTGTCGTTAGAAGCCGGACGCTTTTGCACGTGATGCGTATATGTGCTGGGGACTGCCGTGTGGATGGTACATCTATTTTTGATGCTGGAAAGGAACGGGGGAGGAGTTAGCGCTCGTTATTTCTGGAGCAAGACCCTCCTAATTAACAAATTACTGGTGTGAAATGTGGCACTGCCACGGCAGTTTGGCGCCGTGAGGCTCCCAGACTCCGCCCCTGAGCAGTTACAGCTCAGCTGTCTCTCGTTCACACGTTTCTCGGGATTTAAACTTATCCGCATTTACAGTATTTAACTCGCCAAGCCGCATCGTTTTAGCCAGACTGCAAATTATTCTCCCAGAAAATGTTTGGTTATTTTATTTATTTGTTTATTTTATTTGTATTAGTTTATGTGAGTGATGGCAACGGTGAGAATTTGTGAATACTTGATCACAAGCATTTCTTTTAAGAATATTTATTGGAATATTTATTTATATTTTATGCACTATAATATTTATTTGTTAGAAAGGAGCAGACATTTAGCATTACTTGGACATATACATACTTGGATGGATAATTTCATAAAATTTTTTGTTAATGAGCAATAGTCAAGCAGTATGTCAACATAGTAATTCGGTCAGGTGTTATGGGGCCTCTTCATTGCTGCTGTGCTGGTCAATGGAGATGATGACCTGAAATTGACAAGCCTTCTCATTAAATAATATTATTAAAAGTTTTTTTAAAAATAGAATTGACTAAATACAGCAGTAGCCAGTAGTAAATGGGCAAGTAAGTAAGTAAAGAAATAAATGTTTAAAGTCTATTGTCTGTTTTGATTGTTTCACTTTTGGTTGCTTTGTTGATTTGTAAAGGGCAACTTTTAATTCAGGTTGCCTTGGTGATAACCCCTGTGATGTTTCTGCTGTACCTGCTAATTTAACGCCTTGAGAGACACCAGACAGAGCACCCGGTGGGTTCTGCCGTTTCCTCCGTTCTGTATATGGCCGCATTGTGTTTTGTGGTTGTCATGGTGATGGTACTTAGCTTGGCCTTGGAGGGAAGAGTCATGTTGAATAGGGGGAACCCCTTTCCATAAAGTCTGGGTTTATTTTGCTGGTTTATGTTAATTTTTTTTAATGGAGATGTATTTACGTGAATTTAAATGAATATAAGTTTGTGTCTGGGGGAAACTTAAAGCACCGATTTGTGTAAAGTTTTCAGCTATACATGTGTATTATTAGGGATTTAGGTGAATTGTTATTTAGATAATCTATCCATGAGCATACCTGTATAGTGCTGTGTAAAAGCTTTACGCAAAGAACATGTTTAGCTATTTATCTGGGTGGTAAGGATATATTTGCATAGGAAAAGGATGCAGTCTAACATTATAATATATACAACATTATATAACGTTAGCCAAACATGGTGTAGTAGTTTTCAAATGAAAAAGTATATGGGTGCGTTTGATGGTTTCTGTAAATGCTGGGGTAACTTTAGGAGAGTTTTTAACTGGCTAAGCTGACATGCTGTGATGGACATAAAATCATAGTTTTAAGCACCAACATTTAACCTAACTTAAAATTAGTTTCCTTTGGCTGCCAAAGATTTCTGAACAGTTCTGTATGTGCTGATCCAGCTGGGGTTGGGCTGATCTGCAGACACTAAGATAAGTTTTTTAACTAAATAATGAAATGAGTTTGAAGTGAGCAAGAGAAATGCTTCCAGCTCTCTTCTCCATTTTAAATTCACAGACTGACGCAGGAGTTAACGGTCACATTCACAGAAGGAAAAAAAACCCTCTCGTAGTTAGGTGAAAAATTGACATTGTTGACACGCCACAACGAAATGTGTCCTCTGCTTTTAACCCATGTGACATAGTGACACAGCAGGGGGCAGCTACTTGAGCGCCCTGGGAGCAGTGCTTGGGGATGGTACCTTTCTCAGGGTACCTCAGCGGTACTTGTAGGTTGGGGACTCGACCCAGCAATCTTTTAATTACATGGTCGCAGCCCTAACCATTACACCACTGTCTGCCCCTAGTTAGACACTCTATCGCGTAATTATAACTTACTATTGTGTTGTTACGAGATCAGGATCTCACAATTATGAGCTCTGTATTTTGTAATTATGAGAAAAGTTAACGTATAGCCTAGTTATCAATTGGCACTAACGTCGGCTGCAGGATAAGGCAGTGTGAAGTGATGGTGCTGTTGCAGTTAAACTGCTTTTATATCCTTTTGATATGGGATACTGGGAAATATTACTGTTACTAAATGTACCGAGCATTAATATTAGTATGTCAAAACGTGCCAACATTTAGGTTTTGAAATATGTACTTTTTTTTTTCGGCAGCAAGTAAACAAACGTACTGTTTGACTAGCAGGTATAAATGGCAATTGTTCAGTCCAACTCTGCTTAAATTTTCAGGTGAATTTGTTTCTTGCAGTGGAGCGCTGTCCTGCCTTGACATTTTGACACCAGCTAAGTTAGTTAGCTAGACAGCAGCTGTGCACACACCTTGAATGGGGCTGTGGGTTGCCAGGTTGTGGTGACAGATGGGTTGAAATTGTAGTGTGTGGATTGTTTTCTAGATAGTGTCTCATACGTGATCCAGCAACTTGGGTAACATCAGACAAACATACAAAACGTATGGATTTGCGTAAGACGTTTATTCATAACATAGTTTGAGGGCCATGCAAATTATGGGAGTTTTTCGGGGGTAAAAAGAAAACCGAAGGGTGCTGGAAGATGGCCTTGAAATATGGGGAAAAACCTGGAAAATATGGGAGCGTTGCTAGGTATGCAGGAATCTCGTAATTATGACGTACTGTCTTGTAATTATAAGAAAAATGATCTTAGGAGATTTTCCCGCGTAATTATGAGATCCTGTTCTTGTGATTTACAAGATATTTTCTTGCAGTTACGAGATCCTTTCACGCCATCATCGTCCTTGTATCTCTACAATAATAAACAGAAAGACTTTGAGACTGTCCATGCAGGCGTGAGTGATGTTATTTAACTCCAGTCTAAGTTAGAAATGGATTTTCTGCTGTCAAAATATTGCTCTGCTGTTATGCTCAATGTTAACAAAGTGCAGTTTCTTTATTCTTAATATCGGATATGATGAAATTGACATGCGATTAAAAGGGATGGTTTATTCATGCTGGTCGTGCCTTAAATACACCAAGGGCCACACTCTCCCCTGTTTATACAGCAGGGATAAATGCTTTATCTTGCTGTTTATAAGCTGTCAGCTTCTTAGGATTGGCTGGCAGAAAAAAGTTTCCCCTGCATGGTGTATTTTCGACATTATCTTCTCAGGTTATCGTCTGCAAGAATTGAGCATCGACATTGTGTTACTGACATCGCCATATCCGTATGTTTAGCTTTTGGGGATCAGCGTTATTACTCGATCAGAGTTATAATAAGCAGTTGTAATCATTCTCCAAATGCCTCTGTCAGTGGTGATAATCTATAGCACATCTCTCTGTACATATATAGACCTGCCTCTTTCTCAGCGATTTAAGGGCAACTATAATTTTGCGCGAAGCAGAAGTGCATTTTGGGATGTCTGCCAGCATCCCGTGTCACCAAAGCTCAGAGGTGGAGTAGGAGTAGGCCTTAGTTCTGTAGGACAAACGTGATGGATTTCAGTGGTTTTTGCCGATGAACGGCTCCCCATCAGACTTTAATAGCTATATTTGCCTGTGTTTTGTTGATTGGGTCATCAGGGATATTGAATGTTTCCTTGCTGATTTAGCATTTTATTAATCTGGCGGGCTCTATCATCCAAAGCTACGTACACCTGAGATCGGGATCAGACAGTCTCTGGAGCAGTTTGGGGTTAAGGGCTTTGCTCAGGGGCCCAGCAAGGAAATAGGTCTGATGAGCACAGGATTTGAACCGACAACCTTCCGATCCCAGGCATGGTGGCCTAACCTAAAATAAGACCTTAATGAGGAATTACAATTTCTCACTAAAAGCATTAGTATTCACCAACTTAATTCATTAAAATGAATATGAAATACTATACAAATGAGAAATGTATTTAATCATCTCATTTGACAGACTGTAGCAGTGATATAAAACAATGCAGTCGGATGGCTTTTTAAATGTAAACAAATCCAGGTTTCTTTCCCGGTTCCTGAGCGGGTACTTAATAAATACACAGTCAGAGAGACGTCAGATGATTAGAAGCCATTCTCAGATTCGCGAATTAAAGCTGTGTATGTTACAAAGCGAAAGGTCCTGGGTGCCCTTAACTCGCATCTTGGCAGCAGTGCCTAAATGCCACTATGCATGTGAGGAGATGTGAGGGGGAGTCCCTAAGATGGGGGGCATGAAAGGGGGGCTGAAACGAGTGGATGAAAGGGGGTCCAAGATGCTGGGCATGGAAGAGGGTCTGAGGTGGGGGGCATAGAAGGGGGTCTGCGATGGGGGCATGAAAGGGGTTGTGAGCTGGGGGGCATGGAAGGGGGTTTGTGATATGAGGCATGGAAGGGGGGATGAAAGTGGGTCTGATATGTGGGCATGAAAGGGGGTCTGAGGTGGGGGGCATGGATGGGGGTCTGAGACGTGGTATAAGAGTGGGCCCTTGTTATATCATGGTGGACATTTATACATCCAAGCGTAGCATTGATCACTGGTTGTCCTAATTACTTAAAAAAATACTGAAGTGACATCTTGATTAGATGAAATAAAAAAAAAGCAAAAGAACAGGATGTTTCTCCCTTTGTTAAAATCACTGTCACTCATTGTACAAACGAAGCCACATGGCAGGGCAGGGAAACCCGTGATGCGCAATACGAGGAGCCAGGCCGTGATCTTCTTACAAAATAAGGGCCGCCGCTTTAAAAGCCCGTCACCAATCGACGCTGAATTAATATAAACGGTGAGTGTGCCCATGTGTGAAGAGAAGGGAAGCATCTTTCTTCTTTTTTTTGTTTTTAATGGCGCAGTTGCTTGAAATCTTTTCCTTCTCCTTTTCTTCATTAAAATCTGGGTGGAGGGGTGGCGACGGTAGCTGGCCCGTTTAATCAGCCCCGTTTATAACGCCTGGAAGGTGACAGCACGTGAATATGTGCATTTCAGAATATGGACGGTTTTTCTCTGCTTCCTGATTTCTATGTTGACCTTCTGCACTATGGCTGAAGCCAGTTAAGGCCATTTTAAATATCATGGGGGGGGGCCACAGGGACGCTGGCCCTAGCTGAAAGATGATTGGCCCAAGGAGTGTTCCCTCCCCTGTCATTCACCAATTCAAAACATATCATTGGGTACTGATAAGTTGGCCCCTCTATTTGAATTATGGCCCCTCATATGCCCCCACCATAAAACATTCTAGAATCACCCCTGCGTGAGAAATAAATAATGAACAGAAGTAATTAAAGAGAATGACAGATCCAGTCTTGATAGGAATTATATATGTCAGGCTTGAGTACTGAATCTTGCTGGAGCTCTCTTTGGGGAAGCGGGGGGGTGGGGGGTGGGTGAAGGATTCCTGGGGAACCCCCCATATCTCAACCCCTGACCCCTTCTACAGTACCGAAAATCAATTTGGATAATTTGCTTCCATTAGTTTTAGCTAAAAGGGATCCGATCCCACTCACTGTGCTGGGCTAATTAGATTGTGACACGGTATAATCAGCTTAATGGGCAACATGAAGGGTAGCGGCTGGGTGGGGCATGGGGGGGCACCAAGCTCCGGCCATTTCTCACCCTGTATCCAAGGGTGCTGTCCACACACCCTCCCCCGCTGCTCCATCTGGGAACACTAGGGGGCAGGGTGATTAAAGTCTGTGGAAATGTCCATGCGCACGCATGAGGTACTTCAGATGATTATGTCGTCTGGGCAGTTAAGCTTAGAAGCCGCTGTGCTACAGCGGTTAGGTGCCGGGCATCCCCGTCATATCACGTGCCAGGTGGTACAGGGGGGTGGATTCGTTTACTCGTGGCTCCAGGACTTGTGGATATCTGTCTGAACATGTCTGGGGATGCTTTTCTGAGCCTGTCTGGACCTCCCCTGAGACTCCATGCTGGTGTGTGCTTATACTCGTGTGCACGTGTCCATCCAGCGCGCGCGCGCGCGCACACACACACACACACACACACACACACACACACACACACACACACACACACACATATACCATGTATACCTATCTTTATGGGGACACTCAATTCATTCCTATGGGCATAACCCTGATCCCAAGTATGACACCC
>JAODKN010000127.1:4435879-4473875 GCA_026774425.1 Petrocephalus zakoni | reverse complement strand
CGACTAATGAAAATGTATTCGACCAAGCCCTCTTCATATCGACTAACGTTTAGTCGACTATTTGGGGGCAGCCCTAGCTAGAAGTGATGCTTTCAGGGTATATGTATGTCGTGTTTTAAGAGTTTAGTTCTCACAGTGCGTTGGGATGGGCCTGAGATCTTCTGGGTATGAAACAGTATGTCACTCTTTTCGTTTTCTTGATTCCGTGTCTTCAGATGTTGTTACCCAAAATGACAAATAATTGGACACACTAGAGGAGCAGCTTGAGTTAAATACGGGGGCATTGTGGAGCAAAGACGATACCTGTGTCTGGTAGGTCAGGGGTATGAATCCCGTTGCTGATAGAATAATCATACCACCATCAGGCCCTTGAGGGAGGTCCCTTAACCCCATTTTCTCCAGAGGTGCTGGATGCTGCGTGACCTTGCACTTTGACCTCATTTGTATTAGTTTGGACAAAACGTGTACATTGTTTGGATACTGCAGCAGAGCAGGAACTGTTTTCAGGGAGTTTCCTTCCTTAACTGCCACAGTGTCCTCATCTCTATACTGTACGCTCATGTGTAGATGCTTAAGCAAAGCTTAAGCAGTTTGTCATGTAACATGAATAAATTCGCAGTAAAGCATAAATTAGCTTTGGGGTCGGGGAACTGCTAATTTTGAGGTCATGCGGAATGTTCCAGTTGCAGTTGGCGAAGAGGCCAGGGATTAGCTGACGGTTCGTTCTTGAGCGTGAGTCGAGCTCATCTCGTAGCACAAAGTAGAATATGAGGCGTGCGATGACGGCAATGACATTGTTTAAAAGCGACTTAGACATTCCCCCACTTTCCTATTTTGTTGGCACCGGACTTAGCTTTGCATACTGTACCACATCTTGTGCTAGCACCCCCTCCTGTTTGTCTTCCAAGAATATCCTTACATGTGCCAAGGAAGCAGGACGCGTTGCCGAAAGGTGAGAATTTAACGCCACTTTATTGTCCAGCCAATCGGATTGTCTGCTGGTGTCAAATAGCAGCAGGTGAGAGCATGTTCACGATTGGCTGGGATTGTTGCTGTGCATCCCAGCAGGACCCAGAATATCTTCGTTGGGGAAAAATACTAAACCTGGATATCCTAAGTAAAATATCCACGTTTGTCAGTTACCTTGGACCTTGGTCTCAACCACACAAGGAATACTAGTTCAGTTTTTGTTGTTGTTGGAATAGTTTTGTTCGAGAGTCTTCACATAGTAGTTGTTGATATAATACTGTTTTATTATCCTCGTTTCACCTTTCTTTCCTATTTGCTTTCTGCTTAGAGTCAGGAATGGAGTAGTTAAAGTGTAGTACTTACACCACTCATTGGTCAGGTTTTTGTTCTGATCTGAGATCGAGGGGCCAGCCCAGGCGTCCGGCCTCCCGCACCGCTCTCAGGGCAGGTCCCATGATGTCAGATCAGCGGACATGTGCGCTGTCAGGGGGTCTGTGATGGAGGAGCTCCCACGCTCTCCTATCCTCAGTAGGTGAGATGAATGGGAGGGGTTGCAGGCCCCATCCATCTCCTGCCCCACGAGCGCAGATGGTGCTGTGTGGAGCCCCGTCCAGCCCTGCTGTGCCCCAGAGCCCTGCTTTTCAGTCCTGCTCCTGGGGGCACACTGTTCATTGTGCTGCTTTTCACTCCTGTTGGCTCTGATTAATTTAGCTGTTAGCTGACTCGAAAAAATTACTTGATTTGGACAGTCCCCCCCCCTCCTCCCCCCCAAGGAGTTATATGTATAATGAAAAAAATGGCATGTATTTGTTTGGGAAGAAAAAGCTGCTAAAATGAATAATTCTGTATTTACTGCTGTATTACAGTATTAGTCTCAGCCTTTTAGCACATAACTGAAATTTCTATAATTTTAACTAATAATTGAAATGCAGTTTTTGCCAAAATCACTGGTTAATGTTTTCTGGTCATTAAACATTGCAAATACCCCTTTGACATTTGACATTTGACAATAATCCTTGACATTATTGCCTGCACCTTAAAAGTTTTGGTTTAACCCCTTGCACGAAAGGTTGTCTAAGTGTCTTAGGCAATTCACCACATGCGTATAAATATTTATTAATATGTATACATTAATGTGTGTGTGTGTGTGTGTGTGTGTATGTATGTATGTATATATATATAATATACACACACACACACACACACACACACACACACACACACACTTTTTTTATATGTATCAGACCACCTCAGTGGTTTGAAGTATTGTTTATGATACTTTGGGCAAAGGTTTTTTTTTTTTCTTTAAGTGAAGATTATACTTAAATTGCAGGAATTATTGGAATGGTAGAGGCCATGTTAAAGATGTTAGAGTTTCATAGGTAGTGCCTTTGAGTGTAAGGAGATTCCAAGACACCAGAATGAGTATGAAGTAACAGGTAAGCTGTTGGGAGTTTTTTTCCCCATGATGAAAGTAATGTTTATATTTATGCTATTCTTTATGCCTCTGTGCCCTTAAAGCAGCGTATCTGTAATTTGATGTTTCTCATGCTATTTGCTGTGTGGCTGGCTTGGCTTGGCTCGGATTGGATGGGACGAGGCCTCCGGCGTCTGCACAGATGGCTGCTGTCGGCGAGAGCCGTCGTGTTTGCAGATGGGAGGAAGTGATTTCAGCGGGGAGAACATCGTTCCGTGCCATTCGTGTTCATATCCTCAGGCTCCCCTCAGCACAAAATCACAATTGGCAGTTTTATTTTTATTATCACTGTGCTAATTTTTTTCTAATGGGCATGAATAAACAGACTTCCTTTAGCTTTGAACTCATTTAAACGATTGAATATTTTACCTAAGTATTTTGGAATTTTGCGTATTTTGCTTAAGGGCACAACAGAATGGCTACTCCTGGAATGTAAAGGCGAATGGAACAAACAACCTTTGCATCATGAGTCCACACTTTTATCTGCAGCGCCACCTGCTGTAGTGGATGTTTGAAAAGATGATGCATGTGGAATATCATTATGAGAATGTAGTTCCTGTCTGGATGTTTGTCTTGGAATTAGCTCAGGTACTAGCTCAGGGCAAAGAGGGGCTGGGTTGGTGGGTATGTGGGACCTCACAGGGGAACCCCATCAAGAACCTGTCCAGCAGTCAGTATGTGGAATTATGTGATAGGGCTGCTGGGTTCTTCTCTGAAAATGAAGAGCCATCGTCCTGTGTCTTAAGAGGCTGCTAACAGTATGTGGGCCATTTTAGGGAGGCAGTGGTGTACGCAAAAGGGTCTAATTAGCAAATAGCGAAGCAGATGTTTTGGTGTTAATGTCATATCAGAGGATCGAGTGTGCGTAATTCATACAACTGATCAATAAATATTGTGTGGTAGAGAGAAAAAAAGATTTGACTGAAATCATGACTGACAGCCCCTTTAGGGTGTCTGTTGCCTTGTGTACCAAGTCTCCTGGGATCGGCTTCTTCCTGTGACCCTGTTCTCAATGAGCAGTGTGGAAATTGGATGGATTCCGATCAGATCAGTGATTCTTGATTGACTTGTAAAATAGTTGGTTGTTCTTATTCGTTCTCCCCCTAACAGTTCCTGTTTGTGTTTTTTCTTTTGTCAAGTTGTCATATCGCATTTATCTACCGCATTCTAGATCTGCGAGGGTGGTAGACACTCCATATTGTAATTTGAGGGGAACTCATCTCACTCCACATACAGTGTTTTTTTAAAGTCATCTCAGCGGTTGGTCTTCCGTCGTCTCCTTGACGCTATCCTGCCTGTGGCACAGGCAGCCGAACTGACAGCGCGTCCCTCACTAGAGGGCGTCCAAAGTTGACCTCCAGCCAGAAATACCCGGCCATGTGCGTTTGTAGTTCAAAGATGCTTTTATTTATCCACTGCGGCCATTAATCATTGATGGTCGACATCTCGCCTGGCAGAGGGGCTGTGGGTGGCAGGGGGCCTTATAGAATCTCGCATCACAGGACACCAGATGTATTGTTCAAGCAGGTGACACTGACAGTGTGGAGAGCTTGCTAATACCAAGAGTGCCCCTTCTCATCTTCAGGCGAGCTGAGGATTCTGGGAGTACACACACTCTGTACACAACAGGATTTCGCTGAGCATTCTGGGACTGTACTTTGTATGTACGAGAATTTTGCTGAGGATTCTGGGAGTACACACACTTTGTACACACCAGGATTTCGCTGCGGATTCTGGGAGTACACACTCTGTACATGGGAATATATAGCTGAGATTTCTGGAAGTTCGCAGTGTGCACAGGAGGATTCCACGGTATCGTGTTATTTTTTTACATATACATTAATTTCATTAGGCAGACTATTTTGTCCAAAGTGGTATACAAGTCAGGAGAATGGCATATTATAAACACTTGTGTTGTCAGTGAGTCGACAAGGCATAAGTGCAGCTAGGCTTGGGTTCCAGTGAACACTCAGGTACAAGTGTAAGCAGTATGGAAGTAAGAACAATACAACAACTTCCAGGTAGAGCAGGAACGTGACAAATATTCAATCCGCAGAGAGTGCAACATTAAGAATATTCAGGGAACATGGAGGTATCAGGCACTAAAGTCACGTATGTGGAGCCGCTGATTTACCCTGTACAAACATCATTTAGGTTTTTTAGTGTATTTTTAGCCCAGTACACCCTTGCTTCTTGAAATTTATATGGCGGAGACAATGGCAGGCTGCCTGACAAGCATTGAAGCCCCTGAAGCTTTGTTTTTATGGAAAATGACAGATTTATGGAGCGCGATGCACATATTGCTGAAATTCAGACGAAGGGGCACTCTTTAGATGATATGCTAATTTAAACAGCTTCAACGGCCCACTCAGTCTGTTATTTATTCAAAAGACCCTTGATATGTCATTGCATCAGCATTGAATTAAAACAAAGCACAGTTACCTGTTCTATTTATGTCAGTAACAAAAGGAACACGTGTGGTTTTCAGGTATTCTGAATAGTCCTTGAAATCAAATGTGTATTTTATGATCCAATTGCAGTGGACGTAAAGGTTATCCTGGTCATTTGTAATCTGAGATTGATATGGCAGTATACAAACCTTAAATTATTATGAGACCGTAATTATTAGTTATTTGTCTAAACATGTTACTGGTTTAAACTGAGCGACTGTCTGTGAACAGAGTCTGCGTCCAAGACTTTGGTGCTGTCATAATCTTTGGGAGCAGAGGTTTGGGAATATGGGACAGCTTTTTCCGACGTGGAGGGTAGACGGTGTCCTTTGAAATTAAAGATACAGTGAAATTGGGCAGGAGTGATTTGTTAGGGTGCATTTGGATGACTTTGTTGTGTGGTAAATGTACATATACAGGAAGTGCCTATGGATGCCGGAGCCGGGATTTGGTCCTGATGTTGACAGTGCTACATTGTCAGATCGTGAATTTCTTTTATCATTTGCTGACACTGGTCAGAGGTTGGGCCTTCAGCTTCTTCAGAACGTGCTGAGATGGAGAGAAGGGAGGGCCTGAAATTGAAGTGGTTTCACGAAATTGCTCGGTGCCCATAATGCAGAGCTTTAATTTAGAGCTCTTAGATACCGTCTAAACATTTCAACAAGATTGACACAAATGTAAAAGTGCCATAACGGCTTAGTTAAACGAACCGGAACTGATGATTGATTGTTGACGAAAATGGATAGAGGATAATTACACTTCTGTTTTAATGCACTCAAGTGTGCATCAATCTTTTCTACAGTTGTTTCTCCCAGTATTGACGGTTCAGTTCATTTTCATTTTATGTTCTTGCTTTTTATTGCTTCTCCTTTTTAGCCGTTATTTCTGATTAACTCCATGTGTTATTAGTTCTGTGTTCGGTTAACCATGGAGTACTCTGAAATATAGGTAAGTTTATTTGATAAACGTGTATTTTTTTTTGCAAAAAAATATGCTTAAGGCACCTGTCCTGACCCTGGATAAGTGGTTGGAGGATGGATGGATGTATTGTTGAGGCTTTCACTTCAAATCATGCCCAGCATGCCTGCCGACAGACGCTGAGCTGGTCCAGTTTCTTTTGAATGGAACAGCCTGGTGAAGCTCTTTTTGCTTTTAAAGGCCACCAAGCCTGTATTTGTTGATATATCCCAATTGGGGAGTGTCATCCAGCTCAGCGCCTCTGTCATTTGTCTCTATGGTTCCTTTGGTGTCATAATCTTGCACACGTTTTTGGCGTGACATGGTGGCTCAGTGGGTGATGTCTCCGGGGTGGGGTGTTAGAATCCCACCTCCGACTGTTTGTGTCGAATCTGCAAGTTCCCCCTCGTATTTGCATGGGTTTCCTCCAGGTACTCCAGTTTCCTCCCACGGTTCAAAAACATTAAAGTAAATTAGTAAATTAGCGTCTCTGAATTGGCCGTGCAGTTGAGAGTGTGCGTGCTTGTGCGATCTAGTCCACACTGTCCTCTGCTTCGAGGGATAGGCTCCCTGCTTGCTGATGTGCGGTTATGAAAAGTGGATGGAATAAGTCTTATCCCGATATAGGATTGTATACAGCTGACAGATACATTCTATTGCAATCAAGTTGGGAGTCAAAGCAGATTGAGCCACTGAGCTAAGATCAGATTCCTCTCATACATCAAAGAGGCATCGCTTGGAAGTCTATTTTTTCCCCGCTCTGGCCCTCTGTCCTAATTGCCTAGATTTAATGGACGGTGGCACTCCTTTCTGCCAGGTTACGGGCTCTGTAGGAGCAGGTCACTGGGTTAATATGTGGCTGGCAGTTCGAGGTAGACTCTGTTTCCCCGGCTAGGTCTTGTCAGGCTTCCTTTGGTATGCTGCTCCGTAGCTAGCCTCTTCAGCGCCCGCTTCGGCTCTGATCGCCGCTGACGCCTCGTAACACACTCTGCTTTAGCTCAGGGTTGCTTGCTGATGAGGCAGTATGCCAAGTAGCATCTGATAACGCTGATCCATGGGTGCTCGCCTGTGGAAAATCTCATTTGGACCAATGAGACTTATCCCTTGCCGAGTGTGACTGAGGGCCTTCCTACAAGTAACACAGGCATGTTTTCTTATATATTCATCATTTCTTTCATTCATTATTTTCTAAATAATTTTTATGAAGATTGTTGTAAATTATTTAATATTAAATTAAAATGATACTTTTATAATTTAATGATATAATTTTTTAGATATAGCAATAATAATTCTAATATAAATAACCTGTTTGTACACGCAGCTGAGAATGTGGGTTTCTCCATCACCCCGTGCCTCAGTCGAGAAAGTCTTTATATCGGTGTGTCTCAGACTGGTCCTCGGGGAGCAAGATCTCTGATTGTTTGGGGTTCACTGAGGATTGGTTTTGGACAGTGCACCCTATACCTATAAGTGTGCTCTGTCTCGTGCAGTTAGGGCGCACTGCTCCGTGTCCTGCCATCATGTCAGCTGGGGGTACGGTCAAGGAAACGCAAGCCCAGTCGGCTGGAAAGAAAAAGCCATCACGGCCTGGTCACGGCCGATTACCTGCTCTCTGTCCGGGCCCCGTCCGGCACAGAACCGTAAGGATTGCATCCCACCTGAAGAATGCATTTTTTGGCATCTCGGACTACTTTTTTTTTCTTCTGAATGATAAAGAAATCTTATTTTCTTAACCTCAAAGGTCCATTATGACCAGGTCAGGTCGTGTCCAGTAAAGCACCGTCATCACATTTGTGCTGCGGCTGTGCACTTGTTTTTTAGAAGCTGTTCTCACCCCCAACCCCGCTGCAAACACACGCACACACATTTCCATTCCTATCTTAGTAAGGACTGTCATTTCTATGGGAAAGCCCCAAACAAACAAAATACAAGACTTTTGTAATTTTAACTTCTTTGATAGCATTCACAGATTTTTATAAAATGAAGCCCTCGCTACTTCACTAGTCACTTTTTTGAGCATTTGCTATACTTGCGAGGTTCTCTGGTCCCCACGAATATAGCAAAACCTGTACACATGCACACGCACTCATTCTATATTCTCTTACAAACACAAACTTCCCCCTCCCTGATTCGCACACAGACACACGCAGTGAACTGCAGACACATACAGGCATGCATCTTTAGAGTTTAGATGTAGTGTATGTATAGTACATGAAGTAAAGGAGGCCAGTCAGAATCAAACTTAGAATGTAAACAGACCGCAGAGAAAATGGTTGGATCGGAATTATTCCTCATCAGGTGACAAACTGTAGATGGCAAGGTTTCTGTGGATTGGTAATTATTACAGTATGGGGAGCCTTTGTCCTCACAATGTGACAAAAACCTGTTACGTTCTACCTACCTGCCCCTGTATGCGTGTGCCTGCGCCTGTCGCTGCTCGTCTGCACACGTCTGCACTTGCCTCTCACCCTGTAATAGCCAGTCTTCCCATCCAGGGTGTTTTCCCCCTGATTCCCTGCGCTCCCTAGGATGGTCCCTGAACTCGCCTGTGTCCCCATGTCACTGGGTTGCTTTATCTTTCTCTTAGACTGTTGGCTGTGCAGCGATCGCGGAGGTGAGGCTTCACTAACGCAGCCCCAAATGTACTCCGGTCTTTGGGGGGATTCCGTTTCAGCTAGCTCACACAGCCCACCCACTCCAACTGCCCCTGAATGCACAGGCTCTTCCTGTACACCCTGAACTTGCCTTTCATAATTAATAAATCAGAAAATCTGGAATCCACCAGGCACGTGTGTGCTCACCGAAACATGAAATCTGGCACAATATGAAAGAACTTGTCACTGTATTTTTTATGTGCAACACACACAAACGGCTGTTTTTTTAGAGTTAAGACAATCCTGAAGGAAAGGGTTAGTTTCTGCACATGCATGGACGCGCACACACACACACACACACACACACACACACCCACACACACACACACACACACACACACCCACCGTTTCACCATGCACTCGTCTGCCAAATCTGTGGGACGTGGGGTTTTGGCACGGGATGGAGAGGCTGAGCTGTCACCCTCTGTGGGCTTGCGGGTTTTAAACAACTGGGGTGGCCCCCACCTCGACCCCTGACATGCTCTCCATTCGCGGATAATGGGAGGGCTTCTGCACATGGTGGGAGATGCTGCGGAATCTTTTGGCTCTCGTGGGCGCGTGAAGGTGAAGACAGGATAGCAGCAGCGATAGCCCTGAGATAGACACCCCCTCTACAGCTCCCAGGGACCCGCATCATTTGGAAGCACCGCCAGCCGGTTCAGTATTCCCAGCTTATCATAGGAAAGGTTGTGTTTGTGTCCAGTGGGGGGGAACAATACAAAATTCATTAAAAAAAACATAATGGAAGGCTTTTTGTGAGAGGATTCCTGTCTGACAGTGTTTGCTTTAGTTTGTTGTTGCTCGCTCTCACTCACTCACTCACTCTCACACACACACACACACACACACGCACTCAGATCAACAAGCCAGCCGCTTCGCCTTCACCACATCCACCTGGCCTCACAACAATAACAAGGCAAACATTTACCTCTGGCTCCGATGCTGAGCGGTTTATTAAGGGATTAAGGAAAAAAGGTGGTGGTGGGGTGGGGGTACCAGGGAAGGGGGAGGGCGTGATTCCCAAGCATGAAAGGGCTCTATCCTATCCATCCCAGTCCGATTTCATCTAGTGGCTCTTGAAGCAGAGGATTTGCTTGCTTGTGTTAGTTTAGATCAACAAGGCAGGGGCTGGGGGCTTTGAGTGGCCATTAGCTAAAACAAACCTGCCTTTCAGATGCCCCCTCACACGGCTAAGGGATGGCTGCTTGTTTTTTCTGAACCCTGATTCTTAAGATATAATCTTATTTTTTAATATTTACATATGTCTCTTACATTACTCCTGCTAACATCTGCTGGGTAGAAACAGGCTTTAATATCATACGTTGATTAATGCATAAAAGATACATATATTCTAAAATGCAGTCTGCCAGCAGTATGTCAGATCTATAGTAGCTTTTTGCAGGTCTATCAGACTTACCTGTGCAGCCAGGTATTGTGTGTGTGTGTGTGACAAATTACCTTTTGCGTAGTTTGTTGTTACAAGGCAACTGTTGCTAGGTCTAATGGCTTAAGCGGTGCTAAAAGGGAATCATTACTATTATTATTATTCTATTCCCTTTTCTCAAAGCGGTGTCTGTCTCGCTTAGGAGTCTTGTGTTCCCGGAGTTCGGTCAGTCTTTGGTGGGTCTGCGGAGGTACATCAGCCTGTAATCCACACACCCTCCATTGGGATAAGCAGATAATCCAGAGAATGGTGGCTGTGGTCTGACAGGTTCACACATCCCACATCTCTATGGCACGATGGTAGCGTCTGAGAAAACCGAGCTGATGGAGTCGGCGTCCCCCCGCAGCTGTGTCAGTTTGGGGTGCTCCGGAGCCAGCGATGGCCGCAGACGCCCGTTCTGGACCTCTTTGATGGGCTCCAGGAAGACCACGTGCTTGCTGCTGCCCGCCTTCCGCCCGGGCCCCTCGGTTGTAGCCGGCGGGGTGGGGGTCAGCATGGAGGATTGGGCACTGCACTCGTTGGCGGGGCTGGTGGCCCCAGGTGGCGACGGCCGCCTACTGCACCAGCAGCGGCAAGGCGTCAGGTAGAGGTACATGAGAACCACCACCAGGGTGACCACGCAGCCCAGTAGGGTGGTGAAGCCCGTGTTGAATGGCTCCACCTCGATGTAGCGCATGGTCACCGTCACGTTCACTTCCCGCGTCTCGTTGCGCAGCCGCTGCCGGTCAAGCGCCATGCACAGGTAGACGCCGGAATCTTCCGTCCGCGCCTCCATGATCTCCAGGCTGCCATTAGCATACATGCGCAAGGTGCCATTGTTACCCGGCGGAATGATGTACTCCTGGTGCGGGGAGATCCAGAGGAAGGAGAGGTGGTGTCCTCGCATGGACGTCTGGCAGTCCAGCAGCACTGGGTCCCCGACAAAGGCCAGTAGGCTGGCCTCGGGCTCGCCTGGCGTGCCCTCCGGCGGCAGGGTGCAGTTCTCGAAGAAGCGGCCATGCTGGAAGAAGCGGATGGAGGCGCGGCGCTCTCCGAACACCAGGCACGTGTGTTCCTCCCGGTAGTCCCTCACCGAGCCGAAGCCCCGCTGCTCCCAGCGCCGGAACATTCCGTACATGGAGCACTCGCAGATCAGCGTGTTGTTGTGGAGGAACAGGCCGCTCTGCACGTACCCGGGCAGCGCTGCGATGTCCTCCATTGGCAGCCTGGACATGCGGTTGGAGGACAGGTCCAGGGTGCCCAGGAAAGGGTGGCTGTGCTCCTGTATGGAGAAGAAGGGGAAGTCTGTCAGCCGGTTGTGGCTGAAGTAGGCCCGGTGCAGGCATCCCAGGCCGGCTAGCGCCCCGCTCTCTACCCGCGTGATGCTGTTGTTGAAGAGCAGCAATTCCTCCAGACTGACCAACTCCTGGAAGTAGTGATGCTCCACCACATGCAGCTTGTTGGATGACAGGTCCAGGTGGCGGATGCCGGTAGCATTCTGAAAGGTTCCGGGAGCGAGCCCGGTCAGCCGGTTGTGCGCGAGGCGCAGACTGTCCAGCCGGGGCAGGTCCGAGAAGGCGGCCTCCTCCAGGCGAGTCAGCCAGTTGTGGCTGAGGTCCAGGCTGGCCGTGGACGCGGGGATGTGTGACGGGAGCTGCTCTAGGCCTCGCGATCCGCAGCTCAGGATGTCGCAGGCACACAGGCAGCCGGGAGGGCAGCCGGCCACGGCCAGATGCAGCAGCGGTGACATCAGCAGCGCGAGTCCTGCCACGCCCGGAGCAAAGATCATCGTGCCACCCGGACTCCTCTGCTCCCGGACAGAGCCTCCAGGCTGCCACCGTATCCGGCCGGGAACCCGTGGGCCGAGCCGTGAGAGCTCCCTCCCCCAGGCGTGTAGACGCTGTGCTCCACAAGAACTTCAAAGCTTTGAAAGGGAAAATGGCTAACGAGCAGTGGCAATCCAGCTTAAAGGACTGAGGCCCCGGAAGAGAGATTTACGTCTGCCCGGCAGGTTCCTCACCTCTCTGAATCCCAGAGCCGGTGCTCCGAAGCTCCCACTAAGTCCAGTAAGCAAACGGTAGTCCTGTGTCCCAGCTGTTGGTTTTGAAGTTGTAGCTTTATGACACATGCAGAGTAGGTTAGTTTGGTGTCAAAGGGTTCCAGCTTCACTGGGGGGTTAGTAATCATCTAGTTTCATAGCAATTCTCTGTACTTGACTTTTGGATCCCCCCCCCAGTCCTGAGTCAGAATGGCTTCTCAGTTGCTATTTTCTTATTGTCGTTCTCCGGGTAAAATACTTTTCTTTTTTTAAGCAGAGATTCCACTCACCTGCTCCATGTGAGCTGCTAAGCTGAGAGTAGTCAGTTAGCGGTGCTGGCTGTGGGGGCGAGACGCAGGGGGGGGACCCTGGGGTGCGGAGTTCGACCCCAGGTCTTCAGAGCTGCTCCTATCCAGTTGATACATCCACCCCCCTCCCCCCCTTCCCAGAGTCCAGAAAAAGTCCAGAACCTTGGGGTCACTGCATCCTGCCTGGTGGCGATGGCTTTCCAGCAGCGTGCTTGAGGAGGTCCACTTCACAGCTGCTTTCTGGTACTTTCTGATCCTGGGGAGCTCCTGCGAGCTTTGGCCCTTTCCTCCAGCTCTCTAGCATCCAGCCTGTCGCGTGGCTGCTGTCTCGCTCGCTCTATTTGAAGCCTGCCTCCCTCTCTCTCTCTCTCTCTCTCTCTCTCTCTCTCTCTCTCATGCACGCGGTTACAGAGGAGGGGCATCAGGGTTTGTGTTCAAGGCACCGATTGGCCAGAGTAAGGACTGAGAAAACATAGGGGCGCTTTGGATGGGGATTCCTGTGGTGTAAATATCAGCTGTATTATTATCGTAATTGTTTCTGCTCCATAATCCTCGGTGGTTATCTCAAAACAATGTGATGAGCTGCTCTGACTGGCTTGTGCTACTGGTCTGAATAATCAGCTGTCATTTACTAAGTATCCAGCCAATCAGCTTTTGTGATTTCTCTCCATTTCTATGTTTTTAATTGTCTTATATTGGCACATAATGACTGATTCTTCCCATAGTAACAGGCTCATAATAACAAAAGTAGGCCGACTGTAGTCCGTACAATAGTGCTCTGGATGCATGGTGGGATCTATACACGCCTGTATGTGTCTGTGTCTGTGTGTGTGTGTGTGCACCACTTGCATCTCACAAAATCTGGAACTCCAGAACACTGGAAGTATTTGAGGTTGGGGGGGGGGGGCGTAAATTTATTTCTTGGATTATAGGTTGTAGAGTTGATAACAATATGTCATCCCATATAAAATTCAAAAATCTGTAACACCTTCCTGTTCCAGATTTTGGGAAAGGCCTGAACAGATGTGCCCATGTGTGTGTGCGCGTGCGTGCTCACCTCCACGCACACACACATTCTCAGTGATGGTATCCCTCGCAGCCCTGACTGCTGTCACAATGTGTTACCGTGCTCCCCCCCCACCAATCCGCCCTCTCCGTGCTTCCGGCTAGGTGGGCGCTCATTCCCCCCCATCCCCCCCCCCCCCAGCCCTTAGCCCCGCCTGCCTGCTGCCAGGCCTGTTTGCTTGGAAACGGAAGATGTGGTAGCGACGTGTTTAAGCTGTGTGGGGGGGGGGTCATATATAACCCATCAGTTCCATTTCTGCTCATGGAATACAGGCTTGGTTATTATATATTATGTATAAAAAAAAATTTAAACTAACTTCACCTGACAATCCCTTAAGCCAAAAAGTGAGTGTTTAGTCTCCATCAGCTTTTTGCTTTTATTTTCTTTGCTTTGTTTTACTTGCATGGCTGAAATGCTTTTAACTTCATTTTTACTCGGCTAGAGATTTAGCTAGTTAGTCTCCCTGCTTGGGGGTTATTATACCCAGTCAACTGAACACTGAAATAAAACCTATATTAAATCATTTGTAGTTTTACAGCATATTTCACTTGCCTGTATTGAATTTGCATATAAATTAGCAGCATCTATTGCAGTGTAATTAGCTTGTAGCTATACACTCGGCAGTTGGTTAAAGTGTGTGTATGATATTTAAAGAGCACTGTCGCAAAGTTGTTGGACCGTGTCAGTGACGGACAGATGGTCAGGCGACAGTGTTGTTTGTTCAGAGCTGTGTTGGTCATTTATCGGCGCGGCTCCATTTCGGTGTGAATTTATTATTTCACAATAAGTCTGTTTTACAGTCATACTTTAACATGCAGCAAATTTTGGTTGTGAAAATAATAACAGTGCTAATTGCATACATATCTTTCTGTTACTCTTTTTTGTTTAGGCAGAACTGTCATCAGAACTCATTTGTATGCGGTTTTTTTTTTTTTTTTTTTTTGAAGAGAAATGTTGTTGTTAATGTTTTTATCCTGGGGGAGTTTTTGACGTTTTAAGCAGGGGGAATGATAAGGGTGAGCCATCGAGTGCTTCTCTCTGGATTTCTATCTCTTGTTGTCAAACGCGTGATTCACCGTTTACGTTTTCCTGTCCCTTTTTCCGAGTTCCCGCATAAATCGCAGCTGCGTCAAGCAGTGTAAAAAAAAAAACCTGCTTCCCTTTTGTCTGCCGTTCTTTGAATGGTGACAGTGGCGGTGATGTGGAGAGAATGGACTGCGTTCCTCGTAAATGTCACACAGCTCTCTGCCAATCTGCTTGGGTACCATTTTTATCTTAGAATTAGGCATCTTACTGACTCTGAGATTTGTAAAACAAAAACGGCTTTTTTTTTCCTTAACACGTTCGCCGCACTTCGGCTCACAGGACTGATGAGCAAGATGCCGCCGTGTGGTGGAACAGAAGCTGCCCTGTTGCCTGTGTGTGACGGAGGCAACCTCCGAAAAACGGCGTGACTGTCTGAACCGAAAGATAAGTCTGGCTTAGAAAGGATCGTCCTGGCCTGCGGTGAACGTGGGATGTGGGGCTAAGTTCTGCTGGAGAAGTATGTCCACATAATTCCCAGGATCGGTGGTCCTGAGTTATTTCACCCGGTCATAAAATCTCTTCTGTGCTGGACAAGTAACTTCCTGATAACTCGCTGCTACTCAAATGTCAGGTCATAACGGTGACAGAGTAAAAGTGGACCAGTGATGGTGCTCCTGGTGGTCAGGGTGCTTCAAAGAAGGTATCTCACTCCTGCGTGATGCTCCATTTGACCGGTTCAGGGCCGAATAATGCAGAACTCCGTTTGGACCGCCGAGTGCCAGAATGAGCCGGGGGTCCCTTTGAGTGCACCCCACCCATGATGGTAGGTGTCACGTATGAGGCTGTCTTTGATGGAGAGTAGGGGTGAGGTGTAGGGGGGCTGTACCATGTCAGTTCTATTCCCTTAGTAACACACCCTCCACTCCCACCGTCTTGCACATAACAGCGGGAGACTTAGCCGGTGATTAGAGAATGAAAAAAAACTGTTCCCTGCTACCAAAGTCACTCGTGTGGCACTAGAGTGTAATGAGCTACAGTGGTTTTGTCTGGCCTCTGTCATGAAATGGCACAAGATTGGAGAGTTGCAGTGTGTCTCTTTACAAGCGGTATATGATGAATGGGGGAGGGGTTCTGCTGACAGCTGCCTCTACTGCCTTGACCGTGGCTTACATGGGTGCAGCAGACCACCAGGCCCGAAAAACAAAGCCTAATCTCCTCAAGCCTGTGCTTATGCACAAGCTGCCCCATTCTTATGATGCTATAAGATGTTATGTCTACTTCTGTTATTTCAAATTTGGAACATTTCTCTTGGCCAATGGAATGGTTCTGAGCTTCGTGTAGTAGTGATGGAAACTAGCTTATTGACCTCAGCATACAGTGTCAGTGCCCACTGTCGGTGGTTCATGTCAGTTACCCATATGATAAGTACATGGGCTTAGAGTGGCTGGAAATGGCCCATGTCACACACCTGCGTCGTTACCCTCCAGGGAGGGACGCCATTTCCAGCACGACTGTTCCCCATTTAGAACTGGTTGCTGGGTGACTTGGTCAAATTTTGCAGCGTGAAAAAGGATGGGGTGCTTGGGGAAATGATATCTTATCCTGCAGCGTGTGGGATTACCGTGTGCCAAACCAATAACGTTCCCTAAGGACAAGGAACCGACAAAGTATCTACCAGGGGAGGGTGCCGATTGGCTGCCCACCGGGGAGACCCCACCAGCTGTAGCTTCTGTGGCTTCAGCCCGCTTTTCCCCAATCCTGTGCGTTATTACGTTACGTACCACCTCCGCTCGGCGAGTTTGAATATTCTGCCTGGGTTGTGTGGGCTCCCTGCAGGTACTCCAGGCGCCTCACACAGTGCGATGACATACAGTTAAGCTCATTGAAGAACAGAACTGCAAAAGAGACCCCCAGTGACCTAAGGTCAGGTTTCCTCATCATATGTTACAGGATTGGGAACCAAACCCCACTCAGTCCTCATGTAATCAAGGGCTTTCATTACATTTCCAGAAGTCTACAGAAATTCTCAAACGTATACTGTGGAGTGAGTGAGTTTTTAGAAATTTGCTCCTCAGTTGGCATCTCTAAATTGATTGTGTGTGTGTCTGTGTGTGGGGGGGCGTTTATGTATGTATTACATTGTGCGGACGAAATGTCCCCATAATGTGATAAAAACCTGTTATTTTGACATTGTGGGGACCATTTTTTATCGATCCCCACAAGTGGAAACTCAATTTTATAAAGGTCTGTAGTTGTAATGAAAAAACAGAAAATGTCGAAAGTCTTGTATTTTTTTTTGGTTACTTATGATTAAGGGCTGGGTAGGGGTTATGGTTGTCACGGTTGGGATTAGGGGTTTTTTCACAAAGATACGGTATATGTGTGTGTGCGTGTGCACGTTCTTGTATAGATCACTTTTGAGTACCAAAATGTCCCCAAAGTGCGGTAAAACTTGAAATTTCCCTACTTTTGAGGATAACTTTTTAGGTCCCCATTTGGAAAACCTCAGTTTTATAAAAATCTGTGAATGGAATCAAAAAAGTAAAAATGCCAAAAATCTTGTATTTGGGTTGGTTACTTATGGTTATGGTTATGGTTAAGGTTAGGGCTGGGTTGGGGTTAAGGGTGTCGTGATTGGGATTAGGGTTTTTCCCCATAGAAATGAATGGAAGGTCCCCATTTAGATATGTATGCGTTTGCGTGTGCGTTTGCGTGTGTGCGTGCCCTGTGATAGACTGGTATTCCTTCCAGGCTGAACCTCAGCCTCGTGCTGGTAAGGATTGGCTTCAGCAACGCCCCCCCCCCTTTCCCTTGTGGCTGTGTCTTGATAAGCAGTTGGACGATGGATGGATGGATCACTCTGTAACCCCTCGGCCACCTGGCCTCCCCCGCTTCCCGCCCCCCCCTGGCCGAGCTACTGTGACGTCAGTGCCCTTCGCCTTTCTGGCTGCAGATGGCCACCGATTCGTTCTGATGGCCCCTTGGAGCTGTCGTTCTGAATTAAAGCTCTGTACATGAGCTGGAAAGCACCTCCACCCTCATTATTATAATTCTCACTTTCCATCTGTTAATGCTACCTTCATGGGAGTTGCTGGTCGAATTACAGTTCATTGGCTAATAACAAAGGCGGATGCAGTGAACTATGAGGAAATACACCTTATCTAACGTGTTAATTACTGAGCTAATAATGCACCCTTTAAAGGTCACTTGGAAATGGTCATTATAGATTAATACCCAACTTTGGTAAGTATATTATATTCCTAATGTCTACTGTATAGAGGCAGTTTTCATTTGATTGTTTTTTGCCTGTTTAATATTGGTAACTTAATGTTTCTTGTCTGTGCTTTATAGGGGGGAGTGTCATGTGGTGTGGCCAGTGTGCCATGTGGTATAGGGGCATATCATGTGTGGTGGGCGTGTCATGTAGTGCAGAGGTGTGTCATGTGGTGTGAGGTCATGTTGTATTATGTGGTGAATGTGCCATGTGGTATCGGGGCATATCATGTGTGGCAGGCATGTCATGTAATGCAGAGGTATGTCATGTGGTGTGAGGTCATGTTGTATTACGTGGTGAATGTGCCATGTGGTATCGGGGCATATCATGTGTGGTGGGCATGTCATGTAGTGCAGAGGTGTGTCATGTGGTGTGAGGTCATGTTGTATTACGTGGTGAATGTGCCATGTGGTACTGCCTAGGGGCATATCATGTGTGGTGGGCGTGTCATGTGATGTGGTGGGCATGGCCTTGATGCTCCTCCTGCTTTTTTGTCTTCCAGGGTGTCGCGTGCCTCCTCGGTGCTGCTGTCCGACCCCTGTTTCCAGCTGAACTCCATCCGGCACCTCCTGGGAGAGAGTGAGCCTCCTGTCTCCGGGGCTGCCCCAGGCCCCTCCGAGCGCAAGCACTTCTCCCTGCACGCCTGTGAGTAGCCTCTCCACGCTGATATCCCGCTCCACCTGACAGGGGCACCACGTATTGTGGCCTTATACAGTCTCCGTTATCTGCTTGTACATTTTTCATGTTTCAAGGAACTTGTGTCGACAAATGTCAGTGAAGTTTTAAGTTAGAAAGTCCGCAGAGGTAGAACTCGAACTTCTCTTTGGAGCCAGCTGAGTGCTTTTAGCATTCCTTTGATTAATATTTAATTGAAATATATACCAAAGCCACTTTTTCTCCTCCATCTCTTTCTGAGCTTGTTGCTAATACAAGCCAAGGGCTTTCTTGGCAGTGTGGGCTGATACTGCAACCCCATCTCACACACGCATATTGAGGTTTTCTGATGTATTGAAATAAAGATCATGCATATTCTGCTCTCTTTAAAAGTCACCCTTTGGTTATTTTGCCAGTAACTTAATCCTGTAGTTTTTGTTGTTTCTTTCCAATCCAAAGTGCCTTTAGAGATATAGTCACTAGGACCCTCTTGATTGTCATGTTCCTAAGCAATTGCATACAATATTATTAAATTCTTTATTATTCACATATCGTCCTATACTGGCATATGCCCTGGCACCTATCCCCCCCACCAAAAACACCGTTTCTGCCTGTTTGGCATCGAGCAGGCTGCCTGATTGCGCCCTGACATCCCTCCGGCGCCACGGGAGAATGCGTCGGTGATTCACTTGTGCTCATTACCTCGGCGAGGCCCCGCTGTCGGCTTCGGACTTCTGTAGGCGTGGTGGAGTTCCTGCTTCTGCGCTGCCCACGGCACTGTTTTTTTTCCCATGGACTCAACTCATTTGTCAGAATTCGTGGCCACTGGGATTGCGAGCGTTTCGTTGCACGGAACACAAATGCATGATACGCAAGTTACCCGAGGGCGTAAAACCAGCCCTGGTGCTCTAATTCCAATTCGAGAGCTGAAGACTGGAATGCAAAGAACCTTGAGGGGGACCCGTTTAAATCAGCAATAAATGGGTCAGGATCAGCAGGGGAGTGTTGTGGAGTTTTGGGAATCAATTTCCCCAGTGGTGTGGTGTGGATTCATTCAAGTCGTCTTTATGTAAGTTTGCACGATCAGTCTGATATTAATTATCCAAACACAAAGGATGGATTGCCTCTCATTTGTAGTAATGCTTAAAATAATTAGTTTTCCCTGAAATGCGGTCGGCTGTGCGGCAGCTAATGACTGCAGGCTTTTATTCGTATCATTTCAAACAGAACAGTTGCAGCTCAGTTGATCCGGATTCCTGACACCATCACTTCCTGGGAGCCGATGGGTGGAACTGGCCTCCACCTCCTCCTTTTCTTCCTGCTTTGCCCCCCCCCCCCCCTTTCAGAAACCCCCAGCTTCTTCGTGAAGCACTCCTACATCTGAGCCTTGCCGCGATCTTTCAGGCGTCAGGGCGAGAGTGACGCGCTGTGGTTAGCGTCCAGCGGCACTGTCAAAGCGGGCGGCACAGTGAAAAAGCCCCGCGGTTATTAGCCAAACAGCGGGTACTATTGATCACCCATGAGCAATGGGGAGTCTGACAGGTGATGCCATCAGGATTGATTCTGCGTTATTGCCCGAAGCAGCTTGGTTATGTAAAATGAATCAACACCATGTCTCCGGCAATCGGAATTGAATATTTGCGTTCCTGTTTATTCCCCCCTATAAGCTGTGTACTAGAGGCAATAGAGCCTCAGCAGATGTCCACTGTGCACACTGGTTGGCCAGAAGCTGGATGGCAGTCTTCTAGTTCAGCTAATTTTGGATTGGGGCTAAAGAAGACCATCAGTGTCACTGACCACATCTATTCCCGGGTTTCATGAATTATTCCTGATTAAAAGTGACCGGCGCTGAACCTTGCGGCTATACTGTAGCTGCAGGTACATTTTTCACGCAAGGCTGCAGATCTCCTTAGTTCCCACGGGAACGGATTGGTCTCGAAGGAGACGCCCACATCGTCACGGGAAAGCCCTCATGCTCCTGGCCGAGATGTAATGGCCACCTTTTTTTTTCCATGGATGACTTTCCTCCACAAGAACTGGCACGTTCTAGGCAGTTGTATTTATTACATCGTTGTACTGTGAAGTTGCCTGGCTTGTGATTTTGCCCAAATTGCATTAAGTCACTTATCCGTCTATACTACTAGGCATCTTTACTGATGCTATTTAATTAAAGAACGTTTCTCAAGGATACAACCTCAGTAAATGCAAGGTCCCATTAGAGGTCCTGTCATTTTTGCCAGTAGTCAGTACATTTTTATCTGTTAATCAGAAGGTGTGAAGGTGTCAAGGACATTGTCATCTTGTGGGCAAATTAAATAGTCTGTTTTACATGCCATTCGCACTGCAGGAAGCCATCCTCATGTTTTTCCCAATTAGAGTGGAAATTGACTATTTCCCCTCCTGTTCACTCAGCCTTGGTTGTGTTTTTTGTGTTTTATTATACAGTTTAAAGGGGGCACAATAGCATGAAAAGAAATAGCGATGGATGGAACCGGGATGCAGGAGCCGTATCGATTTTTGTTCCGTTTCTGAAGACGTCAGCACGCAGGAGGGCCGGCCACTGACAGGATGCACTGAAAAGCATCCTTGGGAA
Source organism: Petrocephalus zakoni (assembly GCA_026774425.1). Taxonomy (NCBI): domain Eukaryota; kingdom Metazoa; phylum Chordata; class Actinopteri; order Osteoglossiformes; family Mormyridae; genus Petrocephalus; species Petrocephalus zakoni. The sequence continues at coordinate 4,452,986 of JAODKN010000127.1, read as the reverse complement.
GCTATCCGGTTGGTGTTCACTGGCACCGGCAAGCCGCTCTTTCATTATGGATGAATGTCGGCGCTAGTTAGAGCTCTCTGTGATGTGATGCGTCCTTCGGAAACGCACACGGGCCTGAGAGGCGGCGAAGGAAAAAAGTCGGCATTCCAATTGTCCCCTCTTCTACCGCAGACCTCCAACATCCAGACACGTTCTTCAAAATGGAGGAACTGCAGATTAACAGAATCTGCAATACATCCATAAGCCTAATACCTCCTTCCTGAAGTGTTGATGTCATTAGTTATTGGATTGTGTACACAATGGGTAACACGATGGCTCAGTGGGCAGCACTGTCGCCACACACCTCCAGGGCTGCTGGTTTGAATGCCTTTTCTGGCTCTGTGTGGGCTTTGTAAGTTGACCCTCGACAACCCAAAAATGTGACGTTGGGTGGACTGCTGTCTCTGAGTTGCTCTTACCGTGCTGCCTGTCAGGAACTGGCATCCCATCGAGACTGTCCCTCTTCCTTATACCCCGTGCTTTTTTGGATAGAGTCCAGGATCTCTTTGGCCCTGTTTTGGTTAAGCGGTTATGCACCGTGGATGGATTTTAAATTATTACCGCTCTCACCTTTAATTATCTGGGCGACTTTTTCTGTGCTTTCTGATTTCTTTATTTGCAATGCAATGACTTGATCCATCTACGTGACACCGCGGGTCGGACAGATCATGATGCAAGGCAAACAAGCTGGCAGTCGTGACCCTTAAAAGAGGGGGAAAAAGAAATCGATCAATGTTAATGGGAAAGCCTTGGGAATGTGATGGCTGTATTAACATGACAAAATGCCCCTAGAAGACTTAATTATTGAGATGTGATAAGAAAGTGAGCAAATTCATCCAATTTCCGAGGCTCGAGATTGATGATCTTTGATGGAGTTCACCTGTCTTCTTAATGCCTCCATTCCGTACGCCTGGAATTAGATATATGAAAAATGCCAGTTTTATATGAAGAATAGATTTAAATGTGTATCCCTCTTTAAATTGTAGATTGAAACTAAAAAAGTCCCCAGTAGTGCTTCTTAGTGCCCCGTGGAGCTAATGAACAGAATTGTTCCTGATATGCTCCACTATCCGCTTCTCAGCCACTGCCTCCAGTGGGTTCAGGGTCAGTCCTGTGATTAAGCTCTCCTGATGACTTATCCTGCTTCCCCAGCTGACCATAGCCACTGTGGATTGAAAAAGCTCGCTACACACATTAAGTCCTGAGCCTTTTCAGAAACTAAAATCCACTGTTGCTTTTCTCGTATGGTGCTGCTGTGCTGTCCTCCCAGTCCAGTCTGCTGTTCAGGAGGACCCCAAGGTCCTTGTACCACTGCACCACCTCCACTTCCTGTCCCCAGGTGATGACTGGTCTCAGGAACTCCTTGGCACAGCAGAAATCCACCACCAGCTTCTTTGTCTTGTGGGTGTTGAGCTGAAGGTGCTTCTGCACCACAACACCAAGTCCCCCACAGGCCTCCTGTTCTCTGACTCATCTCCAGTGTCGATGCACCCTGTGGCGGACGAGTCGTTGGAGGACATCTGTAGGTGGCATGAGTTGGTACCGTACTGGAAGTCCTGTGTGTAGAGGGTGAACATGGATAGTTCCCTGAGGTCCATCTCTGACGGAGTCCCACAGCCTTACCTGTTGGTCCAGGATGGATCTTATCTCTCTCCTTTTCATACCCATATATAGTATACAGTGATGTTCCATTTCTTCCCAACTGCCTTTCTGATATAATAGATTTTATTAGCATATTCTGGAAAATATTCATGCTTAATGACTTATTTATTATTAGAGATATCTCCTGCCGAAGGTACAGTCTGACACAGCTGTGGTAAAATATGGCCAGAATAGTTTTATTTAATTAATGTGTTCATTTGCGGGGCACTGAACTCGAACGTCCTGCATGACTCCCCTTGGCCGCAGTCTGAATGCTCAGGTGCAGCAGGGAGACTGCGTGTCTGATGAAGGTCTGCAGCAGGTCAAGCCCGGCCCCCCGCTGCTTTAATCATTTATTCTTGGTGACAATCAGTGGGCTGCTTCCGTCACACATCTAACTTTGGCTGAGACCTGCCCCTCCCACTGCTTGTTGTGCCCCTTCTCTCTGTGCGGGGGCCTCATGTCCCCTCCTTCCCAGCAGAAAGAACAGCTCGATATGAAGGAGTACATCAATACTCTGCTCACCTTTGCTTGAGTTTCTCTGGCTAGGGGGGCACCGGCATCTGATATCGTACGGACCAGCCAGTGTGGAGACGTCATGGCAGGCAGCCCCCCCCAATTTGGTGTAAATATGCACCGATCTCATAGTGCACTTGTCCTCAGTGGGCCCTGTCATTCTTCATAGTGGACAGGGCCGCCGTGATTGGCAGCATCAAGGGCCCGCATGCACATTACTTTGGAGCTCAGACAGGCATGAAATTGCATGAGGCGAGGATGTGACCGCAGATGGTTTGCTCCAAGGGGGCCGTAATTACCAGCTCGGTATGCCCGTCCGGTCCGACCCGGTCCGGGGGGGCCTCCGCTGGTCGCAGTGTGATGAATCGAGCGCCACATCATTTGCGGTGGGGCCCTTTCTCTGATCCGTGTTCTGAACAGATTTTCAAGGATGTTCCTGATGGCAACGGTACTTTTAGAAAACCACGTACTCTTCTGGAAGTGGATTAATCAATAAAATGGGGAAAAAAAGCATAATTTATACTCATGTGACTCAGTGTGGCATGATAAGTACTTAAAATTAGTCTTCAGATATGACCATGAACTGTGTTTTCTCAGATACTGACTACATCAGCGTGGAGGAGGCTCAGAAGGTGGAGCACATGCTGGCCTTCTTGACGGAGGAGTCCAAGCAAGCGGCGGCCAGCACAGCTGTGAGTAACCGGTGGAGCTTGGGTGTGCCACAAATAGTGTATAGACAGGGTTTGCCAGGGTGTGGCAGGGGCATGTTTTATGTGTTGGTGGGCCATGTTCACTGTGTGGATGGGGTTTGTCAGGGTATGGGGGGGGGGGGACATAGGATTCTGAATGTTGGTGGGGCATAGGATTCTGAATGTGGGTGGGGCATGTTCTTTGTGTCAATGGACCATGTTCACTGAGTGGGTGGGTCGTCGCAATATGGGAGGGGCACCATTTGTATATGGGAGGGGCATATTCTGTGAGTTAACGGGCCATGGTTTGTGTGTGGGCGAGGCTTACCAGACTATGGGAGGAACGTGTTCTTTACGTGGGCAGGACAAATTTTGTGTTGGTGGGCCAAGTTGAGTATAGGCACAGCTTGTCAGGGTATGGGAAGGGCATGTTCTATATACGGGTGGGGCATATACTGTATGTTAGTGGGCCATGTTCAGTGTGTAGGCATGCCTTGCCTGGTATGGGAAGGGCATCTTCAGTTTTAGGGCGGGGCATGTTCTGGTTCTATGCAAGGTGTTGGCAGTCACTTGCCGGATGCTACTGTTGTCCTCAGCTTGTTACTTTTCCCTTTTCCATTAGACCTCCCCGAGTGAGTTTTTGTTAATGATTGTTTTCGCAAACTTTGCACAGAAGTGGGGAGAAGGGCTCACAGAGTGCTATTAGATCCACCTCCCCCTCTCCAGGAGACACTTCTGACAGCTCTCAGGAACGCTTTTAAGCACTTTCTTGCCCCCTTGACCTGGCTTGCTGATAGAAGCTGTGGTTTCTAGCAGTGGAGGATCCTGGCCCCCGTCCTCCTGCTGCGTCCCTGGAGAAACAGACCAGCGCCTCTCTGTATCGGGCTACACAACACCATGAGTCCGGCCATGCGGCCGCTGGGTTGAGAGCTCATGTGGATGCCTCGGCTCGACTTACTTCCCTAAAGGAGCTTCTGAGGCTTGCATATTGGTACAGGTTTGAAAGATCTGAAACACTATAACATTCCCTAGATTGGTTTGTATTTAAGAGTGCTTTATTTGTCTATAAGTTTATCCTGGTGAAATAACATCAGGATGTTCCTCTTAAAGGGACAGAAATATTCCTACGTGTATATGTGTACCTGGAAGGGGGAGCATTTTTTAGAGGACACTTGTATGTGTGGTGTGGGGTGGGGTCTGATGTTGTATGAATGGGGTCATCTTGTGCATTTCAGCTGCTTGAACTTGGCATAGCGGACGGGCGGTTTGGTCACGTTGAGTCCTAAAGGCCTACCCACTCTCTGAAGTGTAGTTCTCCCTTTTTGGCATCGATCTGCTAAAGTTTAGACATAATATTTAGTGCTCTTTTTGTTTTTTCTTTATGGAATGTTTATTTTTGAAAGTAGGCTAATTTGTCATTATAAGTAGCACCCCCCCGTTCGACTAGGCTAAACTTTGCCAATCGACGGTCTCCTGTGAAATGCGCAGACCACGACATATTTAAAAACAGAACCGTGATGAATATGAACGTCCGAGCAGCTAATTAAACAAACCGTGGTGGATTGTTTTCGCACTGTTTGGCTATTGGCTGTGATGCAGACAGTGCGGCCACCTCAGGACGCTTGTCACCCCGTTAGTTAAAGAGTCCCGACTGTGCCCATCACGGGGGGGCCAGGCCCAAGCCGGATGAGAGTCGTTTTGTGAACACGGAGGAGCTTCCAAGGCCTGACGGAGCAAAGCAAGCCTGGGGCTCTCGTTAGCAAAACCCATCCAGTGCTAATTAGTCTGTCCTACAAGCTTCTGTTAATGTTGCCGTCACCATTGTTTGAAAAGCTGTCAAATTGCTCAGGGCCTTGGGGAGCTAGTTATGTCTGCTATCTGCCCCCACCCAGAGTCACATTCTACTGCACATTTGATGAGGCTCCACTGATAGTTTGTGGTGTTCAGCAACATTGTGCTTAGGCCCGACGCTCCAACAGGAAGCGGCAAGCCAGCTTGGTGTGAGCGCACCATCCCTGCAGCCGTCTCCCTGCCACGGGAGGTGGGGGTGTGTGGGGCGGAGGGCCGAGGAGGCCCTTGTCATTACCAGTAATTGTTCCATCCCGGCCAAGTCCGTCTGCGTGCCGCAGAGAGAACAAAGCCTTCTACTGCTGCTCATTGCTATTCCATTAAGCGGCCCTTACTGATATCGAGCATCTGCACTCTCTGCCCGCACGGAAAACACCCAGTGTTTCCATCCCTGAGTGCTTTCCGTCCTGCATTGGTCTGGTTCAGTTGTTCTCCATCTGCTTCTCCTACTCTCTGAGTTTGCTGGCAGAACACTGGACACCCCCCGGCAAAGATGAAAGATGGAGCCGGTTCTTGCAATTTTGGGGGCATGTGCATGAAAAAGAGCTCCTGGAGAGCCCCCACGCTTACGTAAGTCTGTGAGTTGAGCGCCCCCTCCTGCCCGGAGGCCGGCAGTCATCCCGTTTATCGACAGACCTATTCCTTTTGTTGGACCCTGTAACTCCTATCGTAGCATCAGAAGCCAAAAAGAATAACAAACGCCATCGTGAGATTAAAGATGTCAGCTGGCTCGTTATCGTAAACGTCGGGAGAGAAACATAAGTGCAGGGACCTCAATACATTTTGGTAACGGAAGCATAAAAGAGCTACATAAACTTTAAAGTAGGAGCTTCTTTTAGAGGATTTTCCATCCATGGCTGGATGTGGCTATAAAGTTAATGTTGTGTACACCCCCATCTAGTGTGGTAAACCTGGAAAATGAACTGAATTGGATTACAGTGGACTTTCAGTTTATATGAGAATTCAGTTGCAGTGTACCGTTTAGGATGCCTGGTGTTTTCTTTTTTTTGGGGGGGGGGTGGAATTCACTGCAGAGTTCAGTGCTCTTTCTTGCTGACATGTAAATAGGGTTGTTCTGGGTTTTGTTTTCGGCACAGGTGGGGGTAATACCGAGCATAGCTACAGCCTTGTGCTTTATCGCCTCATTCTACCTAGCTAGATCTTTGTGTTGGGCAGCCCACCCCACCCCCCATGGTCATCTCTGTCCTGTCGTCCATTGGAGCTCTCAAATTATTCCATGTCGATGGTGCATTTTTGCAACAAAGCGGCCTCTAGAAATTGCCCCCCACCCCCAACCCCCACCCGTTAACCATAAGGCGAAATTGCAGCTGTACGGATGAGGCGTTCCCTTTGTGTCTTCGTCGATTTTGATCGATGGCACTTGTCGCTGGCAAAAGCATAATGATCGAGCGCCCTTCGCGAAACTTGACACAGACGTAGTGCGGAGTGAGTAATGTAACAAGCCCTCTTTATTTTGCATTTCTGTGTCTTCACTGTTATTATCGTGATTATTCTTTCTGAGAACTGTCACTGTGAAACATTCCGCGATTAAAATGTTTGTGTTGCCGCTTATAAACACCCTACGTGGATTTCCACTGCCCGTAGCTTTCAGCTGCTAGGAGGGATTCGTTAAACGCCTGCCACAACCCCCCCCGGAAGAATACTTATAACACTGAGAGGCACTAATTTATGAAAATGGCTGAATTGTATGTGTTTTGTTTTTGCACAGAATATCAGAGAAGGGAAACTAGCATCTCTTTGGTTGTGGCTGTGGTCCTTAGGCTGTATTGTACGGTAATGGAGAGATGATGGATCTTGTTGGGTTCTTAAAGCTGTCAGATGCCTGAGAGGCCTTTAATTCAGCAGACAGGCTCTGTTAGGTGATGTGTTGTTTCTTCCCTGAGTACTCACCTATTACCTGTAGCCCAGCTTAGCATTATGCTCTGGCCAGTGTGGGGTAGGTGGCACAGTCATGCAGGTGAATACTTTAGCCATGAAACTATCTGGAAACATCTTTGGCAGACGGGATCTTTGTTACACGGAGTCCTTTGATTGTTGGTCCTTAAAACCCATAACTGCCTGAAGACCCACAGTGATGTTGAGTCACAATAAAGGTTCATAACATCCTTGTATAAGGGCCATCTTTTACATCTTTTAAAATGAAAACAAAAAATGAAACCTTAAATGATTTGGTGGATATATACTAAAAATAATTTATGAGATCATGACAGAAAAGAATTTGTTGTGCTGATGTGAAGAGTGAAAGGACTGTTAGGATAATCAGACCAGACTGGCAGTTACTTTAAATCAAACCTGGAGAGAAATCTGAGTGCTGCTTGTGGTAATATAATGAGATGAGAGGCGGTTGTGGGGGGGGTTTGGAGGTTTGGGGGCCAGGGGAGATGGGACACGGTGAGCCGGGACAGGGAGAGCCACCTCCAGACTTGGAACCTGCATAGCAAATTAGGGAATGTTTTGGGCCTCATCATTCAGACTCTAAACACACAATGTTTTTCCACCCCGTCTAAAATACCCTTTGATTCAGTCCTGTGTGAAGCTGAGGAGCGGTGGAGGGCAGCTCTGGTAAAATTCATGTATGATTTAAAAGTTTATCCCGGAAGGTTAACTGTAGCTTAGATACACGGGCATCAACCGTCCATCTGCCTATGGCATTATGGGATGCTGGGGGCTTAGTCAAGGGAGCATTGAGGCTGGTGGATTTTGCACTGGAGGTTGTGTGTTTTAATCCAGAACAAATGGGACGTACATTTGGAATCATTTACTGCAAAGCACACCCTGTTTTTTTCCGTTAGTTTGTGACAGTAAATGTATACTATTCACAACATGTGATTGATTTGTGTTAAATTTAAAAACAAACTATCGCAAGTCTTCAGATTCCCTCAGATGGGTCTATTCCTCTGGCCTCTGTGCTGTGGCTTTAATCCCATCCTGCTCAAGGAAGCTATAAATTAAACATTTATCAGAGCCAGTACAACGCAAACAGTAATTCAAACGCGGCGCATGTCACGCACTGACTTGTGCTTCATCAGCAATTTCTGCTGAGCAGATGGAGATGGAGGTGCAGAGCTCCATGGAGTGAACGGGACGATCTTGCTGACCTAAGGCCGTTGACTTATACCTCAGCCTTACCTCACAAAACATCACGAAGGCTAAAAAGGAAGTTGTGCTTTTCTGCCGAGTCAGTCTGTATATTATGAAAGTTTTGAATTATACCTCCCTAAAAAGAGAAGAGCCATTAAATCTTGAAGAATATATATAATGTATGAAATTCAGGGAACGTAGATTCAAATGCAGATTTTCATCACACTTTCAGTCTCATTTCTAGTCTTTAAGCACTTTTGATAGTCGGTGGGGTTCAGTGGGTCGCACTATTGCGTGGGGATTTGATCCCCCACCCCTGCTGTGTGTGTATGTGTGTGTGAGAGAGTTTACATGCCCTCCTCATATCACATGGGTTTTCCTCCCACAGTCCAGAGAGATGCAGGGAGGCTAATAGATAGTATGAGTGTGTGAGCATGTATATGGGTTATATAAGTCCTGTAACTCAACAAGTAGAGCAGTATGCTAGTAAGAAGATGCTCATTGGTTCAAATCCCATTTAGCTCACAAAAAATGTGCATGAAAACTATTAAAACTTAAAAATCCTTACCTTTGTTGTAAGCTGTTTTAGATAAATGGGTTATTAATCTGCCTATGTCTGCAAGGTTGGGATGGCTGGGATTTTATCATGTGGCCATTGAGCAAGGCCCTTAACCCTAATTGCTCCAGGAGCACCAGCTGACCCTATTCTCCTATTCCTATACTCACTTTGTGATACTTTGGACAAATGTGTCTGTAGAGTAAATAATGTCACTTTAAGAGGGTGGTGTGATAGACTGACCTAGCATTCAGTGTGTACCCTATACTGCCTGGGATAGACTCCAGGACCCTCTGCAACCCTGACCGACATAAGATGGATAAATGGATGATTGTTAGTTTCTGTCCTTTCTAAAACAATAGAAAAATACCCCATAGCTATATTATATTGCTAGATTAAGGCTATTCATACCTCGTTGTCACATGGAACGATGATCATAGTTACGTGATGCCAGCCGTAAAATTATCCATGGAAATGCTCTCAGAGGCAGGCCCAAGCTCCAGTTAGATCTGTGTAAGCACTATTGTCAGGCCACGAGCGTGTAGCACAATAAGTGCATTAGCATAAACAAACAGTGGTCGTAAACAAACACAGTATATAAGCCATTAAGTCTAGTTTGGCTTTGCAGAGTACATTAGATGGTACCCTGCATATTAACACAATAACTAAAAAGTAGGAACCTCAATTTGCTGAAGTCTTAAAGTAACAGAGTATTGACTAATGCAGAAAAATTCCTCTTATGAGGATAAGCAATACCATAAGATGCAGAGTATAATTCAAGCATGAAGCAAAATGCTAATGAAGAAATATGCATGTCTGGTCAGAAAATTCGAGAAGAGACTTCAGAAGAGATTTCAGAAGAGACATCTTCATTTGGAGCCCTTTGCAGGAAATTTGTTATAAAAAGGTGAAATATTCCCTGAGATATCCCTCTGCTAGAGGGCAGATAGTATTCTCCAGGTGAAGTTATTCAGTCTTTAATATGCAGCACATATTGTATTATTATTCTTTATCTAGCAGCATTTCCACCCGCTGAAAATGAAGCAGTTTTTCTGTACTTGTATTGATTAATGATTAAAAATAAATCATTAGTATTAAAAACTGCAAGTTATTTTTATGCTTAACTACCCTTTGTTTTCAGTGTCTTTATACATGCATTCATAAATTGATAGCATAATTGATCATAAACACATTTAAGCTTTGAAGAAGAACAGATGCAGTTTGTGTATTCTAGCACACCAACATAGGGTGAGGGGAATTATGATGGCACAGTTGTTCCTTTGTAAGTCAACAGAACTAATTAAATTAAATTGTTGTTATGGAAGCCTTTGTTTGCAGCTAAGCTATCGTTGGTAAACACAATCAGACAAAATTGATGATGATTTTTCTTTGTTTATTAATAAAAAACATTGGCACATGGACAGTTCTTACGGTATAATCAGTTTGACTTCCAGCAGAGATGCACAGATGACCATATCTGCAACCTGGAGACACTTGTGTCATTAGCTGATAGCCCCACTCGGGCATCCTGATTGGATGACTGAGAAGGAGAGTCATATGGGAAAAGAGCCACCAGCAATCTGTGGGAGCTCTGTCGTCCACACCAACTAGTTACCCCCCCCACCTCCGGACATATCACAAGGTTGAGTGAGCGGGACGATGTTCAGGTGTGACACGCCTACGAAACCCCAACTGTGTCATCTACTCTCTCAACACTGCATGTTCTGTGCGGTGAGGACTTGTCTGTCTCCATGGCAGAGTGATGGAGCAATGGAGAATTTAATTCCCGCTTCGCTGACACTGATGAAGGAAATCGATGCCTGGGGGGATTGGGGGGAGGAGTGGTTAAAGAATCCGCCAAGGACCGGGAAATCCTGGACGGCTTGTGAATCTGAAAAAAGCCTGCATTCTCAGTCCACTCGAAAATTGATGATACCGGTCGATACCCACGACTTTACTTCCTTCTCTGTTTCTCAAGCATGGTCCACTGTTGAAAATGTCCTTGATTGGTTTGATAAGGATGAAGATGCCCTTAATGATGTCATCAGCCTTCCCGGGCCAACTTCTGCTCCACATCTGCCCTCTCATCACATGGAGTTTTGCTCATCACCGTGGTAACAGCAGACACCCCTTGTAGAAATTCTCTGACGTCAGATGGGCGTTGCTCAGACGGGCGACAGATTTATCTGCCTGCTAATAGTACGATCATAACAGGGACATTATTGAGATAGACATCTGGGCTTGAGGGAATGTTGAAAAGAGCCAATGGACCCGTTACTTGGACGTCCTCTACATAGAATGAATTTACATGCCATGTTGCCCCACAGCACAGTCAAATAGTGTTTGAGAAGTTCACTTCTCTTACATGGCTAGGATAGAAGTACATGGAGACCATCCAGCATTGTATCAATGCGTCTTGCATCTCAGACCTTGGCCTGTCATCCATAGCCCTTACGCCCTTAATGGCTGAAGATGAGCGATGTGCTCACACACGTCAACAGTATCAATGTTCGGTCGGCGGGGTGCTGATGAAAAATTAATGGAGAGTAAAGGAAGCTGGAAAGCAATAGCGCGGCGGGTCGTTCCTATAGAGGACGTTTCCCTACATCTGCAAGAGAAGACTTGGGAGAGTTTGGGGTGGAGGGGGGGGGGATTTTGGGAGTTTGTATTTCCTTCAGCCCACAGCGGATGGCAAGCTGCAACCCAACCGTGTGTACTGTGGGGGCATGGTGACTTTGAGGATGGAAGGGCACCAAGGATGCAAGCAACAGGAGAGCAACTCCACTTTTCTCATTTAATTAATATTTATCATTTTTATACTGCTGTCTCTCCGGTGCAATATTTATTCTCGCTCCTTTGCCCTTCTGTTAATACCATGTGTGTCTATGCTATTTTCCACACTAGATGGCTTATCCTATTGCTCCAGATGTATTCTCCAGATGTTTTGTTTTACTTACTTGCATATGTGTTGCTGGTTAGAGTAGAGTAGAGTAGAATAGAATAGGGTTCTGCAATACTTAAAGTGCAATCAATAAAACTCTTGCCCTTGCCCTCTTGCTCTTTGTCGTGATGTCATATCCTGTTGCTGCTTCAAATGCCTTTGCAGACAGAGAAGTTTATGAGGGACACTTGCTGACGGACTGGCTGCCTACACATCTGAGTTTTTCCCCTGTCTACGAGCTGTCAGACCATTTGCTCCGACAGCCTTGGCCGAAGGGACTTTCAGACTGGATGTGGCTGAGTTGTACAAAGTAACTGAGTTTGTTGAAGGGTGCTGCTGGGATGCTGGGGCTCCATGGGGCCAGGCACGTGAGATCCCGGATCCTGTCAGACCTCCGTCATGCTCAGCTTCCCGTCTCCCTTCATGGGGAAATCAGCACGGACGCTTAGCTGATACTTACCCTCCTCTGCACTGCTCTCTACTCATTTCCATGAGAAGGTTTTGATGAATTAAATGTCTGGAGACTGACAAGAACCTTAAAATTCAGCTCTCCAATGGATGCGATGTGATGTATCCCCTCGTGTTTTTTTTTTGTTTGTTAATTAATTGTTTGATTTAAAATAGTCTTAGAGCCCGAGCTGGAGACACATTTTGCTCGGAGTGCCAGATGTAAACGTTTCATCTGTCCATCCATTGATCCTCTGGTGAGGCTTCTGTGAGTCGCAAGGGGCGAATTAAGGCTTTCAAAAGTGTATGTGGGTGGGATTTGCATGTGCTGTCAATCACCGTGCGTTTTAACCTAAGGGGAACCGATAAAGTATTGAGCAGAAGGTGGATTAAAGTAGCTTGTTGATGTGGCAGGTGATTGACAGAACACTGTGGTCTCATCACCTATGAGATACCAACGGTGATGTTCAGATGCCATTTAAACTCCAGTCTGGCCTTAAACCTGTACTGTTCTCACATAATGATTTCCATATAATCTCCACATCACTGTTCACTAACCATATTACAACTGAATGTATCGTGGTCCAACATTAGCAGGGTATGGGACTTCCTTCAACGCTGTTGATGTTTATTACCCTGTTTCATTTTCAACATAGTTCAGAAATGTCCTGAATGTAATGTATTTGTAGGCAATGCAGAAGTTGATGTGTGTGAATGTCACTTTAGTGAGTTTTTTTTATTCTCATTTCTGCAGTTCTTACTGTAATGGTATTTTAATCACTGGCAGTCCTGTTCATTCTCTCTCTCCCTCTCCCGCTGCTGTGGCATTTTGACCAGTTAGCATTAGTCTCCTTCAGTTCCGTTGGCCTGTTTATGCAAACAGCAGGGCAAGGGGTCAGGACAACTTAGCAATTATGCTGCCGATTCAGCATCCTGTTCTGTGGAGGAAGTCCATTATGAGGTTTAATTGCATCAGCATGGGTGGGAGAAGGGGCAGGGCCTATAGAAAGGACCAATGAGACACTGGGAGCACAACTTGAGTGACTGGACTTGTATCCTATGGAGCTGCAAAAAGGGCAGGGTCACAGCTTGTGGGTCATTCCAGTTTCCTTCAGTATTCCAGTGAACACTACTACATCCTGTTGGGAGGCACACACACCGTGCCAGTCCATCTCCTGTTTGATAATACCCTACCCTCTACCTTCATTCTCATCTCTCTTACTGTTGTTTTATCTGTCAAGGCACATATTGAGTGTGCATCTGAATTAAATAGCTCCTTTGTTTAGCTGCTAAAAATAAAACAATAAAAAAAACCAAGTGTCACATTAGATTTCCAGCAGCAGCTGAGGGATGACGGTGCTCGGCTTTTATGCCGCTGATACCGATGACAGCCTGGAGAGTGACGGGCCAGAAAGCAAAGTTATGGTTAGCGGAGCTGCAGTGCTAGCACATTTTATGTGATTGTTTGTTAGCTTTAATCTCAACTTGCTGAGTCTGTAACCATCACTTCTGTTTTCCCAGCCCACGAGTGAAGAGGATCTGTGTCCAATCTGCTACGCGCACCCGATTTCTGCAGTCTTCAAACCCTGCTCCCATAAGTCCTGCAAGTGAGTTTTTGTGCCTCTGAAGCCAAGCCCACACAGATCTATGCAAAACGCTCCTGAAACATCTTAGCAGTTTGGCTAATTCTTCATAGAGGATGTGTGATAGGTGGAACTTTTCTGAGAATGTATAAGTAACATGTAGGTGTGAATTTTACATTTTTTTTTATAGTATAGCAGAACATTACATATTTTTGAAACACATACTTTAACAGAAAATGCAGGGCATGGACAAAAAAAACATGCTAAAAAGTTGACTCACCATTGCAAGCACAGATGCGAAGGTAAGTCATAGTGTCTGGAATGCCAGTCAGCAGTATATGTCAGCTATGCTTTGACAATTAGCACTTTGATAAGTGAGATCTCAGAGTGACACGAGGCAGCCACAGAGCTTCGGAGGCCAAATGGGTCCCTGAATTGCTGGCATATCGGCCGCAAGAACAGTGGAATTTTTTAATGCACCACAAAGATCAGTCTTAAATCACAACAGTTTATGCCAAACATAATATGCTAGTATAGAGGCATTTATTAGCACAGTTGGTGAACACCCCAAAAGTATGACCTCCAAGGTCTTAATTAGGACCCCTGGGACCCAGCAGAAACTACCAATGCACAAAAACGCATGACCAGGTGTGAAGGGTACAGAACCTGAACCTCTGAGCTATGGAAAAAAGTAATATAATCTGACGAGTCATTTAGAGAAAACTAAATGATGTCTTCAGCCCACAATGTGGGGGATTTGCAATGGTGTGGGCAGCCAACTCGTGGGAGTCATTAGGTTCCATAATTGCTCTGCATGGTCATATAATGGCACTCCGTCTTGCGAGCACTGTTGTTTCAGGATGTTCCATATTCCAGGAGGTGGTTTCATGAACACCAGGTCTGAGTCAGAAACCTTCCATAGCCTCCCCAGTCGCATCATTAAACATCATTGAACCTTTATGGGAAGTTCTGGAGTGTGTAGTAGATACCAACCATCTTCACCCCTCATGAAAATAAAACCTTTTCTTCTTGTCCAATATCCCATGACACACAGTTTGGGACTTCTGTGACAATGTTCCAAAGATAATTTTATTAGGCCCTTGATACTAATATATTGTTATATCTTTTAATTATTTTGTCCACCCCAAGGACATGTTTATGACAAAGTTTTGACAATACCCTCGATAGGATGGGTAATCTACCCATGACCTAAGCAGTTGAGCAATACATATAGGAGATGATTGATTCTTTATGATCCCACTCACCAAGCTTCTTTGGTCCCATTTCTTCTTGCTGATTCCTGCGATTAACCATTCTTCCATTGCTTGTTAATGATACTGTGCTGATTGTTGGGGCCCTGAATGCCCAGTGAGACCCATACATCTTCTGTGTCCTCCTAGAGCCTGCATCAACCAGCACTTGATGAACAACAAGGACTGCTTCTTCTGCAAGGCCACCATAACTGGCGTTGAAGACTACAGCAAACCCGCCACTTCTTAGCAACTGTTCCAGCACTCACCCTTGGAGGGAGTGTGTGGGTTGGTGGGGTGGGGGGGATAGAACATCATCATATATACACACAGGTACATGACACATAGGTGAATGCATGCAGTACACACCCACCATGCCACCATTGTGCTTTTCTTTTACACAGTCGTCTGGGAGTTGAAGCGGGTGATTCTGACCCTGCCTCACCATGCACCATGACCTAACACCACTAGGGGATAGGGTTAGCGCTTGGGAGCAGAAACCGGTGATTCTGGCTCTGCCCTCACCATGCAACACCACCTATTACCACTAGGGGTTAGGGTTAGCGCTTGGGAGTGGAATCCGGTGATTCTGGTTCTGCCCTCACCATGCAACACCACCTAACACCACTAGGGGTTAAGGTTAGCATTTTGGAGCAGAAACCGGTGACTCTGGTTTGGCCCTCACCGTGCAACACCACATTACACCACTAGGGGTTAGGATTAGCGCTTGGGAGTAGAAACCGGTGACTCTGGCCCTGCCCTCACCCTGCAACACCACCCAACACCACTAGGGGTAACGGTTAGCGCTTGGGAGCAGAAACCAGTGACTCTGGCCCTGCCCTCACCCTGCAACACCACCCAACACCACTAGGGGTAAGGGTTAGCGCTTGGGAGCAGAAACCAGTGACTCTGGCCCTGCCCTCACCATGCAACACCACCTAACACCACTGGGGGGCTCAGCTCCAGCCTGTTGGCATGAGGGGGGTGAGAGGGGCTCAGATTCAGCCTTGCTATATTGGCTGCTGGCTGGGATGGCAGGGCTGCACCCACCCCCGTAGGGTCTGCCGTCTCCATGTTCTCAATTGGGGGGTGGGGGTGGTGTGCAATGGTCCAACAGTCTCTGCGAGGTACAGCCTTTTGTAGCAGCTAAATCACCCTTCAATGCTTCCCTTCATGTACCAGGCAGCCACAATCTCAATTCACCAGTTTATACAAAGCCATTTCACCCCCTTTCCTCAAGTTCACCTGTCTGTTGTTTCTTTTTTAATTAATCACTTAGCTGTGATTGGAGGAAGGTCTTCGGAGCCGTGCAATCGCTGACGGCTCCCCAAGGTGGTCCTGTACCTCTCGCGTGTCATTCATGTCCTCCCATCCCCTAGCCCAGCTCACCTGCTAAGTGTGCCACCTTGGATCTGAATGAAATCTCACTGTGCGCTCCCATGTACCACACTCACATGCCCGTCTTGACATGATTCACTGTGATTATGTCACTTTTATTTTTTATTTTTTTACAAAGCACATCTCTGTGTATTCTCCTATCGAGTGTGGTGCTTTTGAACTGAAAAAATAATGATTTAAGAGAAATCCTTTTAGTTGTTTCTGCTCTTAATAAGATACCTCCCCCTCCACCCAAAAAAAATAAATCATTTTGTCTGAAATAAAACGATGGGTGGGGGTTTTGCCTCACAAGGGTCCCTGAAGAGACATGGCCACTGAAACATGAGCTTACTTTGTGACCTCACAGAGGGCCAGAAAACACCCATCAAACTGCCTATCACCATTTTTTTTTAAAGGTTTGCCACGGTACTGAAATATGGTTTTATACACCAAAAAAAATGAAACGTCATGTTGCATTCATGACTGTTGATTTCACTCAGATTAACCGCGTGTGATTGGCTGGGACGCCTTGTTCTCAGGTAAAGAGGCTTGGTGATGGAAGGTGGGGTTGGCTGGGACTGTTTATCCACATTAAATAAGGGAACTCCCGCCGCTTTATAGGGATGGTACCTTACCTGCGCAGCCATGTGTGAGTGCGTGCATGCATGTGCGAGTGCACGTGTGTGAAAATGAATTTGACGGTTCCTGAGACAAAGGCTTTTGCGTTACTTGTCGTGGGAACTGTAGATTGTATAAGCAATACTAAGTGGACTGTTTTCTTTTCCTTTGTTGCGAGGGGAGTGGTTTATTGCTTTTTATTTTCCTCTTTGTGAGTGAGAGTGCACATATATTGTTGGTGTAACGGCATTAAATTATTTATCCTGAGCGGATGACTGTCTTGCGTGTGGTTTTTTTCCCCCCTGCCATCCTCTGTGGAGGAGGGATTCATCGCTCACCTTCTGCATAACCTTCTGCATGAGTTTCTCAAGTGCATCCTTAAAAACAAACGAACAACATCCTGGTAACATTTGGCATTTGCAGAAATTACCAAGAAAGGTAAGACCGACGCCAACTGGACCAGTATCCTGTACCTCTATTGCCATTTTCTTTACCACAGG
>JAODKN010000127.1:4397153-4407412 GCA_026774425.1 Petrocephalus zakoni | reverse complement strand
TCCCCAGGATCCAGCATCAGTCATGCCTTGTTTGCGCTGAGAGCACTGATGCTGGTGTGAAGCTCTGATTTGCGACAGATCCCGCTCTCCATGCCGTCTGTCGGCCCGAAAGATCCTGGCAGGACACCTTGTCCTCCATTGATTCCATTGAAGGTCCACAACAAGGAACAGTTGTTGGTCTGTGCAGTGGAATGGAATGTTCTGGAACAAACCGTCTGGGCCAATGATAGTGACAGTGCAGCTCAGCTGTGGAGATAACTGCATCAGTGACATAAAGAATATGTGTGCCGTTTATATAACTGTACAGTTAGAACAATCGTACGGCAGAATCTTAACTTCTTACCATTTCAGAGCGGGAAACCAGTATGGTAACATTCCAGAGACTGGGAGAGCACGCATTCATTTGCCATTTGACTCGTTCATTAGAAGCTGTTTCATCCTTGGCTGAGTAATTGCTTCCTAATTGGTCTGAGGCCAAACAAGATAACTCCTGAAATCTAATTAACTGTGCCATTTCCCTAATCCCATGCTGGAGCCCAAATGGGGATATGGTGTCGAAATGTCAATTACAAAAAGTTGAGTAATGCAAGATTAATTTCGTATTTGATGATAAAACATGAATTTATTAATGTTTACCAGCAACTTAGTTGGGGCATGTCTGTGTGAAGAAATGTCCAGGTTGAGAGCCAGGGCCTTCGGATTCTCATTGGGGAAGATGCATCCGGATAAATACAGGGCTTCTGTTTTAACATGAGGAAGGATTCTTTCAACTACAGAAAAATCGCGATCAAATGTAACAGTGCCGATTATCATCCTGAATGTTCAAAATCGTGCAGGGCATTGTATCTGGTACTAAGGTGCTATGCGGTAGGGGGCCAGTGCAGGCCTCAGTGGGTTAGGCCACGATGACTGTAATTAGAAGGTCACTAATTTAAATCCCCTTCTCAGTAAGGCCCTTACCCGCCCTCCCCCCAAAAATGCTCTAGGGGGGCCAGATAAACGTGCACTGAGACCCCAAAGCTTAATTTGTCACCTATATGTATGGTCGTGTGTTTTTAAATAGAGCAAGATGTGGGAAGATCTGAATTCCAATGGAGTTGTGTAAATGGAAAAAAATAAAGCATCATTTCATTTCTCCAGCGTGTCACCCCCTTAGAGTCTAGCTAGAAAATCTTTTGAGCTGAGCTTTTGTGTTGGTGATTAAAAAGACAATTGGGCCCCCGTTTGTCTTTCTGCTCCTGAGAGAGCTTAGCACGGCGCTGCGGCCTGACTGATGTTTCAGGAGGGTGCTATCAAGCCTGACAGAGAGGGGGAAAATTACAAGATCAGCCCACAAGGAGACCACAGCCGTCAGTGCATCGGGGGCTCAGCATGGCTCCATCTCGGCAGGCGCAGCTCGCCACGGCGACGGTCTCCCGGTAACGGATGGGCGTTTCTGCTACCGCTAAAAAACACCCAAAACTTAACCACATGCTGAACGTGAGTGAGTCTGGGCGAGGCAGCCCGTATGTTGAGTAGATTAGAATCTACTGAGCGTTAATTAGAATCCAACTTGCTGTTGTAGCGCCGATTTGGTCTTGCTGCCATGCCACTGGAAGTGTAGTCACAGGGGGCACCATTTCTCATCTCTTGACGTTTATATAGTTGAGCGATAATATCTTCTCCAAAATGACACCCTGAGAAGGTCTGGCTGTTAGCATCTCATTGGGTTGGCAATAAACATATTCAAAGTGATTGCTTCTAAATAATAACAATATTTCCTATAAAACAAATAAGTAGATCCACCCCCTAACCATACTGTATATGTCAAAGCATGCATGACAAGATTGTAAGGCCGATGACTAAAGTTTTACATTTTAAGCTGATTCTGACACTCCTACCAACTGGACTTAATATACTTGATATATCTTTTAATATGATCCATGTACAATGAAAGTGTATCCCATTTTCAAAGATATATATGCATCTCTGGCTGGAGCAAGATTGAAGGAGACGAAACTGAAATTAATAATTCTCTTACAAAATATATATGAAGCTGCAATGTCCTCAGATGCACAATAATTTATTTTTTTTAAATGATGGCATTATCCAGCTAAAGTACTGTAGTATTTATGTTGAGTAGATATGAGTACACCAGGAAGAAGGTCACATTCTTGCACTACCTTGCTGAAATTTATATATATTTGTTAATATTACTGGCGGGCTGGACTGATAAGCGTGGTGCCATCAACAACGTAAGATAAAGCTGTTTTGGTGTTGAGGGAGAAAAGGCTGCCACAAGGTGATGTGATGAAGAAGGAGCATGGAGACTGATAGAAAATGTTAGAATGCCAAAGGAATCCTAGCTGCACTCGGACATTTATGGGCTCCTGAGAGCACATCACCAGTTTTAAAATGAAGTTGTCTGCTTTTTCCAGACCTTGTTATTGATCAGTCCCCAGTAGTTTATCTACACTTGTTTGTTTTTGGGTGTACACTAATTGCAGGTATTGTTGTTTGCATTGAGTCACTGTTCTTGTGTATTGTATTGTATTGTATTTATTTATTTATTTATTTTTAAGATCGATTTCCCTACCCTTACTTCTGGCTGTCAGATGTTCTGAAGAACCGCAATTTTGTTTCATGTGCGTGAGATCACTATGAAGTGACATTCACCTAATACTCTACCTGGGACAACAATGCCACATTTTTACCGATTTTGTCCTTTTTAATGATCGCCATCCTGGCAGCAACATGAAAGATGTCATTAATAATGTATTTTTTATTTTGCATCTTCTATTTAGAGTCATCGTTTCCACTTAGTTGAAGGTGATTAATTGTCAGGTGATAAAATTTACTGATGGTGCGGAACCTGCCTGGAAAAGGACGTGTCAGAATAACTGCAGCTCATTGAGAGAAGACTAGTTAGTGTGTGTTTAAATATGGCAGCAGAGGGTTAGTGCGAGAAATGCCCCAGGATTCTTGGACAACTTCTCTAGTCTCTCTGAACCGAGTTCCAGACAGCTCAGGGCTGAGATGATTCAATACGTGAGGGACCTCATTCTTAGGAACAGATCAATAGCACCACTTTGGACTTGGCCACATCTGAGTGCATTATAAATAAATCGAACACACTACTTTAGCAATGTAGTCTTATTCTATGTCGCTGTGCATTAGAGGACTGGTGCAAACGGAGGCAATGGGGAAATTAAAATGAAAAACACTTAGGATTTATATAAAAGTAGATTAAACTGATTCTCAGCTATGTAGGTCAGAAAATGCCAGCGACATGTGATTTTAGGTTACTTTGAAACAGGCATTCTTTTAAAAATGTACATGCTGCCGAATCATTATATCCACCCAGCCAGTATCAAAGTGATATTTTGGGTCAGAAAAGCCTTGGATAAACTGCAGTTTAATCAAAGCGTATCATGAAAAACCTCCATTATATCCATTAATTCCATTATAAAAATGATTTTGTTTTTATTCTGTTAGGGACATGTGGAGCCTTTTGTTTTTGGAACAAAAGTATTTGTTGATGCCTAAATTAATGTTGAGTAAAATAAAGCAGGTGATACACATTTTGGAGTAAAGAAACCAGACATGCGTACTAAACGCCACAATTTACAGAACTTCTATCGCAGACAGGGGTAAGTAATCGTAATCGTAAGTAAAACGTAATCTGATATATATTTCTTTCATATTTTTCAGATGTTTGGAAAGACTTTTTTTTTTAGAGGGAGCCTAGTACGTCCAGTGTTGAATTTCTGCATTCAGAGCACCGTGGCTCGCTTTCCAAATTCACTGTCCCAGCTTCTCCACCCCGACGTACCGCGAGAAGCGTTACTAAGCTGAGGAGCTCCTGTTACCTCATTCTCCCGGGACTGCAGATGCTGAGTGCTCAGAAGATGAATCAGTTTGTGTTGCCTTCTGAGGAGCTTCCTGCAGCCGCTGCTAATCGCTAATAGAATACAAATATCTCTATAAGCCTACTTTGTCCTCTGATATATGCTTATACGCAACTGTTTTTTCTTTCTCACAAATAAGAACTGCCTGTTGTCACTGCATACAAACCAAAGATTGACATGTACCCCCCCCACCAGGATGCAGGGAGCTCCGTCATGAAATTGTGATTTTTTTTTCCCCCCCACTTATTTATTTATTTACTTTTTGTGTCAGGGGTCATCTACCATTTCTTGTCACAAATCTCACGGGAAATATCAAAATTTCTCTAGGAACATGCTGCTAGAGGGTAAAGCCGGTAGCCCTGGTATGGTCAGAGAGGAGGAATGAGGCTCTTCTGTGTGTGCCCCCGCTCCCCAACGAACTTTGTTTGCTTATTTTTGGTTAGCAAGCGGTAAGAGCTGTCACTGCAAGTAAGTTGGTAATCTGTGATCATCTCTGAGCAAGTATCTCTGCCATCTTATGTATATTTACATACATAACTGATTTTAAATATTGTCAGGATTATCCTTTTTTATTTATTCTATTGTATTTTATGTCTTGCATATTGTACATATGTGTAATAGACACAGAGTAAACATCACAGGGGCCTCTGGTGCCATTGCCAGGTCTTGACATATACTTAAATGATCAGGTTTAATTAGATGTCCGCTTCATTTTGTTATTGTATAAAAATGTTCAAATGTCAACAACTTGACTTTGAAACTATGAAATGTTGAAGGTCAGCAGAGCCTTGATTATGTGAACATGACTCCTATTGTCATGACACTGATAAAATAAAACACCGCTGTACACCATTACAGGTGCAGTCGATAAAACTGTATATCTATAAAAGACAATAACTTGACCCTGACATAGCACCCCATGTCACCAGCTAATCTTGTCAAAGTGTGGAACGTAGCTGTTCAAATAAATCGACATCTTCATTTATGGAGTTTCGGGTAATGTTAAGAATCGTACACCTGGAGCTTATACACTGTGATAACTGATCGGCTGTTAAAATGTCATAGGGGCCTTGCACAGGCCGAAGGGCATCTGTTAAAATTCACATGATGGACCTATGAGATGAAGAAGGGAATTCCATTTTTTATTAATTATACAGAAAAACCATATGCTGTTTTTTTCTCATTGGTAAGGAACAGGCTGTTTAGAGGCACTTCAAAAAAACGGCAGGGTCCGATAATGATTATGAGGAAGCACATTACCGCATTGACCTCCAAACCCCTCCAGCATGAAGGCTCACAGCAGCAGCTGTTGCAAAAACTACTACCCTTTTCTCTTTGTGCCCCATTCAAGTCTAAATTAGTCATCCAACAATTATTATGCATTGTGCACTACATACATTATACTCATCAAGAGTAACCTCTTGTACATAAGGTTCAGAATTGCTCTTCAACAGAGTGGTAGTTGAAGAGGTCCTATTGATCATTGTTTCCCAACCCGGTCCTTGGGGACCCCAAGGCAGTCCACGTTTTTGCTCCTGGCTTAGGGATCTGGGAGGACGCAAAAATGTGGACTGTCTGGGAGTGCCCGAGGACGGGGTTGGGAAAACCTGCTGTAGATAAACTGTAGCAGGTGCACTGAATCCACTGCATCACTAACAAAGCACCTTGTTATAAGACAGGTCCTCCACACTGTGCCGGTATCAGCTTTAATATTCCCCAATAGCTTTTGCTTACCTACAGGCTGCACACACATGCAGTTCAGGCATACAAAACAGATCCTTAATAAACACGCTCACATATCAGTTCCTTCTCCTCTGAACATGCAGACCCACTCCACTGGCAGCTATAAGCAGGACATCTAGCACGTGAGAAATACATTCGGGTCTGAAATGGCAGCTATGCTGATTCCCTGTTTTGTTGTGGACTGCAGTATGGCAGGATAGTTGGGATCTGGTGAGGCTTCTAGATCTGACGATTTTATTTTTGAAATCTCAAGAAGATTCCAGAGTAATGTTAAGGAGGGAATATGGCAAATTAATAAATGCATTTTTTTCTTTTCACATTTTATGATAAAGGTCACAGGAGACAATGTGAAACATTACGTAACAACACTATTCTTGAATCCGGATGATGCAATAGAGATGATTCACTTTTACTTTTGCAATTTCTGAGCAGGAGGGAGGGAACATGCAAAGTCATCAAAGTCGGTTTTCTTGGATTGGTTAAATACTGGCAGATGTGAGCATCCATCCATCTATCCATCCATACATCCATCCATCTTCTGTAGCCACTTGTCCTTTTTAGGGTTGCAAGGGGTCCAGCGCCTATCCCAGAGAGTACGGGTGCAAGGCAAGGAACAACCCAATATGGGGCATCAACCCAAATTTGATAACTCCAATTCACCTTAGCATTTTTGGACTCTAGGGGGAAGCTGAAGTATCTGGAGAAAATCCCATGACAACATGGGGAGAGCATGCAAACTCCACACACATGAAGCCGTGATGGGACCAGGATTTGAGTCTCCAGAGGTATGAGGCAACACCGAACCACTGCTCTACCATGCCAGTCTTATCACATGTGAACAGAGCAGTAGCGCTTTACCTATTGAGGAATGCCATCCTAGCCATGTACAATACTCAGTGAAACGAAATGACATTCCTCCTGGGACCACAGTGCAACATTCTTGAGATGACAGACATTACAGTGCTAAAAAAAGAGTTTTGGAATAATTTACAATTTTGCAAAAATTTCCTGTACAGTTATCAATAATTTAAGGGGAGGTTGATACAGAGGTCTATACAGACATTATATTACAACATAACATACATACATATTACATTTTCTATTGCATCTTTGAAAGAGGTTCTGTGTTACTGTTGCATCATTTCTAACCATAGGTGTTCGTAGCACTGCAGCAAATTTAAATTGCTTATGCTCCAAAACAAGGCCTTTAACTTCCTTCCACCATTGTGCCCCAGGAGGTGTTTTTAAACACCTGTCTTGAAGCACTGTACCTTCTGAATGCTCATAAGGGTTTATTAGCAGTAGTGTGAATAGAATACAAACATCTTCAAATCTCCTAACTTTGGACCATAGACAAGATTGTTTCTGTTTTTCTTTACAAATAAAGCAGTAATTCCATTCCCCACAAAATAAAGCAGACGGGCTTATAAACCTTCAGGAATCCTCAAGGCTGAGCGTTGTGGAATCCTTTCTTTTATTTGTTATGATTCCGGTTTCAGAAATAAGCTTTTTACTGCTGTGTTGGCCACATACTGTACCCATGTGCACTTGTTCAGCGGGCACTTTAAAAATCCCACCGCAACACCAAAAGATCAGACAGTGCCTTTGGGTGTACTAATATATATTTTCACCTTGTCGCTATTCGCACCAAACCTTAAGATCGACCTTCATTAGTTTCTAGTTTATCTGAGCTGAAGCCACGTTTGCGTGCTGTATATATCCATGTATCTCAAGTTTCCATCTTTCGGTTGCTTTTAAAATATGGAGCTAATTGCGTGCAGCTGTGACCGGTGGCGGTTATGCATAAGGCCTAATGGATAACGCGTCTACCTACAGATTAAGGGGTTTAGAGCGCTCTGCGGTCAATAACAAGCTTCAAGATAAACAAGCTATTAATCAGAAAACCTCATTGCAGCTAGAATGTCTTGCACGGGGGCCGCAGGTAACTTCGGGGATGGGGGGTGGGCTCTTAACCTAAAAAAATGCAAGCTTAAGCCTCAGGAGAAGCCTACTTAGCCTAAAGTGTATCAGTGCAATATGCAGCTTTGAGAAGGTATCAGCGAGCCACTGATATGTTACCTAGATTAGATGAATGCATTGATAATTGATGGTAATGGCCTGGTTTTTTCATTAAAACCTTATTCAGTGACTAATTAGGGAACTTAATTATATATTTGCTATGAAAAGAAAGTCACGTCCACTTGTCTGTTTGCTTTTTAAAAAGATATGGCCAGATAGTCAGATATAACCATTTGTTAAAGAAAACATAGATGTAATTCAGTTTTTTTGCATTTGTTCATCGCTGCATTCTCCATGATGCTCCAAAAGTCCCCAGTGCCCCCCTGTGCTGCGGCCCACACATGAGACTGGCACCACCTATAGGAATAAAGCATGTCCTTTCATACTTCATGAGGTGAATCTTTTGTGTTGTGCAGACAGTGTTATTTCCGGGGGATATTCCCTATAAATTTCCACCTTTGGGAGAATTTCCTTCTTGCTACACTGCATCATGCATGTGCTCTGTTAAATGATTCATGAGCTATACGCCAAATGAGATATTATAGAAAGCATGCCTCCTCACCACAACCAATTCCTCCATTCTCTGTTCTTTTTTCCAGTCTGTCAGATACTCATAAAATAATGTAATGGCCATATATTGTCTCATCCAAAATAGTTTATTTTGTTGTAGGTGCACTAATAAAATCTCAGGAGAAATTGGTGGATTTGTTTGTAGAGACAAATAGCAGTAAATATTTGGTTTAATGTCAGATTTCTTGACAGAGATCTTAGAAAATGTGCCCATTGAACACCAGCTGAAACACAAATAATAGACCACTGGACGGGACAGATCTTTCCCTCAAAAAGCAGAATGTCTCTCTTCATAAGAAAACACTTACTAATATTAAGAAAATGACTAATAAGCTGCAAGTGCAATGCAAACAGTGACTCTTAATAGATACCAGTCAGTTTTGGCAAATTCATTGTTGTCATTGTCTGAGGAACATAAGGTTAGCTTAATTTGTATCTCTGCACCACTGATGAAATATATCTGGTTGTCCTGGTTTTGCATTCTGTGTTTTACCAACATGTACCATTATCAAATCCAGGATAATTTACATTATTTATGGGACACTTAGGACTACTTGCAACAAGACAGTTTCTGTGCATATAAGAATATTAAAAATATATTTGGTTCAGCTAATACATTCTAACTGATTGTTTAATTCTGGAATGACAATTGAATTTATATAGTACCCGAAGAACAGTAATGTTTACTAAATCTTAAACTTAGTGTTAAACTTAATGAATTGTGGATATAGAGGTAATAAAGGCAAACTGCATTCCTCCCGAGAAGCAGTTTATCAGACCCGTTTCTTGTACTGCCCTTGCTTGGGCGGTAGCTAAGAACAGAGAATATGTAATTGGCCTTAATAAAGCAGGTGGCCAAGAAACATGAAGAGAGAGAGAGGCAGTAAGGACTGGCATTTGCCTTTTTTCGACAGGGGAGTTTATAACAGCCTAGGCACATAATGATGGCTTGTAGCGCCCCCACATGAGAATGATCGCTTTGGCTGAAGGATGTGTCGCACAGCCCCGTGACTTTGCAATCAGGTGGTGCCAGGACCTGTCAGCCCTCTCTATTTCACTCAGCAACAAATTTTCATTAGAGATGTGCATAACTGCAGAAAGATCACTGCTGGGACAATAGTAACCTGTTCAACACAAATAATGATAACCATTTAGAAATGGAAGGCTGCGGTGAAGATGTAATCAGGGATCATCTTTAATTATGCAAGAGACAATCTGTCCTTGAGAACCAAACATCCTAAGTCAGGGGTGGCCAATCTTATCTGCAAATGGCCGCTGTGTATGTGGGTTTTCGCTGCAACTCTCTAATTAGGTTACTAATTAGAGAACTGATTCACCGAAGAGTCCTCACACCTGGGTTTGAACAGCTGACCTAAAGGTTATCCCAGAAATCTGCATACACACCGGCCCTTTGCGGGTAAGATTACCCACCCCTGCCCTAAGTGATTACACACCCGGGTCACCCGGAATGTCATTTAAGGTTATGAATGTGCTTCAATGTGAACTGAACAAAGTTATATGAAAATCTCACTAGTAGCCTTTAGGCAGCATAAACAAAGTTTCAAAACAAAAGAATCAAACTTTTAATTAAATGTTTTGATTATATGTGTATATAAGAAATTTTACTAAAACAATATTCCCAATGTAACTTTGTCATTAGTAAGATTAACGCTTAGCCTGACACTTCATTAGTAACAATTATTTTGCTTCAGGTTGTTTTGCTGTTTTAAAGGTCAAATTGGAATTTAACTCTTCCTACCCTGTGAGGAGTTGGTTAGGACCGTGTTTCCCCCTGACGGTCCACATTTTTGCTCCCTCCCAGCTCTCTGCCAGACAGTCCACATTTAGCAAGAACGTGGACGATCTGGGCCTCCCCAAGGACCAGTTTGAGGAACACTGGTTTAGGGTATCCCTCCGTCCATCATTTTTTTCCCCCGTCATTTTCCGTCCACCTTTCATGCATAGTTAATTGCAGTGCTCAATTACGCCAATAATTTCTGTGAGCTGCCAAATGTAGTGCAGCCTCATCCTCAAGAACAT
>JAODKN010000127.1:4368649-4396961 GCA_026774425.1 Petrocephalus zakoni | reverse complement strand
TAGGTGTGAGTGTGCCCTGCGATGGGTTGGTGCCCCATCCTGGGTTGTTCCCTGCCTTGTGCCCGTAGGTGTGAGTGTGCCCTGCAATGGGCTGTGTCCCACCCTGGGTTGTTCCCTACCTTGTACCCCCGCGGCCCTGAATAGTTTCCTGAATGGTTTCAGGAAATGGATGTATATTTGCCCTTAAATCTATAGGGTCCTTAACCATTATTTCAAATAATTACCTCTCTGAACCTCACTAAATTATAATTGCAAAAATGAACTGGGAAACAGTTGGATGGATGAGAGAAGAAAGTTTGACAATAGCTCAGTAACACCTTATATAATTATTCTTCTCATGGTATTATAGGAAAACAGCATTGGACATATGTAATTCAACACTTACTGTAAATATGAGACTTAGGCATAAAACTGCAACTCCTGTGAAAAATAGGAAATGTTATGGAGAATGGTCATTGAAAATGGTTTACATTTTGAGGCACCATTTCGGTAACAGTTAACTTTGGCTTTACACTGAACTAGGCCACTCGTTGTCTGAAATTAGCTTTGATGTAAAACTAAGTCAGGTATCCGGATGTACAGTAACAGACAAGGGTGGCGCTTGCTGATCCAAGTCGGGGAGGACAGCATTTCATCACCTGCTACTATCATAATGTACAAAGAGAATTAGGAAGACTTTCTCTAGTAACAATCTGCATAATTATTCCCTAATAATTATTCTCCGGTTTGGCTGATTCACATGAGGGGTTTGGACTGTTTCCTCATACCTCTTGGACTAGGGTTCGAGTGTCTGCCAGTTTAGGTGGGGTTTGCTCTGGGTTCTCTGGTTTCCGCCACAGTCCGAAAACATGCTGCGGTTAATTGGAGTTACCAAATTGCCCGTAGGTGCACATGTGTGCGTGTGCCCAGTGATGGGTTAGCGCCCCATCCCGGATTTTTCTGTGCCTTGCAACCATATCTTCTGGGACAGGCTACGGACCCCCGCGGACCTGAATAGGACTGAATAAGGCAGGTGCAGAAGATGGATGGATGAAAGAATGGATATGAGTAACAGTTTTTTGTTTCACTGGTGGAGAAGGCACACAGAGTTTTATGTTAAATTACAATAACGATGTTCTATTGTTTTGTTTTTGCAGCGAACCAATATAGTGGCACAAGCTATATTCCAAAAAGAGCTTAATAATAAAATAAATAAATAATAATATAATAATAATAAACGATTAACCTAATTAAATATTTACTGATGCTGTTTTTTATTTGCCTCAAAGTTAACATTAAGTTGGTTGTCTCAGACTCATCGCCGAAATAGGAAACTCGAGAAGTCGATCAATGTTGGAAGCAAGTGCTCCTCGCCTAACCCCATATGGTCAAACAAACTTCCAGATTTAGACTTGAAGGGTCATTTTTCATGAGCGGCTCGAGTGACGTTTCTTTTTTTGGTTTTGCCTTTTGTCGCGGACGGTGTTTACCCTCTCGGCAATATCCTCGGACACCTCATCTATACATCTCTCTCGGAGATAATACCTGCCAGAATCTAATTTAGCCCCCCCCGCCGCCTTGGTGTCAGACCTTGTAGGCAGGTGCTTGGTCATTGGATAAATAAATATCAGACGTGTCTAGCAGACCAGATACACCGCAAAGTAGTAAGGAAGAAAGAAGAAATGAATAAATTAGACAAGAAAAACAGCAGCGGAGCTGCTGATGCATCCCTAGAGGAGTGCCTTATTAACAGGGCGTGCATTTTCCTGTTAAATAATGCAGACTGTGCGCATTTCATATTTAATATTTGCAGAGCCTTTTCGTGGTGCCCCATTATCTTATCACTTAAATAATTGTGGTGGGCACTTCCATCTGTTCAAGCCTTGGCCTCCTCCTTGTGAGATCTCGAGCGGTTTGAGGTATATGGCATGCCGGTGCCAAGCGCTTATGTCTGACATGGGGGCCATTGGGCTGGGGGGAGGGATGGTGCTTGCATCATTATTTCCCATCGCGGAGCGGTGCTCCCGTTTTAAGACGTGCCTCGGCCTTGCCTTTGAAAGCTTGTTTAATGAGTTGTCACGCTCCTGACCATATTGGGTTGGGGGTGGGGGGGGGATCACTTAATTTTGCACTGGCAAATGTCGAAAGCGAATCCCAAGCCGCTTTCGTATGTGTCAGACTTCACCGCAGATCCTGCCAGCTTTAGAATCCGGGGATGAACTCTGCATTAAACTTTCCTGCGTTTCTGAATTACAGACAAAGCTTACAGAGGAAGGGTCTGATTAGTCACCGTCTGACTCATCCAGGAATGGTGGGGGGGTGGGGGGCAAGGGGAAGAGTAATACCTTGAAGACATAGATATACAGTCATACGGATTAATCAGCCTGTGATGGGTGCTCAGGAAGTGAGGAAAGGCTGGTTTGTTTTACTGACAGTGGACATCCGTCTTGCAGGCCAGCCAAAAATCTGACAAAGTCCCGTCTCACCACGCCTTCGATTTGTGTCTCCGTGTCTCTTTCGCTCATCAGCAGCGGGGATGACTGATGTCTGCCTCAGAGAGCTTCTTCCATGGTTATCCTTGTGCCTTTTTTCTGGTCATGCTGATCTATGCTTATCACTCTTAAAACCTCATCCTAATGCAATGGGGTCAACAGGGAAGACATACTACATGGAGAAGACATGGTTGTGCTGTTACAGTGACAATGGGCAGTGTGATCTAGGCCTTGCTACTTGTGTGGACAAAGGAGAGAATGCATACGTGTACTCTATCTTTGCATATGGTTTAGGCAACATTGTAAAATATTTTTTGGAACTTATTGATGATTTGAAACACTACAGTTTAAACATATATTAAAAAAAATCAAGGTAAGACTTTCTTTGAATGTCATGTCTGTAAGAATCTACAGTATGAACATATTCATAACATGTTATAATAGTTTTGTTCCCTGCCTGCTTTGGTTTGGGTTTTGCTACTCTTGGCCTATGGATGTGAGGCAAAAAGTACTGAATTGAGATGAACTGGCCTCCTGAAAGTAATTCATATTTACACACTTAGCAGATGCGTTTGTCCAAAATGACCTACAAATGACTCAAAGAGCACATTGCAAACATTCCTGCTATCAAGGAGACGACCAGGCATAAATGCAGCAAGGCTGAGCTTACACTGAGTGCCCAGGTGCAGGTGCAAGCAGTTTTAGAGCAGGAGATACACAAACAGCTGTACAACTACATACTCTTACCAAAATAAAAACCTAATAAGACTATGCAAGAGCCTGTGAATACAATGTACTGTACGAGCATTCAAAGAACAACAAGGTTAGAAAAGGAGTTCACAGAACAGATGGGTCTTAAGGCATTTGTGGAGGGTGAGGAGGGAATCTCCTATTCAGACTGGACCTAGTGTGGCAGCTCATTCCACCTCTGGGGAACTGCACAAGAGACCCGGTGCATGGTTCATGCAAAGAACCTGGGCTCTGCAAGGTCAGACCACCGAGGGCTCAGCCAGCCACGTTTGCCCTTCTCTGCTGGGATGCCTTCAGCAAATGGACGACATCCGTGTTATTCATTGGAATCCTGACCTTTGGTATCACGTATGAGCTGTAACAGTAAAGATGATTTTTCTAGGTTTTTGATCCCATTCCTGCAGGAATTAAGGAACACTAATACGAAATAGGTCATTCTCTGATCTGTAATGTGAGAATGACCTGGGCGAGGCACTGTGCACGTGTGCACCAATTATGTTAACCCGTTGCAACTGTTTCGGTATGTGGAGAAAATTTAGCAATAGAGAGAACAGGGACAGCTGGTAATATCCTGTTTTTATTAGTGCCATTTATCAGTACCATGTCTTTAAGTGATTTACTCCCAATCGGATAACTTTAGCTGCTCTAGGCTGAAACCCTGGCTGTTTGAGCCAAACAGTGGCATGCTAAGAAAATGAAGACGTATTTTGAGTTTATAAATACCTTTCAGAGCTCTGTGTTTTGTGGGTAAATATTTCCCATTTAGATGTTAATATTATTAAAAGGGGGAGAAGAAAAATTAATCTGAGTTACAATGAAAACGTGACATTTGAACAGAGAAGAATTATGGCATTGTTTGTCCTAAGTGTGGATAGAGCATAGAGTTTTAATGAACAAGAGCCAAACAGATTTTAATACCATAAAAAATATTGTAGAAAAGGCTGTTAAGTTTATCGGTTAGTCCTGCTGCATTCTGATCACACTCTCCTTCTGCCGTTGGGACCATTACGGAAGACTCCACGTTACGTTTTTTACTTTAGTTTAGTTAAGAAGCCGTAGTTCTCCTGAGGGTATTATTTGTATACGGTGTAATTGTGCGTGCATGCAGAGTAAGTATACCGTTCGCTTGTGTATCACGAAACTAAAGCTAATGTTTATTATATTATGCATTTATATGACATTATGACATATAGTCAATATGGTCAATAGTTGCACTAATCGCAATCTACGGTATGCTGTAATAATGCTGCTTGGTATAAGTTAATTATATGGTTACTTGCATATTACGATGGAAATGATTAATTGGCCTATCATTTAGTATCTGCGTTTGATGACTATACTTATATATTTATATATAAACAAGGAACCACAAGTCGAGTGGAGAAAAGCAGGCCTCTTTATTCTGACTTCAACAAAACACACACCTCGTAATTCCGTCTTGGACTGCTTCCGTGGAGTGGTATGTTATAGTGGCTATTCATCCCACTACAAATTATCCCGTCAGAGGAGTGCCATAGTTTTTGAGTGTTCTGATTGGACACTTTGTAATGATTGCCACCTGGTGAGAATCAGCTTCACTTATATAGAGTAGTGCTTCTTTACAATTATATTAAAATTTGAAAATATTCAGTATCCAAATTATAGCAAATTGTCAGGTTTCACAGTTTGCCTCAGAACATAACTTCTTGTTGTTTTATAATATACTGTTTTTGTTCATCATGTTTTTGTTCATTGGGTTATCTGTGCCTGGTTATTCCCTTAAACACACAAATATACAAGCAAAAATTTCTCTCCAAAATGTGTATTACTTGCACAGCAGGGATGATGGCAGCTCTGCAGGATTCAGGGGAAAATTCTGCTGTTAAAATAATCTTCTTGAAACGCCATAAAGGATCTTATATTTCCATATTTTTCTGAAATTGATCTACCGATTTGCATAATAAATGCTACTTGAAGACACTGGGTAGTCTAGACCCCTTTTAAACCTGACACAAGTTGAAGAACAGAGATGTCATGCCTTTTAACAGGATGGCTATCCAATCCTATTAGAGGAGCAGGTATGCAGGAGAACTGAAGCATGGACTGCTGGCCAAAGAAAGCAGAGCAGGTGCAGGGAGGAAGGGCTATCCATCACTCGAGGGAGCATCTGGTCACTGTGATCACTGGAGGAATGTCAATTCCCATGCCTAGCTTAAAAGTGTAGATATGACTTAATTCTTTTTAAACCTTACAAATTGTTACAGTGCATTTTTCAGAGTGAATAAAAAAAAATCTGAGATAGCAAATGCTGGATTGGGAATACCTGAAGATAATTCCATGGTAGCACCTTCAGGAGGCACAAATGTCAAATGCGATGGCGATGCAAGATGGCCTGATTATAGGTGACAGCCAGTGGTGGTGATAATTCATGGTCTCGTTATCCACCTGTTGGGGGAGCAAACTTAGAGTGACATTACATTGGAGAAGGCTGAGGGCCAAGTTTTGTGCTGATAAGAACCAGGTCATACGGAAGTGGAATTAACCAGGGATGACGCGGAACAGATCTGCCGAAGTCTCCCCCTCTCCCGTTCAGAACAGCCTAAATTATTCAAGGCATGAATCCAACAAGGCACTGGAAGATTTCCTTAGTGAGTTTGCTCCATGACACGTTTGGATTTAAAGCCTTCCTGTTGGCTTTAATGGGTCTGACCATTCCACTTTGGCTGCTCTCATTAATTTAGTGTTTTCGCCCTCACAAGTGCCACAGTTGGACCATTTTTTATCACACCACCCACGAAACACCAAACACTTTACAGTGTGAAAATCCTGCTATTTCTGCCATGCTGGAAAAAGCAACCATCATGTTCAAAACTGCATATTGCCCATTCTAAAGCTTAATCGAATGCTGGCCAAACCTCTTGACCTCATCTAGTGCTTCAGTTATTGAGACGTGGCCAAATAATTCTGTGCTTTTAGGAGCAGCCTGCTAGCGTAAAAAAGCAGCTGCACCTACTAAAGTGGCCACTGAGTGTCCACCACATGGTGCCTTTTCTCCCCAATCTTCAGTCAAGCATTTTCTCTCCCGTCTCTGGTCATTAGTGTAAACACATATAATTTCCTAAAGTGAGAATATTCAACAAAGTCTGACGGGTTCATGCCGTTGAGGGCCAATCCTTTCCCTTCATCCGTTTGGTGTAATTGTGCCCCCTGGCGCAGCGTGGTTTCACTCAACTCATCTTTTTTTAATTTATGGTGAGCGGACAGTGTCTGGGGTGTTGTAGGATGGAGAGCTTCGCTCGCGGAAGACCGGCAGGGAGTACAAGCACCTGGCTGTCTGGTCGGATGAAGACACAGCTGCCACTCAAGCCTGTCGAGTTGGGCTGGAGAAAATCCATACTAAGAGATCTTCTCAGAAGGCGATTTCCAAGTGGCCTGGATGCGAGGCCGGACTGCAGTCTAATTACAGCCATATTTCAAGGCCTCCGCTATGGATAAATCAATCGGTTCTGGAGGAAAGGGAAACAAACAGAGGGAACACGAATCCGTAGCTGATCCATCCCTTGCAGTTAATTGTGCACTTTATCTTAAAGAGCAAAATTCTCCTGGCATTAAAGTCCCATTCGTCCTGCTCTGCCCGGACAAAAGTGCCATCAGACTGCTTTTCTCCCTTGTGCCTCCTCATTATTTTATCGCCGCAAATCAGCGACGCCATGCCGTATAAGGGCACAGGGCGAGAGAAGGCAGGGAGGGCCTCGCGGGAGTGAGTCCTAAGGGGCCTTTTGCTTCGTTTGGTAAAAGGACAGACTGTAAGTAGGCATGATATCACCACAAGAAGCATTCTCCTCCCCTTCATCTGTATTTTCTTTTGGTATTATTTTTCTCAGGCTGTTACGGTTGGGAATTGTCAGGACTCTTGATGGCAGAGCTATTACTGCATACTATCCAGGGGAGTCTGGAGGCGTTCAGCAGGGATGGTGGAAAAACATCTCATATCTGTTTACGGGAGTGGAGGAGTGTGCTACCTGTGTGTACACGTGTGTATCCTCGCAACCCTGTTTACTGTAAGCACACTGATGGAAGATCACACTAACGGTCTTTGAAAAAGCGCCTCTTAGCTTCTGCTGTCCTCGTGGGAACGAGTATCATTTCAGTCAGCCTCACACTGACTGTAAAACCAAAAGTAAGAGAGGAAAACACGTCTTGCATTAGCTTCCACAGCGGATGGCCACTGGTGATCGTCATCTGCTCTGTGTCAGGAATGACAAAGGGGCACAGCTGGAGGTCTGCGCTTTAATTTCCACTAATCAGCGTCCACAATGTGTCTACATTTCATAAAATAATCATCTAGCAATAGAAATAGGAAAGGTTTATTTGTACTATTCTGTACATTTTACACAAATTATATCAACACAACTATAAAATAACATATGGATTATGCACTGACCAAAATAGTATTAAGTGTTGTAGCTGCTCAGGACGCCAAAGGTTGCTGGGTCAAATTTTGTGGTTGGCAGAATGACCCCACTATTGGGCCCTTGCACAAGGCCCTATTAGAAGTCCCAATTGCTCCAGTGACTGGCTGACCCTACTGGCTCCTCTATGCCAGTTTTATGAGGTGGCCTCTTGGGATGCTTTTCCAGCTGTATCACTCTCTGGTCAGTCTCCTCCCAAGCCATTTCTACTGTGTTTAAGTCAGGAGGCCAGGTCATGTGATGCGTGGCGTGTCTCATCCATTCATTTCTATGGGAAAATCCCTAATCCCAGCCCTGACCTTAATCATAAGAATTAAACAAAATACAAGACTTTTGGCATTTTTCATTTTTTGACTGCATTCACAATTCTTTTTATAAAATTGAGTTTCCCCTTAATGGGACTGAAAAAAAAAATGGCAACATTATTTGACACCCCACAAGCAACAGCAACAAGAGAACAAGCGTACATGCCATAAATCTAGTTATACACGCAGACATAGAATTAAATTTGTGTTCACAAAAATAAAATAAAATAACAAAACAAAATTATTGCACAGAGTAAGCATGCCTCAATACTCCTGGGTACACTTTGATGATAGAAATACGGACCCAAGGAGCTGAGTAATCCTTCTCCTCGCTTCTGCATTTGTTTGTTTGCTTTAAATGTACTTTACCTCGCTTATTCTTCTATATTAAACCAAACGCCATTCTGTACTTATAATACCTTGTCATATTAAAGGAGATTATCTTTCTAAAATTACCACGGCCCTTGTGAATTACGGCAATTGCCGATGATTTTCTCGTACAGAGACAGTTATCGGCAAACACTGGGGGCCTTCAAGCAAACAGAGCATTTGCGCATTTGCCTAATAGTGTTGAGAGATTATGGGGGAGGGAGGACACTTTGCTGACTCTGCTACCACTTGATGGCAATGAAGAGCGAAAAGCACAACGATGGGAAGGGCTCTGATGGATGTTCATTCCAGTAAAATGTGCTTTGAACCATTAGGCTTCTCTGAAAGCCAGCATTTCTTGGTCCACTTCCTTTCGAATACCCTTGCAGCACAGAGAAAGACATTCGGTTGGTGAGTGGACACATTAGTGGCCAAGGGAGCCCTCTCATGAACTGGGGCATCTCCTTTGGGTAGCGATGCGACAGTCTGTAGCTTCTCTTCAGAGCCTCCAGTGGGAATTTCACAGAGAATCTTCCGACGTGGCTGAGAGCGGAGGTAGCCTTTGCAGTGCTGATAGGTGCTGGCAGCTGGTGAAAATTCTGCCAACTTTTGAGGCTACGCTTCAAGGTTTTAAAAGAAAGGATATCTTCAAAGTTTCTTAGGCTATATAAGGAGTTAGTAATAAATGGTAAAAATAAATAAATAAATAAAATTGAATTGTGCATTAACAATAGAAAGGCTGGCAGCAGGAGAGACTCAACAGGAGAGACCCTTCTCTAGTATCACTGAGCAAAGTACTTAACCAAAATTGCTCCACTAGGCTATCCAGCCGAATAAAGGCAAGATCTGTAAGCTTTCCTTAGGTAAAAGCACCAGCTATGTAAATAATTATATCATATTATATAATTGCGGCTTGAATACAATTAAGTTTTTGTGACAGATACTATTGTTCTACATTTACAAAAATCTACATATATACTGGTGATAGAAAAATGTATTACTTTGTGCTACTTTAATCCTGCCCACAAACACATATTTCACTACAACTGTAGTTTAATTGCAGTAATTCCCAGATGCCTTTCTGTCACAGACTCGGCTTCTACCTGTAACCCCACACTCCATACTGTGCGATCCGATCCTGTGTTGTGAATGCCAGCATTGGGGCACCATTAAAACCTCCTACATTTATCTGACCAGCTACTTCTTTCACAGCCCAAGCCTCTTTCACGGGGTCTGCACCCCATACGAAGAGCTCGTCCCTCAGCTGGCCACAGCTTTGCTCTCATCTCTGTTCTGCTCTTTTCCCAAACACTCAGCATTTCCTGATGACCTGGCCTTCCTGGTAGGAATGGAAGTCATGCTAGCTTCGCTCAGGTAAATCATGCTGCTTCCCTTGAGTGCCTCCTGTCAGGTCACGCAGGTGATGTCCCAGTCTATCCCCTGTAGTCTTACATATCCCAAGGCCCCAGAGTTCACCTGGCTTTTAATCTAAACAGAAGATGTATGGCAGAATGTTCTGCATTCATATTGACTAGCAAATAGATTTGTGGTGGCAGAGAACTTGGTAAAGATATCACCTTCCAGACAGAGCAGATTATCTCCTGCTTTCAGATGGCAGTCGCTCTGTTTGACAGCTCCCCAATTATTCTACGTTCGGCATTCTTCTCCCGCCTTTTGTTGGGGTAATTAAGGCATCTTAGCGCAAATTCTCATCCAAGGGCGGACCACAATGCATCGCATTAATTATTACGACAAATATGGCACCG
The DNA here is from genome assembly GCA_026774425.1 of Petrocephalus zakoni. NCBI lineage: Eukaryota > Metazoa > Chordata > Actinopteri > Osteoglossiformes > Mormyridae > Petrocephalus > Petrocephalus zakoni. The sequence continues at coordinate 4,386,849 of JAODKN010000127.1, read as the reverse complement.
AGGTCCAAAAAATTAATATTCCCGGCAAACCGGCTGTCTGGGATGTGGAACGGGAGGACGGGGTGTGTTGAATCGCAATGTGAAATATGGGATTCGAGGCGCTAAAATGTCAAGGAGGCGTGATCCAACAGGAAGAAACGGCAGGTTTGTCGCAAACGTACATCGGAAGGCTGGGGGAATGGAGGGCAGTAAATGAAGCGCTAAATTAAAACAATGGGTGGATGAATAGAGAACTGCAGCTTAGGGAGCTTTACTGTTGAAAAATAAAAGGGAAGGGTACAAAAGGTGCTTTCAGCCATGATAGGTACCAGTGAGTGAGTCAGATGAGCATAATGTTCTGGTCAGATAGCAATGCGTATGAATGGTGGGTGCAGCATGAGAATTATACATGACCAAAAAGCGGAGTTCCAGTCATCAGTAACTTGTAACTGATGCTCAGTTGAAGATAAAGAGATCCATATTTGCTTAAATGAATAAAAATGCATTTTTTTCATGACAAATGAGAAGAACCCATTTTATTGAGATTTATTCATCTATTTATTTATATAGAAGGTGCTTTTGAACCTTGGTGTTGAAGAACAGCCATGGAGCAATTGGAGTGAAGGGTCTTTCTAGGAGGACCAATGATGATATGATCATTCTGTCCACCACAGGGTTCAAACCCATGACCACCTGGATATGCACACAGATCCCTAACCTACTGTGCTAACACATTGCTGTGTTTTGTTTGAAAGCTAAATGATAAATTAAACTAAAACTTAATTTGACGGTAACTTATTTTACAACCTGTAAATCATTCATCAGTCCATCCATCCATCCACCCATCTGTCTATCCACCCATCCATCCATCCATCCATCCGTCTATCCATCCATCCTATCGGGGTTTAGGGGAATGGACTACGCAGTTTGTTATAAGAATGCTCTAAAAAGAGAATTTAGATTCCCACCAAAATCCGTGTTATAGAAACGCACACACAATCAAAGAGACAATACCAGAAACTGGAGGGCTCACGGTTGAGCTGACAGAGGTCAGAGAAGGTAGGAGCAAAACTCAATGACTGAGCAGCGAGTGAAAGAAGCACACCTCTATTTATCCCTGGGTGAACCTTCTGGGTCCTAGTGGCGGTCACCTGACTGGTGTGTGACACATCCATCCATCCATCTTCTAACTTCTCTTTATTATTTTGGATCTTTTATCCAGTGCTACAACTGAAATTAAGCAGTGCTCATTTCTGTGCTGTGCATTTGTGTAGCTGCTCATTGTAAACATGTGCACAATCCTGCTGGAAAAGCATGCAGATCACAGCCTAGCACCTGGGTCTGGTTCAGTGTTTACTGCAGTTTTGTTGAATTTCCCGTTAAGCCTCATTAGCCTTGATTGATTATTTACTGCAGGGGAAAAAAACATCTTAAGCATTATGGGATGATGAAAGTTTGACTTCAAGAGATGAGCCAATATTTTATTGGCATATATTTTTTCATTCATTTGCACAATTGAGCAGTATCGTGTGTGTGAGTGAGAATATGTATGCGTTTGCCCTGTGATGTACTGCCATCCTACCCCGGTGTACCCCTGCCTTGTGCCCTGTGCTGCCTTGGATAGAGTCCAGATCCAACACAACCAGCATCAGCGCTTAGTGGATGGATAGACGGCTCATTTGCTGTCAGTTCTGCAAATAATGTTTGGAGAGCTTTATAAACAGGAATGGAAAGTCTGAAAATTATTCAGGAAGATTAAGTTATAACAAGTTAGCTATAGGTTACAAATTATCATACAGTAGAACCTAGGTTTACGAGGAACTTGGTTTTTTGAAAGACAGGCAAAAATTTTTAATAAAGTTTGCCTTGGATTGCGAGCCATGTCCTGCAAGAAGAGCAAACTGGATAACTCGAGACACGAATGCTTTTCCCATGCGAGTGAGCCACGGCCGAAACCAAGCCGACCTGAGTCTCGCCTGACGAGCTTGTATGCTGTCAGTACGACTGAGCTGATGGTTCTTCTCGCATTCTCGCTGCGAAGAACCAATGCATGTGAGATACGCATACCCTACTCTCGCTTGCAGTAAACGTTTGTGACCCAGCGACCCGACATCCGCATTAGTGTACGGTTTACGGTGTAGCATTGTTACCATATTGTTTTTTTGTTTTAGATGATATAAACAACAAATGTTAGAAAAACAGACGTTGTCAGCTATTTTTAAATGAATATTTTGGGTGCCGGGAACACATTGTTATAATTCCCATTATTTCTTATGGGAAAATTCGCTTTGATATACGAGTTTATCGGATTACGAGTCGCTCGGTGGAATGAATTAAACTCGTAAACCAAGGTACCACTGTATACATACTAATAATTACTTTAATAGTCTTTACCAGTATGAGTGCCACAGGAATCCTGGGAGCACCTTTGCTCCCCCTGATATCATCATCCAAAGATGCTAAATAGCATTAGCTTATTAAATTTCCTCAGGAGCTGACACTGGTCTTTACTGCATAAGCTGTTGGAAGATGAATAGATGGATTTTTAAATTCAATATTTAAAAGTGGTGGTATCTTTCAGCTCGCACAAGTGTTTGTCCCCCGCTAATGAGGTGTTTTATGGATGGTGTATCTCAGCTGGTTGCTACATAAGCGCCCCCTGGAGAGACGTTCGGCTACTGCAAGTTGCTTTCACTAAGGGATACGTTACCTCTGTAATCGTATTGTTCTTTAGACATTCAAATTAAGTTCGCATTACTGTGAAGACCAGGCACGTTGGCTTCTCCAATTCCTCTGTATTTTTTGGTGTGGCTTCTCTATTCACATTGCTTGAAATTTACCTCCGTTTTGTGTGGGAGGATACTGTCAGTCAGATTATACGCTACCCACCACGAAGCTTTTCAGTACTGAGAGATGGTTTCTGTGCTGCGTCGCGCCAGAATGTGTCAGAGACAGCCATTAAGATTAGATTAGCCTCGGAGAGGTGCAAGAAATTATTCAAACAGCCCGAATCAGAAAATATATCCTGAGATATTAAAGTGGAACACAAGGTCCTGGTTTTAGAGGTTTTTAAGGAGACTTGATAGTTCCGACAATTCTCAAAATACTGAATATCTAGTTTGAATATTAATGCGGAGGATTTTTGTCTTTCATGTAACAGTAGTAATATTCTGGAAATAAAAGAAGGTACAGGGTAGCGGGCCTGTGATGAAAAGGGGCATTATGGGATACATTACAGTAAACCTGGACAGTGACATTGTACAATGTGAACATTGTACAAACTCTCTGACACCTATTACAAAGTTACAATTATAGCTGACACACCCCACACCTGAATGATCTATTTTTGTCTCGCTTCTGTTCTGAGGTTTAAATATAGCCTGTTGTAGGACTTGTGGGCAGCACTGTGGTGAAGGGCATGCAGGTGCAGACGGAGAGTTGTATCTATATCCTTGGAAGAAATTTATACAGATGCTTAGCATGAATTGCTTCAGTAGATGTATCCACCTATATAAATCAAAATAAAATGGAAAGGCACCTTCTGTATTCCTTCAGATGTTTGCATGAACAGGCATAATTTCTATCAGTGTCAGATTTTTTATTTTACAGAAGCTTAATGTATAGGTTTAAGTTAATTGTAATTACTCTTTACACAAGTTCTTCTCAATCACTGCCCTTTTGGTAACTAGGAATCTTTTATTTGTTATCACAAAGGTGTACTTTTCATGACATTATGTGGTTTGTCTTGGTCTCCGAGGTGCAATCATTGCTTACCATGAAATCATTATCATTGCTTACCATGAAATCATTATCATTGCTTACCATGAAATCATTATCATTGCGATATGAAATTTGAGCTGGTGATGTGCTACAGTGGCACCAGCCAACCTTATGATCTAAGCTGTGATTCCACCGATTAATTCAGTCGATTATGTCAGAACGAGGGATTAGCACTAAGGTGTCAGTTCCTCATCGATTAGATCTTAAGCGATTGTCCCAGCCCATCTTCTGTGACCACGCCTCCCCCCCTTCCGGGAGAGCTGTGATTGGACAGTGATCACATTTCATGGTGGCACGATTTCAGCATGTACTTTTTGAAAATGGAAATGAGCTGGTGCATCACAGCAAAGGTTGTCATTGCATTTCGGTGTGATGTGGCACGATTTCTTCGTTTAATTGTGTGTAATGCAAACCATTCTAATTGTTTTTCTGGATGGTAGTTAAATAAGATGCAAAACAACGGAATGATGGTTTTGCTTTTCATTATGTCACGTTCTCTTCACGACACTCACTGAAAAGCAATGACTCTTGCGCATTGCACTGTAAAACAATATGTCCCATCAATTGTCTTTTTGTGTATGCCGATGTCGTGACTGCATTTCAAGGTGGCACGAATTCTGCTCCATATGTACATGTAAGTAATCTGAGGCAGCAAAGGGTGCAATGCAGGGGTACACCCAGGATGTGACATCAGTACATTTCAGGGCACACCCAAACTTGCACAATCCTATAGCAGAGGCAATATAGGAATGCCAATCACCTGACTGGGTATAGCTTTGGACTGCGGGGGGAAATTGGGGTACCCTAGCATGGGGAGAAGACGCAAACTTATATACTGAGCGGAGGCGGCGTTCAAACCCTGAATGCTGGTGGTGACAGTACTCCCCAGTGAGTTAACAGTGGTATTACCCACCAGATTAATTACTGCAAATGGGAAGAAGGACTAGCTTACAGTGACTAACCAGATATGTTGTGCACTCTGCTCATTATCTGTGTCATGATGTTCTATGCTGATGGAACCATGGCTGTAACATGTCCCAGGGAATCTGTCTCAGAATGCATGCATTCTCTGGTGGGCCAGCATTCTTGCAGTGCTCCGCGGTTGTCAGGAACAGGGCAGGGAAATGTTATGCTTTGTGTTGCAATTGCTAATATGCCCCTTGTCAGCAGGCCTTATCCTTGTCGGTGTCAAGTTTTTAACTTAGGGCATGTTCTCTAGCTACATAAACTACCCCAGAGCACAACAATTACTTGTCATCTATTTATGATTTGTCATAGTTGACAGCTCGGAAAAAAAGTGTATTTATTTACTTTTTTTTTTAACCTTGTAGTCGGAGTCATAAAAAAGTCACAGCAGTGCTGAATAAGGGTTAAATTACACCTCAGCAGACACTGAGCCAGTCAGGTTTAATAAAAACAAGGGCAGAAACTTAAATAAATATTAAACTGAATGCAGTAGCAGCACTTTTTGGCTGTTTTGCGAAGTGTTACAGAAATTGGTTGCGTGTAGTCTGGCTCTGAAGAAGAAAATGTGGAAGGAAGTCGGCATTTCCAAGCTTTTGGAGCGAGCTGGCCCAGCTGGGGCTGCCGTCTGCCTGCCAGACCCGGCATCTCCACGTGGAAAACTGGCATCATCAGCCCGGGAATCTCCCAATTAGTGACTCAGCCTTGAAGTTCTTTTTTTTCCCCCGTTTTTCCCTTAGGAAGTCTGAGTCAGAGGGGGGCGCTGTTTACACCAACGGCAAGAAGCTGTGTCCTGGTTCTGAACCCCAGTGTGGGCAACTACAGTAGATAACTGATCAGATAACTCAGATAACTCAGCAAAAATGGTTTGTAAGCTGAATGCATTATTTCAGGTTACCTCACACATTTAATATGCATTAAAGTACTACTTAATTTGAATGTAATAGCTTAATCGTGTTCCTCTATTTAAGAGAATTTGAATTATTAAACTCAAAAATTAAAATTCCTTAAATTTCACACATGGGGCCCAGTAGCTTGCGGGGGCAAGGGGCGCCTGCCTGAACATGTGCACATTTTGTGCAAGCAGTTGAAAGTGCCGCTCTTTTTAATTTTGGAATATCCAGTTTTGATTACTGATGAGTTGAGCACCTGCACAGCACTTATGGGGCATGCAGAGGCTTAATGGGTGTAGTCTATGGCGATATGCTTAGAGATACTCTTAGTGTAACACACCCCACACATTATCATTGTAAATATTGTCGCTGAATGAATTTTATTAGCTTGTTATTTAAATGAGGCTGAAGGCTTTAGATTTAAGAAAAGACGGATTCTGCGTTGCATTGCTTCTTCATGAGAGCTTTTCTTAACCATTGCTGTTTCCTCTTTGGTGACTAGAACACTTTCTTTCCTCCATCATGAAAGTGCAGCTTTTTGGTGCGTCAGGGCTTGTTTCTGCCAGGCGCAATCATCCCTCACCCATTCAAGCGAGAAACCAATAACAGACAATGTGTTGAATTCGTCTGCAGGACAAAAAAAAAAACACCACCAGACAGGAGGCTTGTTTTGGGTTACCCAGTGATTAATGGAGGGACGCCAATTAACGATGCGTGTTGTGTAGGTCGATGCAGTCTGCTGTTACCGGGGCTGTTACGAGCCCGTCATTCTGACAGCTGTTTGGTCGAACGTAACTGAATAGTATCACGCTGATGAAGGAAAAGTGGATTGTGGTTATGGGGACAGTCGTTATTTTCCCTGACCCTACTTACACAGATTTAATCTATAAATTGAGTTGCTGTCAGTACTGATTTGTTGCTTGTTCCGTTGGGTAGCCATTTTATGATAATGCTAATACAACAGTAACTACAGACACCCCAAAACCCCATTATTCATATACTGTATGTTCTCAGTAGACGGTACTTCTTGAAATTAATCTTAAGCTACAAGTCACACAGACTTCTCCATGTGAAACGATGTAACGTTTAAACCCTGTTTTAAATAAACACTGCTGGAGCAGAAGAATCTAAAGTCTTCTTTTTAGCATATCAGTCCTAATCCTGTGAAATTGAATTCATACAGATCCTTAAAGTAACTCGTTCATGCTCATTTTCACACATACGTTTTGGGGTCAGGAAAAAAAAACACTAACATTCCACAGAAATGATATCTCACTCTGCACATTTGGGCTGCAAACATGTCACTAAAATGGTGTTCGTTAGTTCCTCTCTTATCTGCATTCTACGGAGCGCTAATGCTAATTTGCCAGCATTTTGCGGAGGACGTTAAGAGTTCTTCTTGGGATTTCCTATTCTGCTGCTTGCAAGATCCGTGAGAAGGAATAATAGCACCTTTTTTTTTAGACGACTATTCTTGTGTTCTCCGCAGTATGTTTTTGAATGGAAGACGAAGGTGCTGCATATGAAAATACAATCTTGGCGAAGCATTCGAGTGGCACGCTGTCTCATCACACCGCTTGTGTGCAATCATTCAGAAGCGCGGATTAACTGAAGGCACGTTATACCCCCGGGCTGTGCGGAGGACGTGGCAAATCTGATTGGATAAAACCCAGCGGGCTCTGCTTTTATCGTGTTCTCACATGCAGGTTCATGAAGAACCTTTCAGATCATACAGTTGTTGTAGGTCTTTGTTATAGCCTCTGCCAATGCAGCAAGATGAGATTTTCAGAAGCATCCACCCCAGACAGCGAATGAGCAGAGTGTGATAGGACTGCTCAACCTATGGATTATGGAAATGGATTAAGGACCCACTCTTGGAGACTAGAGCATGTTGGCACTAAATGCAGTGCTGTAGATGTTAAGCCATCAGTGCTATGTAACCAAGCTCTGACTATGAGTGAACAGGCAAACCATAAAATGACCTAAGTTAGCACTAACGTGCAGCCCAGAGCACCTTGTTACATAAACATAGTGCTCTATATAAATGATTAGGAGAATTGTGTAAATTTTTTTGTGTAAATTCTCAAATATTTCAAATACTTATCTTACTATAACTATGAATACAATTTATAATATGTATGAACTATATAATAACATGTAATACAATGTACAGTATATGTTAATATAAGAATTTTGTTTGTTTACAATGCATGTGCATGCTTTTCTCCAGCCAGTTTGTGTATGCATGTTAGCAACAGTTCTCTCCATCTGTCATTATCCAGCAACAGGCTATTCGCGGACGGCAGCGGCAGCCTGCGAATGAGAGAGACGCCACCTCTGCTGCAGAGCCAATTAGACATCTCCGCACATGAAGGCGCCAGCCGGACCGGGTAAGGCACTTAATTATAGCAACTCGGGGAAAATGCAGAGCACAGTTGGCATGATTTCGTCTGACAGTGTTAAGGAGATGGAGCACCTGCTTGTTAAATAAATCTTTTTCCATATCACTACCTCTCTGCTCCTGTGGTCTGTGAATATTGTTCTGTCCATCTTCCATAACTGCGATCCAGTATGGGGCTGCGCACTCTTGAGTGGTTACTTTAGGTAATCCCCGCTCCCTCCTTTGGCAAAAGTTGTAAGGGCTTGCAACAGTGGTGGGGGACCCCATCCATGGAGGGCCGGTGTGGGTGCAGATTTTTGGGAAGACCTCACAGTCAGCCAAAAATGAAGCAGTGCTTCTAAACTTCAGTCCTGGGGATCCACTGTTATTGTATGATTAGGAGGTCCTCCCATCCATGGAACAGGTTTTCCACCCCTGTCCTACAACAACAGTGGCCCAGGAGGCACAGAGCACACCATGGATGGAGGGCAAGTCCACTGCAGGGCACACAGTCACTGTGGACACTTTAGATCAGAGTTTCTCAATCCAGTCCACAGTCCCTTGGGAAGTCCTCATTTTTGCTCCCTCCCAGCTCTCAACACACCTGCATCAGGTATTTGGTGTACATGATTGGCTGGGAGGAAGCAAAAATGTGGACTGGCTGGGGGTCCAAGAATGTTGAAAAACATTGCTTTAGAGCGATTAGTTTACCTCAAAACCCATGCAAACGTGGACAGGAATCAAAGCCACAACCTTAGAAATGTGCTACCTATAGGCCCCCACAGGAATAGTTCTTGTAATTTGTAAATAGTATTGCCTCACAGAAAGTGGATGTTGTAGCAAATTGCCATGGCCTGCCTTCAGTTTGCTATCTGCAAAGAAAGATGAGGTTAAGCAGGTTAAGTGCTTGGACAAAGGCCTTTCCTGGACATCTTTATCATATAGCTCTGAAATGCATTATACATGTATTCATATCATGAATCTGGATGTATCTCTCCCACAAATTATAGAACGTTATCACAGTTTCTAGTTCACTGCTTGCTGTAAATATAATGATATGTCTGGTGTAACAATCCAGCCATCGAAGGAAGTAAATAAACAAACAAGACTGATGAGGGAAGAATGTTTATGATATGTGATCGCATCATTAAGCCTGACCCTTGGCATTTCATAAAGGTTATATTCCATCCTGCCCTGTGACTCTTTCGCAGAGGGCAAATAATTCATTTTCTGTACTCCGGTGTGGGGAGGAACACTGCCATTTTTTACCGCTATTTTCACCCCAAAGATGATGAGTCACTGCTCTGACTTATAAAACTGCCGTTTGTTACTAGACCGTAGAAATACAAAAGTACTGTGAGAGGTAAGAATCCGTAGGCTACCGGGCCACTGTGATTTATATACCTCATGAACTTTTAAAATTTATATATAAACAAAATACTGATGAGGAGCACTTGCAGACACGGGCTTGCATAAAGATAGACAGGTCCAACAAACCTCTGAAAAAAGTAACTTGCATTTTTGCCAATTGATTCATTTATGGTGAAAACCCTAGTATAAGTCTCCTAACAGCTGCACTCATTCTTTTGACAGTCGACAATGCATGCTGATTGAGGCTCTTATATTGTGATTTTAATCATCATTGCTGTTTAATGGGTTGAGCAGAACTGGAAAAACTCTGAGGTAACTCAGAACTCCTCAGGCTGATACGGACGTTTTTGTAGTTTCAGAAATGGTGAGGGATTGTCGATCGTCTCTTGGTTAGTCCCTCCCGACCAAGTTTACGATTTAAACATCATAAATCATAAAAAGGAATATAAGGTAACACTCAAAGCCTACAAGGAGCTCTTACATTGTAATTATGATTTTCATGGATATTGCTGGTAGATATTGATGGATGTATGAGTGAGGATACTGTGTGTTGTAATGCATTACATATAAATGATTTGGTATTATGAAGTTTTATGACTATATTTATAACGCCTTCTAGAAAGCGTAGAAATGACGTATTACTAGAAGGGCTTGTTTCCATTCCTTCAGCAATGTCTGAAGCAGACATTCTTTCCCCTGACACAGATCTGCACCCTGCACCCTTTTCTCTGAATGCTCGGTGCTGACAGTCAGAGCACATTATTGTCAGGCAAGTGCGGTGAAGGCAGAGTGAACATTTTATTATTGTGATCGGAGGGCTTCAGTGTTTGGGTTCGGTACTAATTTGGCAGCTTTCGCAGTTCCTCTCATGCCCCCCCCAGCCCCCGCACCCTCCAGTTTCCCAGCTCAGTCCTTTACTTGAATTAGAATAGGGGGACACTCTTCTCTGAGACTTGCCGATAAAAAAAACGAGCACTGCCAAAATGCAGAATGTCTTACATAATGTAGAGTTTTGTCCTTAAATATCATTCCGGGGCTCAGCTAAGGTACATGTCAGCCAGGAACATAATGTTGCATAAATATTTTATGATTTTATGGGGGACAACCTGAGGGTGGACAGAAACCGCACAGAATGATGACAAGGAAAGAAAGGTCAGCCTCGCCTTCAGAAGCTTTGCTGGGAAAAAAAACTTTAGAATCAAATGAGGCAGACAATGAAATAGTACAGTCCAAGAACATTCCATCACCTACCTACCACACATTTCATTCATGGTTTATCCCCTGGTGTTTATAGGAGGTGATTTTAATGACAGAAGCATTCTCATTAACATTTCAACATTTCAATAATAATCATTTTTATCAATCCCCATGGGGAAATTATCTTTTCACCTCCCCCAATCTTGCTCTCCATGAGAGTAAGCTTGGCCATGAAGGGCAGCCACCTCTTGCAACACCCAGGGAGCTGGGACTCAAGGGCGCCTAGGTGTGCCAAGGCCGGACTTGCACTGGCAACCTTCTGATCATAGGCACAGAGGCTTTGCCAACGTAGCCACGCACTTAGCTATATTATGGATTTTTTAGGTGAATTAAAAGGTAAAGAATGTTTAAGCACAGCATTCTGCAGATTTCTGCCACCCTAATGATGAACTACAGAAAAATAAACCACCCTTCTGTGTTCGTGATTCAGGTGAGGAGGAGGCATTAGAAGAGCAATGTTACTTGGACGTGCAAGTCTCTGGATTTACTCAACCCCCCCCCCCATCAGGAATGTTGATGCTTCCTGTTACAGTTCTAAATACCATTTTAAATATATTCCTGACAGGTCTCCTACGATGATATATAAACCTTTTCTTTTGGGAAACCAAGTCATTGACAATGGAGGAGGATGGGACAGGAAGACACTGGAACTATGATTTAATTTTTTTTCTCTTGCTGGCATAACACGGGTGTCCTTCTGAGTCCACTGGCAGTCAGTTACCATTGTAGTTTTGGAGTCCAAAATGCATGCTGCGAGTATTACATATATTTTGACCTGGAAAATCATTTTTTTTCACCTATACAAACTTGTGAGCATCGATTCTGTGCTGCAGGGGAGCTGCACTGAAAATGTGTGTTGAAATGATCAATGGCTGCCTATCATCTGTGAAACGATTGGTTTCAAACCCCCTGTTAGCTCTGGCTATTAAAGCTGGCAAGAGCAGATGAGGAACACTGAGTCACGCGTAAGGTGTGTAGACCAGTCTCATTGTTCGGCTTTAAAAAAATGGAAAATAATTACAATTGCCTCAATGCTGGGACAAAGCTTCCTAATTAAGTTTTAACTTCATGGGGGAGAAAAAAATAGAATAAAAGAAATGGTTTTGAGTGCAGTTTAAAGTGGCTGTAGGTCATTATGATTCACAAAGTGTTACTTGAAAGAAATAAACATCACACCGGTCTCAGAAGCGGGGCTGTTTTCCGCAGAGAGTAAGGTGTATGTGCCCAGGCATGTTACAATTTAAGATTCAGGACTCACAGGTTCTATGAAAAAACACTAAAATCAGGCTTTAAATTGATAGCAATATGTGTGGCGCTTTTCCATGTAGTGCTGTCGGGAATGGATGTCTTGTGAGGCGACTGAAACCTTTTTAAATCTGTCTCACGGACAATCAGAGCTCAGTTGTTGCACATTTATAACCAAAGACGGACCTCATAAAGCAGACACTGTGTGCTTCGCTGCCAAAAATGAAATGACACTTCAGTCCATTTAAATATACACTCCACGGTTTTTTCATCATTGAGAAATACTTGTAGGCACTATAGAAGGTTCCTGCAGCCTTGCTTGTGTTCATGCTTGATCAGTGATACTTAAGAGGATGTTTCATTGGCTCGGAGATCAGCTGTCCAGCCCCAAGCCTCTGGGATTGGACGTTCACCCTTAGCTCACTCTCCCATTGGATAAGTAAACTGGTGTTCCTCAGTTGTCTATGATATAACCCCGTCTTGGGGAAAGAGTCATAACAGAATGGAGTGAGCAATATATGAGTGAATGAATGATTATTGAAGGTTGTTAACGGGACAACAGGACAGTCTGACAGTAGTTACAATAATCCCAGAGCAGACTTTGTAGCAGCCAAAACAATAAACAAAACCCCAACTGACTGTAACAGAACCTCATTTGCCTTCCCTACACAAAACAAAAGTGAAACAAAAAAATACTTTCCTGACTAGCAACAACAGAAAGCCAACTCGCATCCAAACCTGCCCCCCCCCAAACAAAGATGGCAGCCACTTCTTACATACCATCAGTGGGGGAAGAGAGTCCAAACTCGGAATGGAACGATCGCACACAAGTGAGTGATGAATCCAAAGAGCAGGGGCGAACTGGTACACAGTCGAAGGGTCAGATACATAATAACATGGGCAAAACCAAATATAATCCGACAGTAACAAGGCACAGTGGCTTTTCATCCCGTGGAAGGGAAGAAACCGTAAGGGAAGATGCAAACTGGAATTGGCGGTCTGCAAAGGACCGCAGCAAAAGGAGGCATTAAGAGCTGGAATGGATGGATGGACTGGCAAGACAGACACGGGAAATCTCGCACAGCCAACAGCATGTAACAATCCATAGCATGTAAAAATGTCCTTGTGATGGACTGCCACCCTGTCCAAGGTGTTCCCTTATTCCCTTATTATCATGAACACAAAGGCTTTTAATAATTAAGTTTTGAATATCTCATGTAATTTATTAAATAAATATAGGATGAGAATACCCATCGTAAAGTTGAAATATCGCAACACGGACTGTTGTAATTCGGGGAGCGACTGTACTTAAATCTGACTGCAGACTGCCTCAATGATGATGCAGGTATGTAGGCTAATAGCCACACTTTCATATGACAGGACAGCTGCCTGCCTGCTAATTACACCATGGCACCGTTCTGGACTGCTTCAGTTTACGTCTTACTCATACGCAATAATCAAGATCAAGATCAGTAATTGCAATGGTGTACTCTGTCATAGAATGCAGACGGTAAATGGCTTAAGGGTGTAATGAGTTGGCCCTTTGGTTCAGGGCTAACCCTATCCCAACCACTGGAGCTGGTGATGGATTATACCTTTTGTTGATGGAAACAGGCTTACAAATGAGTGCTGTCACAGTAGCCCAGTGTCGGGAACCATCAATCGCTTTTTAAATTATGGTGTACAATTATTGCAGAGGAAATGGTAATTGTATGCAGGGTCGGGCCTGGAGTGGGCGCTCTGCCATGGGGTTTCCCAGATGAAGTACCAGGGGAGCTTCTCCTACAAGCTGATTTGGGGGAGTTGCCCATTTACGAGATTAATTGGCCCAAAGGATAATCGGGTGGGACGGATAGAGAGAAGGACTGACATGAGTAAGAAGTGTAATGAGACAAGTAGGGAAGTCACTAGAGAGTTTGGGCCCTATGAAATTATATCATATTGGGCCCCGCACCAAAACCAATCCAAGTATATTTAAATTTTTTAGGGGCCCTGTCAGTCAGAAGCCCATCAAATCATTGTAACCCCCCCTAATTGACTGACTGACCGCCAGTATGCACTACACCTGAAACACATGATCACTGAATTCCTGAGCCGTTCATCATTTTCAATACGAGTTCTCACATTCCAGCGAAATTGTTTAGGTAGAGATTCCTTCTGTTGAACTGATTAAAATAAGCATGACTCACTCAGCTCACTAATAGAATTCTTTTTTCATGGTTTTGCTACAGTAAATTTGTTAGGAAAGGGATTCTTCTCCCTTTGTTGATATATATATATATATATATATATATATATGCCCACACACACACACACACATACACACGTATTATAAAAGGCAGTCTAGAACTGGACTGCTGCTGTTATATATTGATGCATGGTAAACAAACGTCAGCATAATCAATGGCACAATAATGAATGCCAAGATTATCTTCTGACTTTTTTGTAGCTCCTTTGAGATTCACAGCTGCTTGATAGCCACATTTCGAGGTAATTAAGATCTCAAACATAACAAGGTACATAATCACATAAATCTCAGAGAAAACCTAGAAAGCGAACACCTGAGAACACACAAGGGGATATTTCTACTGATCTCCAACAGAAAGGTGAGCATCAGACATTTATGGGTTTAAATATATTTCTGTACTGGTTTTAAGTGTATTGCCCAGACAGGATAAACATATGATTTTGGGTCTAGCATTTCACAGATATTATTACCACTTCAAAAAAATTATTATGTTATAATATTATAATTGGTCCTCAAGGAGGGGTATGGTGGGTATGGGAGGAGCAGGGATTAGGTGGGGAGCGGGGACGATGGGACTATGACAGCTGCCAGAGAAGCTCTGGTGAACCTGATTACATTCTGAAAGACAAACACACAAAAATTTGGGCTTTTACTAAAGGTTTTCTTAGAGTGATGGGCTGGAGATTGTGAAATTGTGAAATGATGCTTTATTTGGAATGGAAAGCGTCTTTTGCATATCCCATCTTTTCTCTTCTCTCTCTGTTTCTCTCTCTGTACACACACACACACATATATACTGTATGTGTATATATATATATATATATATATATATATATATAGAGAGAGAGAGAGAGAGGCATGAGTTGGGAATGAAGCTGGGGATTCAAGCGTAGGGTCAGCAATTTATCTGGCACCCCTGAAGCATTCCGGGGGGTGGGGGGTAACGGCCTTGCTCAGGCACCTGACAGAGACTATTCTGCTGAGGCTCAAACCAACGACCTTTCACAGGCACAGAGGCCTGACCTCGCTGAGTCATACGCCAAGGATGGGGGCATGGGAGGGGCAGGGATTAGCTGGGCACAGGGGAGGATGGAGCTGGCTGAGTAACACAATTGGACTACATAGGTAAAAAGGTATTACCAAATATGCCACACAGTTCAGCTTTTGTTATGGTGTATCCCCCATGAGGAAGAATGCGCCAGTCTTTCACCTACAGTATTTATTTTTCATAGTATGCTTTGATCTTTTTATAGTATTTATTCTGGAGGACTTGATTGTCCTGCACCTAATACTACAATAAGTTTGTCTGCTTTGTTTGAAAATAATAAAAGAAAACATCAGGGGGCCATTTTCCTTTACAAACTGGGAAACGAGGCAGTGAGATCCATGGTGTGTGGGATAATCCAGCACTGGCACTCGGCGTGTCTCAGCGGGAATTAATAAAGTAACCAATGGGAAGTGGAATAAGCCAGGCATTGATTGGTCACAACACACAATAATCACACCCACCTGTTGGGTACAACCACACGTTTACGAGGGGGCCGTGACATCATCATGAGCCTTAAAGACTAATTTCTGTTATAATTCTTATTATCTAGCCATGGACCTCAGGAGATGGTCAGATTAATTAAAGTACATGCTAGAAAAGGGTATGAGTAGAAAAAGCCTCTTTCCCTGTAAATATAACTATAACTGAAAGCTGGCCCACTGTAATTTATAATCACTGCACTACCAGCATGGCAGTGGGTAAAGTTTTGATTAAAATTCTTTACCTAGTTATAATAATAATAATCTTGAACCATATCACTGTTCAACAGAATAAGTCAATTAAGCATAGGTTTTCTGCAGTTGATTACTGTAAGTACTCTGAGTGATTCTAATAAAAGCCTTTGTTTTCAGTTTATTGAGATAAATGGATACGTCTCTTTTTCCCTTATCAATCCCCTTAATTTCCTCTTGTATTCCTATTTACATGAACCGTCCCATTTATAAATCACTGGCTTCCTGTACCTTTAGCAAGTATTCCAATAACATGCAGCATAAATAAACAAATAAACCAAACACATCAGAAGGGAACTTGTGAAGATAATGCTATAGTGAAACAGGAAAGAATTAAATGTTGTCCAGGAAGGTTATGGGAAGCATATATTTAATGAGTGTGGTGGGATTAAAAATTCAGCATTCCCTATGAGTTCCATAGTTTCTGTATTGTGGCGTGTGATGTAAGTACACAGCCAGAGGAGTTCAAGCAATATACAACAACAATGCCTCTCCTGGGACTTGAACCAACAACCTTCAGGTCACAACTCCTTGTGCTTTAAGGTTCATTGTGCGCTAGAGCCAGCAACCAGTGCATCAGCACTCCAGGCATGTTAGCCTAGCAGACCCTGGCCCCGTGGGTTTATATGAAGATATTGACAGCAGTATGCCGGGGAAACGCCGGTTATTACGAGCTGAGTTATTTCCAGTCCGGACTCCGTGGGGCTAAGCTTACAAAATCCCTTGCCCTGACAGAAGCTTACTGACTGTCCCCCTCTACAGCCCTTGCTGTGCCATAGTGGACAAAAGTCAGGTTCTAATAAACCGTAAAGTCATGCCAGGTGGTCACCGCTGCTGCGGCAGATGACAATAATGGAATCTCTCTATATAGACCTGAACGCCTGGCCTTTGAAACTTTGCATTCCACTTAATAACAGGCTTTGTTATTTTCCAGCAGCGTTTGCCAGGTGAAAGCCCACTTAACTACCAGGCATGGGAACATAAATCTGTCATTTGAAGCAGTTCTTTTAACTTGTTGCCCACATTTCGGGGTGCCTGCGTTTTGGTTCCTGTACACTTGTTAACACAGTTCTGCTCTTACCCACAGCCATCAACCTCTGTGATGGTGTGTGGCTCAGCAGGTTAGTATGCTGTGATCAGAAGGTTGCTGGCTCAAATCCCTGAGTGATGTCCCAATTGGGCCCATGAGCAAGGCCCTTAAAGGTGCCGTAGAATGAAAATCTGAAATTACCTTGGTGTCGTTGAAAAATGAGAGTTTGGTACATGGAAATGACATACTGTGAATCTCAAACACGGCTGTTCCCTCTTTCAAATATAATTCCTGAATATGTAAAAGAAGATTGTGAAATGGGCAGTTTCGAAATCCCTAGTTTGCCTTAACGACGCGCCCCAAATATAACATATGCCAGCCTACCTTCAAGCTCAATGGACAAGTGCATTCAGACTTCAGCAGTTCCACAGAATGAAGCAGGCTGCAGGAAGCAGTTAAGTTTACAGGCTGCATGCATAAGTGTGCTGTTCAAGGCTGTGCCGGGAAACCCACACTTTTCATACCCTTCCCAAGGAACCCAGCTGTCAACAGGCATGTTCATTTTTAACAGGTAAGTCAGGAGTACCTTTCCCAAATGCTTCTATTAGAAACTTACATAGTTGTAACCGTTCAGTTTCTAATGCTGTGCTTTTTGGAAAATGTACTCCAGTTTAGCAGGGAAGGGGTAAACAACATTATGAAGTCTGTGATACTGACTTTGACAAGAGGCTTCAGTACATCCCATAGCCTACATTTGGTTAGCTAAACAAATATCTAATCAATGCTGTAGTACAAAATAAATAAACTTTAAAGCAGAACTCCAAACAGCACATTTACAAGATGCTCAGCTTGTGGTTTGGATTTGAAATTCTATATTCTTGTTACAATGCTGGAAACAAAGTTATGATTATGCTAATGTTGTGATTAGACTAATGTGGGACTGTTACAGTTACATGTGGCAGATTGTTCTAGGAAACATGAGAAAAAAACACACACTCAGAAGCGTTCATTTGCAACCTCCGAGCAACTGGCATCCGACTTCTCCTCTAATACAGGCTCTAACAGTTGAATGGAGGGAGCAGAACTCATGAACATATTAATGAGTCCACCAAATAAGGGAAATCAGCCTGTGTCATTCTATGGCCAACTTATAGGATTGTGTCATGCCCTGCCCGTCAGATCCACCTGTGTGCCACGCCCCCTCATGCTAATCCGCCTGTTCCCAGCTGTTTTGTGTTCGACAATCAGCGTTACCTGTATTTAGTCTGCCCCAGT
>JAODKN010000127.1:4344142-4368549 GCA_026774425.1 Petrocephalus zakoni | reverse complement strand
CCTAATAAACGCCCCTTTGAAGGGCTCAAACCCAGCAGCCTGCAGTATGGGTCGTAAATCCCGCTCCCGGCGTGACAGATTGTAAATGTAAAACCACTTCTGGACATTTTTCTACCAATCCAAGTTTACATACCTTCTATGTAGACAACAGAGAAAAATCTGAAGAAAAAAATAGCATTCTAAGCTACTTTAACTCCCAATTGCTCCAGGGACCCAGTAACCCAGCCTATTCAAGTTCAGTGCAAACTACCTTGGGACGTCGGGCTACCGAATTTGCGAGCTCTTTATATTGTTTGTCAGTTGTTCCTGGTCTGTGACGCAATAAGTCAACCGGAAAAAGCCCAATACTAACAACCTGAAAGGAGCCGTATCGCCACCTATTGTCGTGGAATCGGACATACTTCGGTCGATAAATAGATTCCCCTCCCATGCTTGTATACTGGGAATAGGGTAGTAGTCCAATTAAATGGCCTAGTTGACTTACGGTAACTGTTCATGTAAATGTATGGTTTAAAACTTCACAGTTCATGAATGAGCTGACTGCAGGTGTTATGCTAATGGGCTCACTGGCTACTCACAGCCCTCCTCTTATTTTTGATATTTCTAAAATACTACACAGCACAAATATGTTTGGTGTAAATGATCTTATCTTCGTGGACCTTCTGTTTCTCAGCACTATCAGGTGCATTTTTTTCTGTTCAATGATCAGTTGCAGCACTGGATGTTTCCTTGATTGACATCCATCACTCCAGCTGATGATTAGAGGAACTGGTATAGAAAAAAATAAAATAAATATTAACCATTACAAAAAGACAGCTGGGCCGAGAAAAGGAGGAACTGGATAAAGGGAAGGTGAAGGAAGCTTACACAGTGGTCAGTCCCCATGATGCATAATTGCTTTTGGTATGTTTGTAAAATTAAAATTTGAGATAAAGACCAGGGGCCAGTTGTACAAAACACCCTAAGTTTCCCCCTTAATTATAGTACTTAAGGTTTAATTTTTCTTTATCTAATGGATTTATTTAAGGGTGTTGCACAGAACCCCTTAAAAGGTATCCTCAGGTCAGGAAAACCCTTAAGGGATTTACTGCATTGAAAAATATTTTACAGCAGTAAAACTGTACAGTTTCCATGGAGACGTTTGTTTGCATGTGCCTGCTCGTTATACCTGCTATCGCCTACAGTGTTAATCTTGTTGACAAAAATGTTTATGAAAATATGGCCTGATGAAGGGTTTGTTGCGTGACAATAACAAGAGCAAAATTTGACTTAAATGTGCGATTAATGCCCATGATGAAATTAAACATGTTATGCATCTGACAAATCTAAATTTAAGAAGTTGGAATTCTACCGGTGGTAACTTGGAAGTTAAGTGAAAGTACAAGTGAATGAAATAGTTCAGCAATATGGATTTATTTTTGTATCTCAGTAATAATGCATTAATACTTTTTTGCATGCATTTATATATTTCTGCATCAGAAAATTCAACTGATAACCAATATACTTCTCTGTCTTTTTGCCAGTGCCAACGCTATCCAGATTTAATAATGAATTATGAACTTGCCAGTGAATTATGAAGCCGTATAAATAAAATTATAAATCGACTGCCAGTCAAATCTATAATGCTAAACCAATTGATCATTCATCATTCAATTCATCATTAATCATATGCAAATGTTCATTTTCTTCATTTATGGCCATAAACTCGGCCGAGTTGCAGTTAAGGTACAGTCAGGGGTACCTCAAGTTATTTTCCTTACTTTGGTGCTTAAGGTCTTTTGTGCATCAGTTAAGGGAACTTCAGGGGATTCCTTAAGTATAAGACTAAGGTAATGAAAAAAGCTTAAATACTTAAGTGAACATTTTAAGGAAACCTTAAGGAGAAGACTTAAGGGGGTCTTATGCAACCCGACCTTATTATAAGGAAACCTTAACTTGGACTTTAAGGAAAATCGTAACTCAAGGTCTTTTGTGCAACCGGCACCAGGTGCCTGTAATTCTTCTGTATTTGCTTAAATTGTTACTTGTCTTCTTGCGCTTTAAAATGATCCATATAAAAATGGCAAATAACATCTGCATTGCAAAATCACATTATCATTTTTAGCATGATATTTCTTCCAGAAATATAAATTTCACTATATAACCAATACTTGCGTTCACTATTAGATTACTTATTGTTACCTCAAATTTGATTTTTTTTATATTTGTAGGAGTATCTTATTTTCAGCCCATAACTCTGGAAAACAAAACAACATAAACCCGTATTACAGTAGCATTTTAACTCCTTATCCAAGGTGTGCTGTCTGAGAGATTGTAAGACAATTTCTCCGTAATCATGATACCAAAAAATTTGAATGCACGTACTTGTTTCCAGCAGATTAGCCGACAGGAGTACCTTATTCTCTGAGGAGAGACTAGTCAGACAACCTCGGCCGTACGTAGCTTCAAATCCCCCAAATCAAGGAGACGTGGAAAATGCAGCTGCATTCCTGCTGTCCTCCTTCCTCTCGAGCAGCTTCCCGTTAAGCTTGGGACAGCCTTCTCCTGCTCCTTTTGAAAACGCTGAAAGGTCAAGCCCCGCTTATCCATGGGACTCTCTTAATGCATTCAGTCTAGACACTCGGATTCCAGAGGTCCGGTCTTCTTGTAATTCCTCAAATAAATTTGAAACATGGCTGGATAAAGGCCTTCTACTTCACTGGGTAGTCTTCTCTCAGCCCTTAGAAGAAATGCACCCCCCCACCACTTAAATCTACCCTGACAATCTGTTATTTCCGTCTAGCTTACTTTTAGCATGGCTGATAGTACATACCATGCTGTAGTACTACATGATACTATACGCTTCTAAAAATGTACCTCTACTCACAAATGTGCAAATAGCAAATAAAACATCATTTCATTTGTATTTTCATCCATCCATCAATATATCCATCCATACGTCCATCTATCCATCCATCCATCCATCCATCCATCCATCCTTCAGTCTTCTAACCACTTCTTCTGGTCAGGGGAAGGTTCTTTATACGATAGTTGCGTTGCCAGGTGCCATCCTTGGGTGGGTATGTAGGGTGGTTAGTGGTGTTTGAATTGTATCAGATGTCTTGACAGGTGCCCTGGTGGGTATACTGGGAGGGGTGCACAGTGATAATCCATTTGGGTGGGCACTGGCCACCTGTAGCCACGCACTAGCTTATGTATGATTTTACTTTTTAAATTATACAACTGTTGCTAAGTCCGTTTCAAAGAAAAAAGGAATTGCTGATAGCATTTCAAAAAGCATGGCTAAATACTAATTTAGCAAAATTAGGTTATTTATCCAGGGAGTCAGGCTAAAAGGGAATTCCTCCAGATGCATACTTACGCAAGGGGTCATCTGACAGCATGCCTTTGAAAGACAATTACCAGGCTAAATGGATAAAATAGGACCATTGGCCATAATCAAGCAAGTTGCGTTGCCTAGTTAGCCAATTAATTACAAGTGAGGTGGAATTAAAAAATAAGATCACTGACTTTAATAAAGGGATAATTAGGGAAGGGTGATTTAGGGGACACTGGGGAAGAGAGTAATAAAGCTTCAGGAGGAGGCCTGAATGAAGAATTGAGGGGTCAGTAGATAGAAGGAATGTGATGCTATTTTCTGGTAATTTATGCAGTTCCAGTCTAACCAGTGCTTAACAGGCCATAATGCAAACCATAATCAGCAACAACTGGACACACACAGATGGTTTCCACGTGCACATGCTGAAAAACATTGAACACGGCATTTTGAACCAGTGGGGGCAGCTTGGTTCAACCAATTTAGTCTCCAAGGGTTTGAATGTTATCCAGGTGCAAGGACAAGAGCTTGGTCCTTATGCTTGTCCCAATCACTGCTGTTCTCAAGGTCAGAGAAGGTGAGCTTGTTATTAATGGGCACGTTCAGGTTCTTGGTGGTCTGCTAAATTGAGATAGTAACGAATCAATGAAGAAAGGTCAACCTTTTAGGTAAGACAGTAATTTATGAAACGGGCATCTGGACTGAGATCTTTGACCACCATGTCCCCATCGTGGAAATGTTGGGCAAAGATCTTGGTCCAGATGTATATTACATAAATAACATAAATAACATACATACTAGACATACCACACATACTAAAGGAATCATATCTTATCATCTAATATGTGTCAGCGAAACAAAATCCACAATAAAATTAGTAAATGTATTCAATGAGTTTATATATACAGTCACATCTTTCACCGTCATGTATCAAATACGTACAGGATTGCAGTAGATAGTTTATGCATACATGGATCATTAATTGCTTCATATATATACAGTTGGCCCTCATTTTATTTTTTTTGGCCCTCGTGTATCGCGTTTAATCCATTCCAGACTCTACCGAGAAAAGTGAATTTCCGCGAAGTAGGACTCTTTATTCGTAAATCGAATATTTTCATAGTTCATAGTTAGAGCACAGAAAACCTATTTACGACCTGTTTGCGGTTATTGACATTATTAGAGCCCTCGAGACATGAAACAACACCCTTTAGTCTCCGTACACTCGTATTACCCAATATATTAGACAAAATAAGAGAAAATAAGACATATTAGATGTTACAAATATCACATTATTATTATTATTGTATATTTAATTACACACACGGTTCTTACACAGAACCACTAACCTATGAAAATAAGAAGAAGCAGAAGGCTTAGAAGAAGCAGCACGTTTAGGAGCCATCATGGAGCTTAGATAAAAGTTCTCAGAAATCACAAGCAAAGATGCTTCCGATGTGTAGCAATGTAGAAGCTTGTATGAGAGACACAAACTTGCGTGAGGCTGACCAGGCAGTGGCCAGGATAGGAAGAGGATATAACTGACTCGGACAACCGAGAGCGCACTGTATCATTTTCCCTGTCTCAATCAACTTTTTAATGAATATACAGTACTGTATATATTATATATGTCGGTGCCTGCAGTGAAACTTGCCAGCACTGGCAAGATTAAATAATGAATTATGAACTTGTCCTATAAATAATATTACAAATTGACTGCCAGTCAAATCTCTAATGCTAAATCAATTGATCATTATTAATCGTACCCAACTGTTAATTTTCTTCATTTATGGCCATAAACTAAATAAATATATTTTCCAATGCAAATTTTCCAATGCAGAAATAGGTAGACACATGCAGAAAGGTATCCATTAATGCATTGAATGTAACTGAGATACAAAAATAAAGCCATCTGCTCAGTTTTTGGCCAACAACTATCTCTTTCCCCTGTACTTTCGAATAACTTCCAAGTTACCACTGGTGGAAATCCAACTTTCATTTTTATTTTATTTATATTCGTCAGACATGTACAGTAATATGTTTCATTTCGTCACAAAACCTCTTCGTCAGGTCATATTTTCGTAAACATTTTTGTCAACCAAATGAACAGCGTAGGCGATAACAGGTATGACAAGCAGGCGCATGCAAACAAACAGTCTCTATGGAAACTGTACAATCCGTAAAATCTTTTTGAAGCAGTAAATCCCTTAAGATTTTTCTGTAACTAAGGAAACCTTTTAGGGGGTTCTGTGCAACCCCCTTAAATAAATCCCTCAGTGAAAGAGAAATTAAACCGTAAGTTCCATACTTAAGGGGAAAGCTTAACATATTTTGTGCAACCAGCTGCTGGCTTGCAGGCCAGTCAAGTTCCTCGACAAAACTCGCTCATCCATGTCTTGCTTTGTGCACTGGTGTGCAGTCATATTGGAACAGGAAGAGGTCATCCCCAAACTGTTCCCGCAAAGTTGGGAACGTGAAATTGCTGAAGCATTAAGAGTTCCTTTCACTGGGGCCAAGCCCAACCCCTGAAAAACAACCCCACAGTACCGTTCTCTTGACAACCGCCAAACCCAGACTCATCCGTCGGATTGCCAGACAGAGAACTGTGCTTTGTCACTACAGAGGACATGTCTCCACTGCTGTAGAGTCTAGTGGTGGTGTGCTTTACACCACTGCATCCAACGCTTTGCATTGCACTTGGTGATGTGGCAGCTGCTTGGCCATGGAAACCCATTCCATGACTCTCTACGCACTGTTCTTGAGCTAATCTGAAGGCCACACGAAGTTTGGGGGTCTGTAGCTATTGACTCTGCAGAAAGTTGGCGACTTCCATAAAATGTGCACCTCAGCATGCACTGTCCCCTCTCTGTGATTATACATGGCCTACCACTTCAAGGCTGAGTTGTTGTTGTTCCCAATTGCCTCCACTTTGTTATACTGTAATATTACTAACAGTTGACCGTGGAGTATTTACTAGCAAGGAAATTTCACAAATGGACTTATTACACAGCTGGCGTCCTATCACAGTACCACGCTTGAATTCACTTAAGTCCTGAGAGCGACCCATTCTTTCACAAAAGTTTGTAGAAGCAGTCTGCACACCTACGTGCTTGATTTTATATACCCGTGGCCATGGAAGTGATAGGAACACCTGAATTCAAGGATTTGGAGGGGTGTCCAAATACTTTTGGCAATACACACACATGTATAAAATATAAATTTAATTACTTTGCAGATGTGTTTGTCCTAAGTAGGGGTCAGAGAGTAGGGTCAACCTGAATCCAGTACCCTGGAGCTCGTTGAGGTAAGGGCTTTGCCCAAGGGTCCAAAGGTGATACGATTACTTTTGCAGCCACAGGGATTAAACCCACTAGCATCTGAAAATTGTCACAGATCCCTAACCCGCTGTGCTACATGCTGACGGTGAGTTCAATAGCACATGGAACGGTGTACAGCAGGGTTCCCCAAATATTTTTCCTCCGAGGGCTGAATCCCCTCTGCAACACAAAGCCAAGGATGTCCGAAAAACAATGGGGACGGGGGAGGGGGTCACTGGTGTGATCAAAAGGAATCCCTTAATTCATTAATTGTCTTCTTGTGGCGCTTTCCTTTTTATGAACGCCACGCAGGCAGAGAGGGAAGACCGAGGCTTACAGAGAAAGCTGGTACTGTAGGCGCAGACAGCGAACTATGCCGCTAGCAGACAGATACCAGGGAATGAGTCAGGGGTGCAACAGGGGACAGGGAGGTGGCAGAGGAGGCGGGAAGACATGTGGGTTTAGCTTGACAGCGATGATGGGAGGCAGAGCAGAGGAGACGATCAGCGAAGAAAGAAAATGAGACTGTGGTCACGGAGAGTGAAAGGAACAAACTCAGTCAAACGAGCCGCAGTTCCTTACAGAAATTGGGGTCTGTCGGGCTGCGTGCACGGATTGCGCCTATGAAGATGGTAGTGGGAGCCTATGAGCCTCGGTGGTATTGTTTCGAACAATGCGGTTGGCTCAGCAGAGGAGCAGAGGGGGTGGGGGGCGGTTCTGGGAGACAGATGTGAGAAAGTCGAGCCCGGCGAAATCGTACAGGATTGCGAGCTCTGATAAATATTTTAAATGTGTGGGCAAAAAAAAAAAAATAATAATAATAAAAAATGGGGGGCTGGTGTTTGCAGGGGAGGAGAGGACAGGATGAAAATGAAAAATGCTGAGCTGGGGAGATTAGAAATTGAGAGGGCTGGGGTGTAGGGGGTTGGGGGAGGAGAGGCTAATTAAGGAGCACAAGCATATTTTAAGAACTTCCTGATCGGACAGTAGTCAAGCCACAACCAGTGATTTTCACGAATGGTAATATTGATCCGGAGGCAGAAGCCGATGTATTTTTCCTAGACCTGTCTTTCTTACAGTGTCAGACTCTGTAACATAATATTACGCTATTCCCTAACTTAATATTATAACATTATAAATTACCTATGGAGAGGGGCAGTAATGTAAACCCATAACAGCTTCTAAGCACTGCCAGGAGGAGTATCGTAGCATTACTTTCCCCCATCGCCAGCGTACAGGAAGTGTGTTACTGCTGGAAATGAATGCAGGTTAGATCAGGAGTGCAAGGAGTCAGAAGTGAATTAATGGGGGAATAAGCATCAGTGTTCCCAGTGTGTTCACTTCTGGGTGGAAAACTCACAACTAACTGGTAATAAAAAACTCAGTGCAAAGTTAGAGCAATCTGTACCTGTTCTCTTGGGCCTTGTTGGATAAGGAGGTAGACTAAAGGATTAGCATGCATACAGTAGTTATAGGGATCTTTTCCTCTGTTTGTGAGAGTCTGCTAAAGCTGGGTCCTGTGGTAGGATTTAGCAACAATTTGAAGCATAGGCTGTAATGACATAGCGGTACAACGTGCTCCTTTCCAGCTGTCATTTCATGTTTGCATAGTAGCAGATAGTGACTTCCTGCTTTACCCAGGTAGACAGAATTTTACAGGTCACTTAAGATAATGTCACATTCATTACAATACGCTCACACTTTATGAAGTATCAATAACTTTCATAGTAGGCTCTAGTAAGTTACCATATCATTTACCATAGTGGTACATTGTGTACTTTATTTTATTTTATTAGGTTTAATTTTATTGCTATCATTTGTTTTATTTATTTATTTAAACATTAATGATTAAACATTAATCATTATTTTGTTGTATATAGCTCTTTCTGATACCATAAAAAGAAATTTCTCCTCATGTGGATCAAAGGAGTTAGCTCGTTATTGTTAAATCCCTCATATTTCCATGTGTTCCCATTTTTATTCCGATACCGTCCCATTAAAAAACAAGCATCCAGATGTTTTTTTTTTCGTATGTCCTTCAGCAACTGCTCCTTCATGCTTGGTACTTTTATTCATAGCCATTTGACCAGATTCCCGGCGTTATACGAAAATGGAGCATTCCTATGAAACTTTTTGTAAGCCGAAATGGCGTAAAACGAAGAAGCAAATTGCCATTCATAAAATAACACTAACATATAGTAAGAGCAGTAATTATATGATAAATACACAGCCTATATAAAGTAGAAATAATGTATATATGGTGTAGTTTCACTTGCCAGGATCAATACAGTCATGAGTCGCTTAACAACAGGGATACCAGTAACATAGTTGTATATTATTATTATCGAGTATTAAGTACTATACACAATTACATGTGCTATACTTTTATACAACTGTCAGCGCAGTATGTTTGTTTACACAATTCCAACACCACAGATATGTGTATAATGCATTGTGTAATGAAATTACAATGGCTACGATGTCACTAGGCCATACGGGTTTTTCAGCTCCATTATAATCTTGTTGGGACTATTGTTGTATATACGGTCCACTGTTGACGGAAACATGTGACGCATGGCTGTATAAATATTTTGGCCTCGATGATAAACAAATACTAAATGCTAATTCAGATTTTTTTGTTAAAGTGAAAATCCTCTTCGGATGTCAATCAGTGTTAATGTAGGTCTTTCGTAAAAATGAACTACACACTGAGGCAGCTATGTAATCTGCTCTGTTTCTTTATTCTGTTAAATAAATTCTCTTTATTGATATTAATTTAAACTTTACGCTACAATAATGGTAATAAATTTTACCATGTTGCTGAAGGCTGAGTTGGAGGGGCCCATAGAGTTTTTTCATCATGGACCCCCAGTGTCTCTAGAATTGCCCCCGAGTACACATGTAGTCACATAAATTCACACAGACACAATAGTTTTTCTAACAAAAATAAAATCCTGTAATGAACAATACAGGGTTAATCAGGTTGGTATCACCAGGGGTGCAGGAACCTAGCCTGGGAGGGGGGTACCTCCTAATATCTAACGTTTTCTTCAGGATCAAACACTTAGTAAATGTGTTTTATGTGCTATTTGCCTCATTTGTACGTCACTCTGGACAAAAACGTCCTCTACATATACAGCTGTAGTGATAATGTAAATCTTAAAGTAACTGTAAATATCAAATTATTGGAGATTTGTTGTACTGGGGAATAAACTAAGCAGATTGCAGTGAAAATGACCCTGGGAGATTCCTAAAGGCAGGTGTTGTAACGGCAGGTGTGGCCGCTGACAAGCGTACGGTGTTCGCTATAATGGCCGCGGTCCTCGGTGACCTTTTTACATGTGCCCAGCTCGAGCTGATCTCTCGGTATGAATGGCACGTCCTGCTTACTTGTGCGTTGTTCCAGCGATGTCTGCTTGAGCCCGAGAGGGTAAAACGACAGGTTTCAGGTGAGTGGAAGAGCCCGGAAGTCTTGACCCAGAGCCATTAACATTTACGTGCGTTGCGTCAGGTTGTCTGGGCAGTGTTGTTTTTTTTTTCTTCTTACTTTATTATGTGGCCATAAAATTGCTGTACAATGTTCACGTGACACGGCCTTCCCTCTCTACTTGCTGTCAACCACTGTTAATTAAAAAATAATTATTTCTTTGCTGCCTAGCCAGGGTTTACATTGGGTGTAATCCTTCACAAAGGGCTTTTCAAACCCATTTTTATTTATTTGAATAAATATTATAAGCATAAGTCATACTTGGCTTTCTACAAAGCAGTCTGCAGGCGTGTTGGAAATTGGCTTCGACTGTCTTACTTTTTTTTTAGGTTTGGGAACTTTGTGGTTTTAAACCCTGTTTTAATATGCTTTAGTCAGTTTTGGAAATCATATTTAAAATTCAGACTATACTACTGTAGTTCTCACTTAATCTCACATACTCTTAGATCATTCCATCATATACATGTAGTAGGAGAATCTTATTAAATCGTGTCATTCTGGGTAATTATCCGAGTTCTTACCATACATATGGATGGTCCAGTTCTAGGTAATTTATAATACTGTACCATGGGACTATCTACACACTATTTGTTAATTTTGGAGCAACAAAATACATGCATAGTAGCACTGATAATTTTTTTTTCTGTGCAAAAGTCACAAAAGGAAATAGAATATTATGGTTAACAGTATTTACAGGTATCCGGGCAGCAAATTACTTAAATTGTCAATTTAATGCAAGATCAACATACACTATATGGACAAAAGTACTGGGACACACCTCTTACAGTAATTACTGAATTCAGGTGTTTCATTCAGACCCAATACCACAGCACCTCGCATTGCAGTCAGGTTTACAAACATTTGTAAAAGAATGGGTCGCTCTGGAGAGCTCAGTGAATTTAAGTGTGGTAGTGTCATAGGATGTCACCTTTGCAGTAAGTCAGTTTGTGAAATGTCTTCCCTGCTAGACATTCCACAGTCCACTGTAAGTGATATTACTGCAAAGTGGAAGCATTCAGGAACAACAGAAGCTCAGCCATGAAGTGGCAGACCACGTAAAGTAACAGAGGAGGGTCACTGAGTGCTGAGCCGCATAAAAGTCGCCAGCACTCTGTTGACTCAATAACTGCAGAGCTCCAGACCTCCTCCGGCATTAACCCCAGCACAAAAACAATGCACCGGGAGTTTCATGGAATGGACTTCCATAGCCACAAAATGGGGATTTCATAAGTTGCTGTAGGTGCAATGACCAGGTGTCCCACTACTTTTGTCCATATAGTGTATTAATGGGTATAAAAATGGCTATGACATGAGAAGAGGGTTTGAAATGGCTAAGCTGATAGTTTTACACTAACATAAACATAATTTAAACATAATTTTCTTTGATGGCTTCCTTTCATCTGAAAGCCTACCCTGAACTGAAGTTATCAGCTGAAAACCATGGCAACACCACTGATCATAAATCATAAATAAAATGAAGAAGATTCAGCTTTAGGGATGATTCACTCAGACATTTTTTATGGCATATATAACTTATAAAGAGGTTGTTTTTGAAGACGAGGCTGCTTGAGTATCTTAGCCTACAGGAAATCACACTTTGGAGCAGAATTTTTAGACAAAACAAAACTCCCCAATATTTAAAATCGCATAATCAGGAGTGTCAAACTAAATGATTTTAAATACTATACATGTATGAGTTGGTGACTGAAGACATGTACAGCCAGTGCTGAAATTCCAGGTGCATTGGTGACAAAAACTGCAAAATGATTTCATGTTTCAAAGAGAACAAACTCAAAAGCATTACAGCAGATGTTAAACACAGACAAACTGCATCAGCCAAAAAGAAACAGGAGCTGTAAGTCGCAGGAGGTGACGGGGACAACAGCATCGCCGCTAATCATCACAAATACGGCCTTAAAAATGACCACAGGCCTGAATCAGCACCTCTGTGACGTGCATTCTGCAGTGTAAGCTTCACAAAGCTGGGATTTATGACAGGGCTGCCATTGAAAAAGCTGTGCGTATCCAGGGCCAGTGCGCAAAGATGCCTAACGTCGTGTAAAGAGCACAAAACCTGGACCCCTGAGCAATAACAAGAAGAAGCAATAAGATCTGATGAGTCATCTTTCTGCCTTTTTCTATATCCAGCGGAGTTTACTTTTGGAGGAAGCCAAAGAATGCCTTTGACCCACAACAGGGGCACCGTAAAGCGGGGGAATGTCAAGATGATTCGAAGGCCCCCTGAGTGACTGTAGCCCTAAAAAATGTGGAACATAATCCGATTGATCTGGGTTGGGGGCCCAATATAATATGCTTTCATGGGCTCCAAAATCTTCACCCCTGTTATGGACAGCCATCTTGAGGTAGTGATTAGGTTCAGTAACTGCTCTGCATGGTTATATAATGGCTAAGGAATATGAGGCCATTTTATAGGACCTGATGCACTCTATCGTGCAACGACTGTTCTCTCGAAATATGGGAATGATAGCCTTCCCTAATCACCAGATATAAGCATCACTGTACCTCCTTAGGAAGTTCCGGAACACAGCCTGTGCAGTACATATCTATCATTTTCAACCCTGATAAAAATAGAAGCTTTTCTTCTTGAAGAATGGTGCAATATCCCACTACACACAGTTCAAGATAGAATTCTAAGAAGGACTAAAGCGGTTCTGAAGACAACAAATCATACTCCTTATTAGATCCTTGATATTTTATTATTGTTATGTGTTTAGGTTATTTGCCCACAGGTATTTACCATAACAAAAATGGTTATGTATAGGAAATTCTTATCTGCCCCTTTTTCCTATTGCACAGTCTTATACATCCTTACACTGGCTTCTGCGTGCAGGATGTACCCAACCTTGGCTCCAGGCATCCCCGCGACCCTGACGGACAGAAGATGGATGGGGTTTGCCTCGCAGCACATAATCACTGAGACTGAGCTTGTTAGCACTGCAATGTATTGTTGTACGACAGGCCACAGATGGAACTGCAAAGCTGGAGTCAGGCTTAAGCCAAAGTCTAGGCCATCAGTCTATGCTCAGGCCTAATTCTTTACCAGAAGATCCACAGTGAACATTCTAAGAAGCTTTACCAATGAAGTCGTTATAGCACTAAACACTAAATGTTTAGTTTATTTATGGTTATATAAAGTGACATACCAATGAGAAAGCAGTGACAGCCAAACCATGGAGCAACTGGGGGTTAAAATTTCTTGGTCTAGGGCCCAGTGGTGAAATCACTCTGACAAGCATGGGATTTGAACTGGTAACCATCTGTTCAGAGGCATAGCACCTTAACCTGCTGAACCACATAACACCCTTCTAAGTTAACAAATATAGAGTTTCAGGAGGCCCAACAATTTATAGGGGCCCAAAGTCTAACACTGAGAGCCAGGTTGGCAAATTCTACAAAGAGGAGAAATCAGTAAAATCTGTTTGAAGGGGGATACCTATGCCACCATATAAAACTGAGGGATATTCATTTGAATGCTGGATCTGATTATGATGTGAGGCTTTTCCTGCCTTGGGCTCTAATTAATGAGTCATGTGGAACTGTATAGGTAGATGGAGCATGGTTCATCATTAAAAATCCGTACCTCGCAGATCAACTGGGGAACTGAGGCTGTGAGGAAGGTGGAGAAACTCGTGCAGACATTGTGACGCTTCCTCTGCATGATGATGTCACACGTCAATCTGAGCAGCAGCTACAGAAGCTCGCACTCTGTGTTTGTGGGAGGTTCAGGTATGAGGCTGAGGCTTATTGACAAAAAAATTCCTTGTACATGTTCCACTCATAAATTCACCAACGAACCAAAACATGACCACCCTCATGTGAACTGAACACTGATGTCTATCACGTTAAAAACAGTACATACTGAGAGTGGTCTGTGGTGGGGAAAAAAAAAAACATGAACTGCCAACAGGGTGTTGGGTGGCCAAGACTCGTCAATGCAAGATATGAACTACCATACTCCATACTCTACCATACTCTGCAGGGCTTGATGCATTGTCTGTCATGACACATTATTCCTGTGATAGTTATCGAAATATTTGTGCAACAGTAAGCCTTCTGTTGGTTTGCACCAGAAGTCATATACAGTACTGTGTATATAATATTACGTATATTTTATTAATGCATTCACACATTTCTGTTGGATGCCATAGTCAGTACTAAAATGCATTCCAAGCAGCTACTGATTGTAGAATGTAAACCAGTAAAGAAGCCAGTAGCAGTAAACTGAAGCACTATTTTTCATTATTTATAGGGCTTTGTGTTATATTTTTGAGCAAAGTCCACCTTATTTTCTTTGATGTCTTTGTGCTAATTGCGTCCGAAGTGTTGCTCGGGTGCCACGTGTGCCGTGGGAGGAACAGCCACCATTGACGTATGAAGCTGCCCGCTGCCTCAGTGACTTCATTATGCAAAAGACATAAAACATTATTTTGCTGAGTCACCATGACGAATACACTGCAAAACGCAAGAGAAGTAAAGGCGAAATAATATGAAATGAGAACCTTGCAGGGAAAGGAACTCATGTCATGGCTTCCAGATGTCAGAGTATATTCTTTGGTTTTGTACTGGCACCCTAATGAGAAACCTGGCCCTTCAGTACCACCTGCTCCTTCCAGCACAAGTGGAAGTGGGTAGAAAGTTTCCCACTGGGTCAGACAACCACTGCATCACTTTTCTACCCGTATAGCATCAATGGAGGTTACGTTTTCACTCATATACCAGGTACGGCAACAGAGTTAAAGGAAATCAAACGTTACTACCCAGACGGGCAGATTCTTTTCCTGTCAGTTTCTACCTCTTCAGACTTCAGACTTACTTCTCAAGAGTCCTCAGGCATGGGTCAGTGACTGTGAGATACATAGCTGAAAGAATGTCTACAAGTTTCAAGTTTTATTGTCACGTGTTATGAGGAACGGAGTGAAATTCTTGTGCTACAGTCGCAGGGTACTTGATGTATGTAGACTAGAGTGCTTACAATGGGTATCAATAATAACTACCCATACAGAAAAGTTTTTTAAAAATAGCATATGTCATGTACCTGGAGATGAAGGACTCGGGTGAAGGCATTTTGGTAGAATAAAACGGGGGTTTATTGATTTCAAAAGAACAACTGGATATAAACGAGATTGTGACGGAGGCATCAGGAGGGCTTGACGTCAATGACAAGACTAGCAAGGACGAGCACTTAAATACAGGGACTGATGAGGGGCAGCGAGTATCAGGTGCAACCCATGAGGGCCACGTGAGGGACGAGGAACGAGGGCCGAGAGGGCGCGGAGGGCAGGACCTGACAATAAGCTCTTTGTACGGCACTCAAAATAAATATACAATGCAAATTAATTTAATGGTAGCTTGTCCTTTTGTCCTTTATTTATTTAAAATACATGAATGAATTTTTTTGTCAAACATAGAAGTTATACATTGATGTAACATGCATATTAATGCACTGTTAGACATCCTATATATATGTATAATGCATATT
Organism: Petrocephalus zakoni; assembly: GCA_026774425.1. Classification (NCBI taxonomy): domain Eukaryota; kingdom Metazoa; phylum Chordata; class Actinopteri; order Osteoglossiformes; family Mormyridae; genus Petrocephalus; species Petrocephalus zakoni. Next base: position 4,352,929 of record JAODKN010000127.1, on the reverse strand, counting down.
AAATTTTGTCAGAATTACTCCTTATGCATAATTCGTTGAATGAACTCACTTGAATCATGGGCAGTGATTCCACAGAAATAAAATGAGCATTTTGAAGGAAACAGTTTTTCAGTTGATGTATTCTAAGAACATAAGTTCAGATAATCGTATTGCCAACTGTTGGGTTGTTCCCTGCCACATGCCTGTAGCTTCTGGCATAGGCTCCGGTCCCCCCACAACCCAGAAGAACGCGGTTTCAGAAAATGGATGGATGGATGGAAATTTCAGTCAAATGACAGACCATCTTTTACAGAGATTATTGACACCATCTACTTTGGCCACACCCTGTTTCTGTGAAGATGAGCATAATGAGTAAAGCTTAAGGCAAATATATATATTTATATATATATATATATATATATTTTTTTTTTTAATGTGATACATAACACTGTATTTCCTTTAAAGCAAAGCAGGAGTTTAATCTGACTGTGGATTGCTTCAGGGTCCCCAAAATTCAATGACTTGGTGCAGAACGTTTTATCCTGGATGAATCCCATAACCTTATGCTGACAGAATGCTCAAGTACATTTCTGTGGCAAACCCTTGTAACGCTTGAGAAAAAAAATGGTTCAAGATATCAGGATCTTTCAGGAATCATCAATGAACATATCACCAAAATTTTATGCAGAGTCCAGGATGGGGCGCTTTATGGATTGAAATACTCTCTATTGGTTTAGAGGGAATAGAAAATAAAAAGATACAATAGATGGCTGGAGTTGTTACTGCACACAGAGTGAGTGGGCAGGTTATTATTAAACTTGACTGATATACTTCCCATTTGTGTAGAAGTAAAAAAGAAATGCAGACACGCATTGTGTGCCCTTTCTGACAAGAGGAATTCAAAGGTTTCAAAAAGTTAGCATCTTGACATCCAAGTTAAATTCCACTGACGATATCAATCTAGAGATTTAACTTTAAAGCTGAAACTCTTTATTTTTTTTGAAAAGGGCTCAGTCGCTACCGCGGTATCAGTCGAGCTGACTTGCTGTGGACGCTACAGCAATTGATCATCTCTCCCTGAGGGCTTTTATTCTAAAGTGGTTAAGGGGCTTGTGCTTAATCGCTGAAGCGTGTAATAAAATCCTGAAGTATTTCGCTGGTTTGAGACCCTGGGTTCTTTGTCCTTTGTCGCCATTCCCCTGGAAAGATTTTGTTATCTCCAACTGATGGGGGGGGGGGGTGTTCAACATCTTGGTTCAAATGAAAGGTGTTGTAAAGTAGAGCAGAAAAAAAAAACCAGGAGGCAATCCAAGGGCAAACGGATTATTCCCCGCCTGCAAAGGATTCTGCACCTGACGTAGGGGTGGTGTGTACCTCAGTGGGTCACGACTCTGTGCCTGTGACTGGAAGGTTGTTGGGTCAGATCTCATAGTCAGCAAAGTGATGGCACCATTGGGCCCTTGCACAAGGCCCTTAACTCCAGTTGCTTCAGGGATACTCTCTGACCCCCCACTTACACACCCCTCTGAACAAAATCATCTGCTAAATGAATGTAGCAGGAAAGCCAGGAAGAGTTAAGTAGAACTGACTTTTATTAGCAATCATGCCCTGTTGTTCATCTCTCGCTTTCAGATGGGAAACAAATACACACTCAAGTTCTTATTTTCTTCCAAGGTGGATTGCAATCAAAGCCTCAAGGTTTACTGAAAAAAATCAATGTTTTATTTTTTGTTTCTTTGCAAGTCCCTTACAAACACCCGCAATTAACGCTTTCCTGTATTTAATGCAGGTCACACACACACACACACACACACACACTGACGTTTGCAAGAGGACCCACCATACATCTCAGGAGAGTCAGGTGACAGGGCAATATTTGTGCACACATAGGCTGCACTGTTTCTCCAGTAATGCTGGACCTGAGCTTTTGATCATCCGACCCAACAGCAAACAACCATCTTTTTCATTGGTCACCCAACCCTCTGACCCCTTCAACAAGCCGATTAATGACAGTTCTTGTCATGTGATTCTTTCTTCGTGATGCACCAGTATTTCTCACGGTAAAGTTCCGCAACTATTACATCAGAGTTGCAAAACAATCAAATAGCTTTTGCAACTGTAGTTAAAAAGAAAATGTGTGTGTAAAAGTGTCATCTGTTGACGCTGTTTTAGTTAAATATTGGACAGTTTGTTCAAAACGCTTTCTAAAAACATTGTGAAAATGTGCATTTTATGTTTGACAAAATATCATTCTGTAAAAAAGTAAAATGACAGAACCAGATGACTTTTTTTTTTAATACTTTATTCATGCCCTCGGGGAAATTTAAGTGTCCAGTAGCTCAAACACATCAGTAAAAATTGTTTAAAAATTGTTGATGCCCGGGCATCAAACATAAATAAATAGAATAGTACAGATATATCAATTGCTACAGTGTAGGAAGGTACATTAATGACCAAGTCATGAGTCCGTTGTGTCGACAACAGCATTATAAAATCTCACGGCCATAGGAACAAATGATCTTCTAAAACGTTCTGTTCTACAGCGCAGTGTGAGTAGACGGCCAGTACATCTGCTTCTATGCCCCACCACAATGCTGTGGAGAGGGTGACTGCTATTGTCAAGGTCCCCACACACTATTCCACCAAAATTCGCATTGAGTCCACACTACTGCCCATCACCAGACCAGCCTACTTAGTGTCATACTGCCTCGCCAACAGACGGCAGCAAAGAATAGGACACTGCATGGTGACAGCTGCCTGCACTACAGGGACATGCTGCCTCTCAGTGTAGTGCACAAGTGGAACTTGTTGCAGACACTATGAAAAAAAAAATCTCAAATCATGTGATTTACTGGCAAATTGCGAACCTCGTTTCCCAAGAAGTGTCTTATCTGTGTTCCTTTCTCGAAAATGTTAGACAGGGACACATTTTAAAGTTTTTAATGAAAACAGTACATTTTTTAACTTCTGCCTGGAAGGGGAAATGCAAGATGAAGGAGAAAGCTGCACAACAGTCACTAGCAACAAATCGCTTATCAAACTGACTGGATTCTGGTCTGCAATTACTTTTCAACAGCGGTTTATGTTCTACTGGCTTTTTTTAAAAAACCACAAACTCAGCTTTACACCAACATGTGCCCTTCATTTTAAAAATAAAATATAATGTAAAAAGTTTGAGAAACATGAACGAGTAGTCAGGATTTGCATCTGTCTGTAAACCCCTACAGCGCCATTCAGCGGCTTCTGAACGTCGCTAGCACAGCGCACACATGTCGCTAAGATGTCGCTCTGCTGTGATCAGCTGCTTTTATCCTCAGGAAATGATTTCTGACATTGGCACAACATGACAACTGCCAGCCCTAAACGGTCTCCACGGATTCATCACTCTTTTGTGATTATTTGTGATTATGCGCTGAAGGCATCAGACAGCAGACAGCAAGATTCATCTAGACGGAGTATGCAATGCTCGGGTTATGGTGCATCATCGTAGTATACTCTAAGGACTGATGTTATTCGGTGTCAGCTATTAAGAATTATCCATTAGATGGAAAATGCATATGCTTTCAAACACTTGTCTCTGATCAATATTTTGTGGAAATTCACCACACAATTACGCGAAGCAGCATATCTTTTCCTTCAGTCTGAAATGTCGCCTCTCTCGATCCCTTTGTTAATTGAAGAGGCCGCTCTTTATGAAACATATTCATAAAATGCACAATCAAATGTTTAATTAAAACTTACAAGGCAAGAAAAATAAAAAAGGAAAATTATAAGTTGTCATTTGAGATTCTATCTCTGCCATATTTATTCATAAAGCCTTTAATTAGGTATTTACGCTGTCTCCATTCTTTTAATTTTTAAAGGTATCGTGTATCTTCAGCATAAACATGATTGTGGACTTTACACGTTGCCGTTAAATTTGATTAGATTTACGTTCCTTGGTGTATAGTTCTGAATTCTCAAATCCCTGATAATTTTTGCTCTTCCTAAACTAGCAAAAAACATTTCTTTTTACAGAATTACTTCTCTTGATGGGTTTTCTTTTTGTTAACGAGAATACAAAATACATTGCTTAATGAATGTATTTTGCCTTTAGGAAATGTTTTTACATTTTAGGTTAGAATGATATTACTCGGTCTGAAATAATTATTAAGTACAAGAATGCTTTTAATTAGTCTGGTTTGACGTTCTGTCGGAAGGCAGAAAGTCACTGCGTAGGGGAGAATGGAGACAGTTGCAACACTTTTTACATTTCCTTCAGTTTGCCAGAGACTGTTTATATTGAAAAGACAAAATTTTAACACCTTAAACTCAAATCTGTCAGCTACTGGCCCACACTTCTGTAAGATGTATACATATGATAATACACAAACAATTTATATTTGAATAGACAAAGTCAAATGTTGCAACTGACCCCAATAACAGTTGCAGTTTATTTATTTAATTTGTGCACAGACAGGGTCTTCACAAAGTTAAATTGGCTATATAAAGACAAAGACTAGTAAAAGGAAAAAAAACATTTTCAAGTAACGAGTAAGAACCGCGTGTCTGTGTGTATGTGTGTGGGTTTACATAGATCACATTTAGGGACCAAAATGTCCCAAAAGTGTGGCAAAACCTGAAACTTCAGTACTTTGGGACCATTTTTTCAGGTCCCCATTTGGATAGCCACAGTTTTATAAAAATCTGTGAATGCGATCGAAAAAGCAAAAATGTCAAAAGTCTTGTTATTTTGGTTAGTTACTTATGGTTAAGGTTAGGGCTGGATGGGGGTGTCATGATTGGGATTAGGGTTTTTCCCATAGAAATGAATGGACTGTCCCCATTTAGACCGGTATTCAGGTCTGTGTGTGTGTTTAAGTGATTGTTGGAATATATTCTTAAATGTGCATCTGACTTTGCAGGTAAGTGTGTGTGTCTGTATGTGCATGTGATGTAGCTTGTGTAGCTAATGTAGCTAATGTAGCCCATGCCTTGCTCTGCCAGCTCTGTATCCAAACCTCTCTTGGTTTATCGGGATGGTTGCAACAAGATAAAACAGCCATGATAAAACTTAACACAACAGCTTTGACACATGATAGCTATGCCTGTTAGAAGCTAAGAAAACAGTGATTAATGTGATATGACTTAAAAATGCTAACAGTTAAAGTGCCCCATGTTGCAACCGTCCTCACTCTCCCCTATTAAACGATAATTTTTTCAGAAATTGTAGCTGAGGTATTGCGATATAATATACTTTAGAGGACCTATAGGAATGGTTCTGAGGGAGTGGTGTCCAGCTCGGGCCGCCGGGACTCAGGTACGAAATACTGGGGATTATTCTTAATAATTTGCACCTGTCCCTTGTCCATATTCAATTGAAAATAGAGCAAAGACAGCATATCAAATGTTGAAATTGGGATATTTTATGGTATTATGACAAATACAGTATATGCTCAATTTGAATTTGATGCCAGCAACACAGTTGGGGCAAAAAAAAAGCTAAAACAAAACACCTGGATTTTGGGAAAAGGGGCTGTACACAACAGGAAAATGGTTGCGGCTTTGATGCATTCCTTGAGATATAAACCAGCATAAGTTTAAACCTACATCTCAATACAGTTTATTCCCATTTAGATGTATAATAATGTATAATCAGAATCAAATTACTTTTATTATCCTGAAGGAAATTGTTTGTTACTGCATCTTACACAAGCATGCAACAAGACATACACAGAACCCCTTAGAACAATCTCTGCATAAGAATAAAAAAGTATGACATCTAGAGATGATAAAAAGTAGGTGGGTGATTATGGTGATTCGTTTGGCAAATATTGCACTTGAATGATAATAGCTGTGCAGGACTAACTATCATATATGGACAGGAAAGCAATGTTTCACAATCTAAATATTTATTGAGCAGTCTGGGAAGTTGGGAAAGTTACTATATATGGATAGATTGAACTGCTCCATAATCTTTGTCCTCTTTGGTAGTTGATTCTTGCAAAGGAAACAGATCTAATACAAATACTAAATACTCTAACTCCATGCCCTCTGTCACATGGCTCCGTTTTTATTGATTTGAATAATTTGTGAATGACCATAAATACATGTGCAGGGACATGAGGAACAATTACCTTATTGTTCAAAAAGAAATTATTTAGCAGATGCTTGCATCCAGGGAATCTTTCAAGACTGAGAAAGCAGAGTCACCCAGTCCCGGGAGCGATTGGGGTTTAAGGACCCAGCAATGAAATCACTCTGCTGGCCCCAGGGTGTCAACCAAGGCCATCCTTCTCCACTGAGCCACACACCACCCCCCGCCATTGCCGCACTTAGTAACAAGGCGTTCACTTGTCGTTGTGCTGACTGGACTGAACGCGATCACGTTGTGCGCTTGAGGAAATGCCGGTCTCCAAAAACGAAGCCTCTGGGCTGGCTCCAGAGCCATGACATCACCATTGGACACCCACTAGACAGCCAGGCCAGTTTTGACAGAGCAAACGGGTCAGTGATGAGGAAAAATCGGGAACAACCTCCTGTCAGAAGAGATAGAGCTGAGTATTCCTAATTCATATTACCAATGGCTATTTATCCATTGTCTTACTGACTAAATGTCACGTCATTTTATCAGCTGAGGCTATGTCAGGGACAGTAATCACATCTCTCAGGTGGCAGCTTGTCTTGCATTTTTAAGCAGACAGGACAGGTAACCACGCATCACTAGACACAGGAAAGATGAAACAAAAGTTTACAGTTTGTTTTACCTACAGTTCTCTTGTGACCTGGCTTTAAATGCATTATACTGGGGAATACCACAGAGAAGTGATAAATGATGTCAGGTCAGGTCGGGTTGGAAGCATGCACCGTTATAGCCCTTATAACCCACCACGTGATGAAACACCTTGGGATCCTGGTTGGCAATCCCCCCAGGCTGACACAGCAGTCTATCTGCCACAACCAGGTGTTCCTTGGGCGTCCCCTCGGTCTGGTCCAGCTGCTCTGCAAGCCGGATCATCCTCAAGCAATCACAGCACATGGCTGTGGTGCCAGAATTGATGCTCCCTCACAATGCTGGTAATGTGCCTCATTCGGGACTCCCTGAGCCCCTGGTGCTCCCTCACAATGCTGGTAATGTGCCTCATTCGGGACTCCCTGAGCAACAGCTTGCTTGACACAAAGTCAAACCAGCGGTGCCCGAGGATTCTCCAAAGAGACACAGTACCAAAGGAGTCCATTCTTTGTCTCAGGTAACTGGATAGCATTCATGTCTCACAGCCATACTGTAAGACAGGGAGCACCAGGACTCTAAAGACTTGGACCTTCATCCTCTTACAAAGATATCAGAAGCACCACACACCCCTTTCCAGTGACCTCATGACCCCCCATGCAGTCACAATCTGTTTATACTGACTTCATAGGAAGAGTCACCAGAGATATGAATGTTGCTGCGCGGGTAAGTGAACCTTCCAACATGGTCAACCCTCTCCCTACAGACACACTGCTGATGGCTGTGCCCAAGAGGTCATTGAAGGCCTGGGGCTGGTTGCACAAAACACCTTAAGTGTAAGTGTTTTGACTTTATTTTTGTATCTCAGTTACATTCAATGCATCAATGTACACCTTTTTGCATGCGTCTACATATTTTTGCATCGGAAAATTCCATCAGTAACGAAAATACTTCTGACTTTGTAATAATGGGTTATGTACTTGTCGTGGGTCATATAAATAAAATACCAATCGACTTCTGGTCAAATCTATAATGCTAAATCAATTGATCGTCATTAATCATACTCAGTTGTTCATTTTCTTCATTTATGGCCATAAACTCAGCCATGTTGTGGTTAAGAGACAGTCCTTTAGTTACCTTTAGTTATTAGTTACTAGTTAGTTTGGTACTTAAGATCTTTTGTGCAACCTTAAGGAGAAGACTTAAGGGTGTTTTGTGCAACTGACTTTATTTTTTAGGAAATCTTAATTCTGAGTTTAAGGAAAATCTTAACCTAAGATGTTTTGTGCAACCAACCCCTGGATCTTGGTTTTTATCCAGGACACTTGCAAGCCCGGATGCTCAGACATGAATGATTTGATAAATTAAAATTATAACCACAGTGGGGAAATCAGCTGGGATCACTAAACATGACTTTGTGCCTGAAAAACAAGAGTGTTGAGAGTACCAGGGGATGGAGTAGCTACAGCATTATTCATTAATAATTCTACCCTGTAGGTCCAGCATTGTGAGGATGGGGTTGATCCTAGGTAGGCTGAGCCAGCCAATAGAGATCTGTGTATACAGCTAGAATTATATTGATTAAGGTCTGTTAATAATTTTTTTGTTTACTCACTATTGCACTGCACTAAATTGTAAGCCGTATAATTAGTGGGACCTATAAAAGGGGAGTACGAAGAGGGGAGGCCCTGTGGGGGGGCTTTGCTAACATGTTGTGCAGGGCACTCAGAAAGAGATGCAAAGATGTAAACATAAATTAATAACACTCCGGTACTTCAGTGGTGGGGGAGACACAGTGGGATAGTTGCATTTTCTGCTTTAGTCCGCATGTTCTGCAGGTCAGTCTCCCATTGTCATCGCCACTCTCATTTTGTACAATAACTAAAAAACAGACAAGAAAAGTTATGCATAAAATTAACAAATTTACAAATGAGATGTAAAAAAAATCAACAAAGAAAAAAATAAAAAGTTAGGTGTCAAATTCATTACCCTGATTTCCAAGTTATAGCTGTCATGCCCTGCCCGTCCGATCCTCCCGTGTGCCACGCCCCCTTGTTCCTCTCGTGCGAATCCGTCCCGTCCTCAGCTGTTTAGTGTTT
>JAODKN010000127.1:4320003-4330615 GCA_026774425.1 Petrocephalus zakoni | reverse complement strand
CTGCCTGTTGTCTTTAGTTCCCATGTTCCCCTTTTCCCTGTCGATAAACACACCCTGGAGGGGTTTCACCATAACAGCCTGCATTATGGGTTGTTCCTCCCTGCTACAACGTGACAAAATACTGTATTTGTCCAAATGAAAGTCACTGTTGTGTAAATTTCTAAAAAAGTAGAATTCCACCAGCTGTCCTTCAGTTTTGTGTTTTAACTATGTATCAGTAATGGATGAAACAGTGTATGTAATGATTTGCCATTGGAGATATCTAATAAGATACTAAAAGTATTAACAATGACTTTGTTAACCCTTAAATTGTTTTTTCCCCCCCATAAATAAACAAACAAACAAATAAATAAGAGAATAATCCAAGCATAAGCATCTATCCATTTAACAAAACAACTTCTTTAGTATAGGGTCTCAATGAGCTTGGAATGAATCCCAAAAACTGCAGGACAAATTCATATGGGATGCCAGTCCACCGCCTGGCACACATGAGGGGAATTTGGCGATACCAGTTTGCCTCATGGGACAAACCCACACGGTTGGGAGCAATCAAATGCGTAATCCTGAAGGTGTTAGGCCACAGTGATCACTGAGTCACCCCATGTGGATGATGACAACCAAAAACAAAAGACCTTCAGACACATTTTAACACTGTACATGAAGCCAATCTACCCAATTTCCCCAGTCCGGTCATTAACGTCTGTAGTCGTGGTGTGCTTTCCCCTGCCTGAGATTAGAATAAATCCCTGTGTTCGCCTGCAAACCTCCGTGTCCTGCTCCTGCTTCCCCGCTCCGCACCCGGCACGCCCGGTGACACGTGACACTACACTGTTACTGTCTGGAAAAGTACAACAAAAACTCCCAAAACAGTTTTCACTGAACTTCCAAGGCAACTGGATTTAACTGAATAAACCAAGGTGGAGTAGAAAGAGGTATTCTTATATATGTACAAACAATAAATAAAAAGAGCAGGACTGTAAAGGGCATACCCTAGACTTTTATAATCTGAACTGATTGTATAAATTGTTTATTAGTCATTATGTTAAAAGGATAAAACCCACTATGTAGCTAGTTCAAGGATTTTGGATGTATTCCATAGTTTATAAAGGGAGAGGCAATGAGAGGTGTGGATAATTACAGAGTCCTAAAATCACAGGGATTTATTCTGTTACCATCATATGGATACTGAATGCTGCCTTTTCTAAATCCCTCTTCTACTTGGAAAATCAGCTATTTTTTTAAGGTAATACTGTCGGTGCTGATGATGTGACATGGGGAAGTTTGTCATCTCTGGGTTCATTTACGCGAAGGACCTATTCTTGTCATTTTTCAATGTAGTGTAGGAAATCAATTCACACACTATACTCCATTAACTGTGAGATAAAGCCGAGGGATCGATTCATCACCATTATTTATATTAAAGCGATTCTAATGAAAGGCTTCTGGTCTGAGACATGCTGCTGTGTTTGTTTCTCCAAGGGGTGTGTATGTGTGTGCGCACACACATTCATCTGTTACATTCATCGTTACTTTCAACTCCAGTGATGTTAACACAATGCAAATAATGGTGCATAAGAGGCTTTTGTTTCGGCATGTTAGTAGTTTTCCAATTTTACTGCTAGTCCTGAAAAGAGAGAGGTTGTGAAGATTCTGTGTTTCTGTATACATGTATACAACCCCAAATCAGAAAAAGTTGGGACAGTATGGAAAATGCAGATAAAGAAAGTAGTGTTTTCTAAATTTACTTTGACTTGTATTACATTGAAAACAATACAACAGCACATTATTTAATGTGTTCCTCATGAATTTAGTTTTTTACAAAATAAACACGTATTCCAATTTTGGTTCTTGCAACACATTTAAAAAAAAGTTGGGAAAGTAAAGCATTTACCACTTTGTAATGTTGCCATTCCTTTTCACAACACGTAAAAGACGTTTAGGGACTGAATATACCAAGTGAAGTGTTTCAAGTGTAATTTTGTCCCATTCTTCCTGCAAACAAATCTTAAGGTGGGCAACAGTATGGGGTCTTCGTTGTCACATTTTGCACTTCAAAATGTGCCACACATTCTCTATTGGAGACCGGACGGGACTGCAGGCAGGCCAGTCAAGTACCCGTACCCTCTTGTAATGTGTGCAGAATGTGGTTTTGCATTGTCTTGTTGATATATGCATGGGTGTTCCTGGAAAAGATGTGTTCTTGAAGGCAACATATTGTGCTCCAAAATTTTGGACTTGTTGCTGGTAACAGTCTGGATGGCCCTTGGCAAGTTCTTCTTTGGTCCGAAGCACACAGGGTCCAAATCTCCCAAAAAATACCTGAAATGCTGATTCAGCTGACCACAGTACACGTTTCCACTGTGTGATGGTCCATTCCAGATGCCTCAGAGCCTAGAGAAGTCGACGGCGCTTCTGGACACTGTTAACATAGGGCTTCCTTTTGGCACAGTACAGTTTTAACTGGCATTTGCGGATGTAAAGGTATTGTGGTACTTGACAAGGGTTTGCTAAAGTAGTCTTGAGCCCATGTGGTGATATCGCTATAGATGACTGACAATTGTAGATGTAGTGCCGCCCGAGTGTTGTTCGGTTGTTCAGCTTAGGCTTGCGCCCTTGTCCTTTACGCACTGACATTCCTCCAGATTCCTTGAGTCTTTTAATTATGTTATGCACTGTTGAAATATCCAAATCATATCTTTCTTTGAGGAACATTGTTTTTAAACATTTCAATAATTTTCTCACCTATTTGTTTGTACATTTTGCAAGTGCATTGATTCTCATCACAAGCCACGTATACTTTCTTCTATGAAAAAGAAACGTTTCGGCTGGCGATATTGACAATACAGACTCAAGAGACTCAAGTAAGTCGCAGACCCGGATAGTTTAGTGAGTGACTCAGAGGCAGCTGAATCCTAAAAAGGAACCAAATATTACAGCTCTACCTGACAGTGAGGGGAAGAAGTTTGAGAAATGGGTTAATAACTGCAAGAGAAAGCCAAGAACATACATTTATTTTCCATTACCTTAAAATGATCTTGACACTCGTGTGTCACTGCCTGTCTTTCCTCCATGAGACGGACAGGATCTACCCAGAACACACATCGTGAAGTTTGTGTAGTGGAGGAAAATATTAAACATTTAGCCCCATGATGTTTTTAATGACCTTGATGGGCGATCATAATAGGTCTTTGCTATCTGCATTATTTTAATGAAGCTTACGTGATTGTGCAGTGTGAAATATGGCTCAATGGGAGGTCAGAGGAACATCACGACAACAGACCCATATGCCACCAGCACAAAGGCCTGTGATTTATGCCACATTGGAGTAATTCTATTAAAATCTTCACTGGGGATGCCAACCTCAACTTTCAGTCAGTGGTTGAATATGCTGTCTCCAGTCTATTATTGCCCAAATTGATCAATGAGACAGAAAACAGAAATATAAAACAAAAAGTATATGTCTGACACTAACCAAAAAATGTAGTTAAGCAGGTAGAGATCCTGCCTTTTATTAATTAATGCATCCATTCATTTATTTTAAACATTTCATGTCAAAGATCATTTTAGCTAAACTAATGACAAAACTATAAAAATTCTAAAACATTTATCCATCCATCCATCCATCCATCCATCCATCCAGTAAAAGGCCATGGAAAATCATTATATATATAAAATTTATTTACAAGTAATTTAATTCAATGAAAAAATCATGAACATAAGTACCACAATGTCATTTCCTATTGAATAGGTAGTTAATCTGTTGAATATTAAGCGTTTTTCAAAATATGATCATGGCATGGTTAAGATACGAAAATACCAAAAACACATACGAAACCTCACAAGTTCATTTAACTTAGTAAAAAAAAGAAAATAAAAAAAAAGCGTACATGATAAAAAAGCTTTCAGTTTGATCTGAAATGCACACAATTGTATATCCGGTGAAAGGAATCTTAAATGATTTTCATAGTTACGGTTTCTAAAGACTGTCTGAGACCTAAAGCAAAGCATGGGATTGCAGTGCCGCTAGAGCCCTCCTCATACTAATATTGTAGCATAGAAATGGGAGAAAGTCGGGGGGGGGGATAAATACGCGCCATGTATTTGTTCTTAGTTCTCATACAAAGCAAGAACACCTGGGGTGCATGCCAGCTGCAGGAAGGGTGTTACAATCAGGAAAGGGCGATTGTAACAGAGAATGCCATCAGCTCTGTGAACGAAAAGTCTGAAAAAGATGCTCAACACCTGAATTGTTTTCTCCCGGTCGAGCATTTGGAAAATGCTGTTATTTTTCCTGCGCGGATTTAATTTGCTGTTTTGTGTCTTCAGGCCCAAGGGGGAGAGGTGATGGCGGTTTTTCTTTTTATGTGGGAGTTTTGTTTGTTATTATAATAAACATTGGTCGTCAGGCTGTGCACTTGTATGATCATATCAGAACCTTCTGACACCCACGCTACATCAGGAGGGAAAAACACAAACCACGCAAAATTAGATTAGGGGAAAAATGTGCAGAGATGTGCATAAAAATGCCTGTAAATCAAACACTGGCTTTTTCTTGCCCTCGGTCTAATATTCATAGCCTGAATATCAGCTGCAGCAATCAAAAAACAAAGTAAAGTTTTGCATTTGCAGGTGAGTTTTTTTCAGAACTACGTTTCACATTGTTAGCAACGGAAATGCTTTCTTTTAATTTTAGTCTCTTCATCTAAAAATATGTTTAATAAATGCGTTGAAAAGACTTGCAATTTTATGAGACATATCCAGCAGGCCTACCAAAACATGTAGCTAGGAAATGGAGGAATGGATGGATATTCAGGGTGAAAAGCAGCATGAGTATTTGTGTTTTAACCATTTGAGCCCAGTTTTACCTGCCTACATTTAAAACGGAAATGGAACTGAGTCAGCTAAGCAGCGCTACAGAGCATTGTGATATAAGAATAGAGATTCCCTCAAAGTTCTAAATACTTTTTTAATAGTTCATAACAGCTCATTTAAATTTGAAGGTATTTTTCAATTCCACCTACATGCTGGTTTTAATTATTTAGTTTTATTCAGCAGGGAGGGAAAAAATATAGAAAGTCCAGCTGGCATCTCGTGCCCTGTGGGCACGATAAACATTAAACAATTAGCAAAAACCATTTGTGGCTGTTGTTGTGAGCACAATTAAGGGAATGTGCTCGATCAGCTAATGGGGGCACAGCTGGACTTGATGGCGACACTGCGTTGGCTGCCTGCGATAAGGATGGAATTCAGGCAGTGCTCGATGAAGGTGGTAGTGGCCGAGAAGGCTGAAAGGGCAGCAGATGAAGAAGCAGTACTGTAAAGACAGGACCCAGAGACCTAGACCTTTAACAGAAGTACCACTTGCTTCTGTCGCTGAGAATGTATATTTCTATGTTAATAAAAAGAAAGTGATGTAAGAGTACACAAAAATCACAACAATAGACAGGAAACGCATCACCTGTAAAACTATGCATAATAGTTATTTTGCTATTTGCAATGCACTTAAATGCTTCGACAACAGGAGTGATGTGGCATTTACCTCGATAAAGTTTTAATGAGGTAAATGTTAGCCTAATATACTTGCAGGAAAAATGCGTGTAGGTGGAACTGCATCATAATTTGACTGCTTATTACTCTCCTCATGATACTTTAAACTTTTTTAGCAATATATTCTTTTTGTTTTTTGTTTTGCCTCATAGCTCAAATCAATATTAATAGGTCTAAATGGCAAACAAAAGCACTCTCATATGGACAGCGTGGTGGCCCAGCAGGTAACATCGTGACTTTAGGACACTGATTGCGTTTCTGTCCCAGCTCTGGGTGTTGGGATCCCACATGCTCCCTGGGTTTTCTGTAGGTATTCTGGTGTTTTCCATGCAGTTTAGCCAGATTGACATCTCTATATTACCCGTTGTGCACTTCTCTCTGTGACTCCTGTGAATCTTGTGCGCCCTGTGCATTCTGGGACGGACTCCGAGCATGCTCCAGCCCTGCACCGTTCAAGCTGTTCTGGGAAAATGGATGGATGGATATTTTTCCTGTTGGCTGAGAGCTTTGGAGGGACATCCTTTACGTAACATTTGCACTGGCAGTCATAAAATTGAGCCAAAGCACCCTTCATTTTGGCCTGTTACAATCATTTTTGGGTTTATGCCTTTGTACGTGTACATTGTAAGTATACAATACAAGTATACAAGCAAGCAAAAAAAAAAATGACTGCTGGCAATGTAATTGTACCATTTGTTTGAATTATACTGCACCACTATATATTTTTTTGTGGCCCACGCGACTTGGGCAGTTATTACTGTGCAGAAGGTATAATGTCTGTACTACCCCTGTAAGGGGCTGCTGTGCACTGGCTAGTCGCTGTTCTCCTTCAGGGACATGCAGGTTCACTTAACAAGCGACCTTCCTGTCAGATTATTTATTGTTCTGTTGTTTGAAGCCAGGAAACGTATTTAGCAGAAGCTGGGCTCTCTGTGAGCCTGTGTCTAAGTGGTAGTGCCTAGTGCTCTCAGTTTCCTGGGTTTAATGCAAAACCATCACTGTTTAATGGGGTTTGGCTGACCTGGCGCAGGGTGGAGCCAGGTGATGAGGGAACAGAATAAGAGTGCCTTTTCTCTTGACCCTCAGACCCTAATCTCTAACCCTTTTCACAAACCTACTCTTCTGTTTCTCTGTACGTTGTCTTTCATTCCCGTCCATCCTCTTGTCGAATCCAATTCCACTCCTGTAACTAAATAACAGACTAACTGTTCCTTCTTTTCACCCTTGTATTATGTGGTTTTTTTAGCTGAGTTTTAGCCCTGCAAAATCCGCTGCACTTAATATAGCTGTACGTTGCTTCCCAGTGTTATTTTGGGGTTAATAAACATGTGAATCAAGCACATATACATTCTTTTTAGGCAGCTGCAAAAAAGCTGCAGAGATGAATCTCACTGGAGTTTGTTATATACAAAGAAGTCCCATAGCTATGGAAATGCACAGGTGCTGCTATATGATTTTTCATCAGCACTAAACTAAGTTGATTCTTGTGACTCTCAATGAACCTTTTTTATCCCTCATTCACTACATTTTCTATCCAACGGGTGTTTTCCTTTGGTTGGCAGTTTCGGTAATGTGAATAAATGCAGGGAAAGATGTCAGAGTGCCCCAAAACAGGTCGCAACACTGGGGCATATTAACGTGCGCTGAGCAGAAGGACTTCACTAGACTAGTAGGATTCTCAAGCTGCAGGTGTTTGTGGGAGGTCTGGAGATCGTCCATCGTCAATCTGCGTGTTAATGAGTAGCAGTTAATTGAAATTTGTGGTTTGAGACTTCTTATACACATTTTACACAGGTGTGGACCATCTATGCATTACCTCTGAGTTCAACTGTGGACTCAATAATAGTTTGCCAGATAATGAGTAAAATTAATAGTTTTGGGGGTTATAAGCATTCTCACGCTTGAAGAAATAAGATGCTCTTATTGTCATGTGTTTTATAAGCCAAAACACCTGGTTCTGCCTATGCACAGGGATACATTCTGAAATGGTGAAAAATGAAAAATAAATGGGAAAGACCTTGTATTGCATGCACAATATTAAAGGGACGTGAAATTACAGCATAATTCTCGAAGCTTCCTATTAATCACCACAGAATATTACATACACATATATACGCACAGTCAGCCCTCGTTTATCTCGTTTAATCAGTTCCAGACCCTACCGCAATAAGTGAATTTCCGCGAAGTTGGATTCTTTATTTATAAATAGAATATTTTCATAGTTAGAACATAGAAAAACTGTTTGCGACCTTGTAAATGCGGTTTTTAACATTATTAGAGCCCTCTTGACATGAAACAACACCATTACACTCGTATTACTCAATATATTAGACAAAATAAGAGAAAATAAGACATATTCGTCGTTACAAATATCATATTATTATTATTGTATCCTTTTCCTGGATGGTAAGCATCTTCCTCCGGCACTTAATTTAATCGACAGAAGGCTTAGAAGAAGCAACACGTTTAGGAGCCATCATGGGGCTTAGAAGTTCTCTGAAATCGCAAACACTTACAAGAGAAAGATGCTTCTGATGCGTAGCGATGTAGAAGCGTATATGAGAGAAACAAACTTGCGTGAGGCTGAGCCAATCAGCAGCCAGGATAGGAAGAGGTTATAATTGACTCAGACAACCAAGAGCGCGCTGTATCATTTTCACTGAATATATTTGGAAAAAACTGCGATAGAGTGAAGCCGCGAAAGTCGAAGTGTGAAAGTGGCGAGGGACGACTGTATACACACACCCTTTATGTTAAAAAATGGGAAAAGGATATATACTGTACAGCATAATTTTTAAGCAGTTACACAGTTACTGCTAAGGAAAACCTGAATTACAATATGCCTGTCAGTTAATTAATTAATTCAGTTGGTTGTTAATCTTTGCTGTAAATCCTGAAAAGGCTTCTGAATTAACTGATTTGAGCTTTATTTAACTGAACTGTGCTGAATCGTTACTGCTTCAGAAATCACTCTGCTGCTTCCTTGGATCCCTGTCCTCGATATTAAAAATTGTACCAAATTCCCTGCTAACAACAAACAAATCAGTCAGCTGGTTCCTTACCAGCAAATTACTGATGCAAGCATGTGAAAAACAAGGCGTAGCAAGTAGGTAGGGCATCCGGAAGTCACATATCTCAGCACAGCGCAAACCTGCAGAGCATTTTGAAGTATCTAGAGGGTGCAGCATAATACTTCTTGCAAACAGCTCAAAATGTGTGTTGTTTCACACTGTATCCAAGCTATCCTAGCTATACGGTCATCCAGTTGTCTGCCAGGTGACAGTTTTATGTTCCCCACCTGTATTGGGATTTATTACATGATTATTGAGAAGGAAAAAAAAATTACACAGTGTACTGGAGAAAATGAATTTGCCACACATGGTCCTCAAATATCTCCATGACTAGAAATAGCTGGTGTAACGCGTTAAGACTGTAACCAAATGTTAAAGACTAGATTATCATAAGTAAATTCTAAATGTGTGCCTTGGTATGATTATGTGTGTGTGTGAATTTGTGTTTTCTTGTGGACTGGCATCCCTTAAATAGAAGATGGATGGATGGATGGAAATTTCAAATGCACATTCAAGGTAAATTGAGTCTAAAAATATCTAGACTGTTTTGTATACTATACTGTAAGTTGGTATTAGTAAGTTGGTTACCCTGTAGACCTCCAAATTTCTACCAGTACGAGAATGTTGGGATTTACATAGCTTAGGAGCCTATCCAGGAGGGCCTTTAATTGTCACTTGTCAAACTTTGACTACTCACTGTTCATAAGCACTTTGCTCTTACTGAATGACATGCATTTGCACACCCAAGTGATGCTTTTAATTGATTAATTGCAGATAATTGCGTCAAATGGAAATAGCAAACAGGATTCTTAATAAGATGAGTGGTGAGAAGTGAGAAGTTTTGAGAAATAATTTAACATAATAATTTAAGAAATAACTTAAGCACAAACACAGGTACTGTATCTAACTTTTTATATTGCTGCAAAGATAGTCCACAGAATTTTGTACTAGACATGCATTAATCACTCAACTCTATAGTGAGCGTACCTATAGTACATTAATATAGCATACAACAGTAGTATATTTTTTTGATTTGTATAACAGTCTATAACTATTAAAAACTATGAAACTATTAAACACGCTCTATGCATTTACCACAAATTTTTGAGTTAAGTTGGTTCTTTTCATTACTTTCATTTTGCTTACTCCCTTATTCAGGGTTAAGCAAAAGAACCACTCATACCAATATATCAACAGCAGATGAAGTTGACCTCAGACAGCCAGTTCATATGCAGACCGAAGAACTGCTCCAGAAATGCATGGCACGGCATCAATAAACCATTTATTGCTTCCAAAAAGAAAAAAAAATGCTTTAACTTCAGAGTCATTTAACGAAAGTCCTTTGGAGTCTTTCACAGCTTTATTTAATATTGAATGTTACATAATTCAAGGCTGCTGCTGTCAGGATCAGCCTTGGACTTTTCAAACTATTAAGGAAATAAATAAAACGACTGAGTCGTGTGTCATGAGAGATTCAAAGCAGAATTACAGCAATGTGAAATATAGGAGAACTGACACCCCACCTGGGATCATGTGAAATTTACCAGCGAGTTGGTACAGACAATAGATTCATGCAGGGTTGAACTAAGGGGTCTGGATCAAATAAATGGTTTGAAAATTGTGATGAGTAAGACAGTGAGAAATGACTGGGGGCTTATATTTATACATACGTATATTTATACATCCTTAGCTTCAATCTTTACTGACAGATATATTCAGATTCAGATTCAGAATACTTTATTGATCCCAGAGGAAATTATGTGGATACAGTTGCTCCCGGACAGTAAGAAAATAATTAACAAGTTAAATACCAATAACATCCATCCATCCATCCATTTTCCAACCTGCTTATCCGAATACCAATAACAAATAATACAATATATACACTCACCAAAAGGATTATTAGGAACACCATACTGGTGTTTGACCCCCTTTCGCCTTCAGAACTGCCTTAATTCTACGTGGCATTGATTCAACAAGGTGCTGAAAGCATT
>JAODKN010000127.1:4232918-4257858 GCA_026774425.1 Petrocephalus zakoni | reverse complement strand
ATTCATGGACCTTAGACCTTAAAATCCCACACATCGGATCCGTTCCTGGGTGGGGCCAAACCTAAAAAACTGAAGGTAATTAATTGTCATTGCTGACACACCACAACATGCAACAACGAAATGTGCCCACTGCTTTTAACTCATGTGACATCGCGACACAGCAGGGGACAGCTACTTGAGCTCCCAGGGATGGTATCTTGCCCAGGGTACCTCAGCTGTTCTTGTGGGTCAGGGACTCAAACCGGCAATCTTTCGATTACGCAGTTGCATCCCTAACCACTACACCACCTGCCTGTCCCTGAAGCATACCCCCCTGAATGATGAGCCACAAGAAAGATGACCAAAGTTTCACCACGCAACAAGCTGCTCCAGACCTCGCCCTCCCCAAACTCCATCTCTTGATCATCTTATCTACAACAAAGTTTGAGAGATTCCATCCGCAGCCACGTAAAGTCCCTTGTAATGAATTGATAATAATCTAAGCTGTCCTCTTCATCTGTTTTATAATTTTGTCCAGTTCTTGGTAACGTCACTGCTGTCCCATATTTCCTTCACTTCTTGATGACTGTCTTCACTGTGTTTCATAGTATATCTAATGTTGTGGAATGTTTTGGTGCCCTTCTCCTGACTGAAACCTTTCAGCAATGAGATCCCTGCTTTGTAAGCTCTCTGTGGACCATGGCTTTTGCTGTAGGATGCAACTGAGCAAATGTCAGGAAAATCCTACTAGGACAGCTGAACTTTATTTGGGGTTAATCTGAGTCACTGTAATTGATGGCAGGTGTGTACCTAGAAAGACTGGATGCTGTAAGTAAATCAAAAGGTGCTACAACATAGTATTAGTTTATAGGTGCTCACACTTATACAACCAGCTTGTGTTTTTTTTTATATATATACACTATATTTACAAAAGTATTGGAACGCCTGCCTTTACACACACATGAACTTTAATGACATCCCATTCTTAATACATAGGCTTCAATATGGAGTTGGCCCACCCTTTGCAGCTATAACAGCTTTCCTCAAGGTTACAAGACTTTTGGCATTTTAATTATTTGATTGCATCCACAGATTTTTATAAAATGAAGTTTTGAATAGTGAGGCCGCTCCGCACTAGCCACGTTCTTGTGTCTCTAAGAGGTCTCTGAGGAACACACGCACACAGAAAGATCTGAATCCCCAGATCCTAGTGTGTATGACTATGGTGTTAACCACTTAGCCAGCATAACACACACTGGAGTGTTTATTAAGGTATGCTACATCTCACAGTTTTTGAGGAAACAAAGTAACTGTAATACATCCTGAAAAAATTACAAAATTACACCAAGAATGTTTATGGAGAAACGCTCTTCAACTTGGGTTTATGTTGGATACACAAAAAGGCTGAGTCACAGAAAAGAGTTTTCCTTCTTAAAATATATTGTACTTTTGTATAATACATCAATTGCTAGTACAATAAAGGAAATGAATGAATGTGTCTGTGAGACATTTTACATGTCATTTCCAGTGCTTATGCTATGAGACGCTGAATTTAACATAATTCTTCTGTTTGTCCGGTCCACCTCAACGACCACAGATCTTGCTGGCAGTTTATTGATCACCATTATCAATAATCTAATTTATTTTGCTCAGTCCTCTGTTTATGAATTCAGGCAGAATGCGAACCCTTCAAATGTGTCCCTCGAGGACTGGTAACAAAGACTTCAGTGAATTATGACATCGCCCCAGGGCTGAACCATTCCAATGTCTAAACGTAGCACTCCTGCAAATGACCTCATTAAAATCTGCAATGTGTTATAGTGGCTTACAGCAGCTGTCTGCCCAGTGCATTCATTTACCTGCACGGCTGACACAAAATGTAGCTCTTTAGCACTCAGTAATGTGGAATATAAGCTCCTGATGCTTACTTGTAGAGAAATGACATAAACTAACAAGCGTCACCCTACTTCTAGTGGAATTTAGCTTCAGGTTAGTTCAGAGTCTTTTTTTATTGCTTTAGAAATTTTCCACCGGGGACAGTGACATTGAAGTTATTTTATGTAATCAAATTAACAATGCTATCTGTATAGCTACCCACACAAAAACAACCTTTCTGATGACTGAGGATGAGCTTAAGGGTGACTAAATGGATTTTGGTTTAGCTAAGCAAGTTAAAATGACGAGTATATATAGCCATGCGCAAGAAACTAGCGGTGATTGGCTTTTAAAATCTTTATATTTTAATTTGGAAACTGACAGTATTCTTGATGTGTTTTGACACAGCAGGAGCTTTTTTAAATCAAGGATTTTCAAACATTTTCCCATGTGAACAGTACCAGATGTTACTGTGTGAGTTATGGTGCACTATTATGGAACCTGTGTTAGTATTCTGCTAACATATTGTACCACTGGTGTACCATTGTGGAAGCGGGATTCATGTACTAATAGCATCGCATACCAATGATGTATGATTATGGAATCTTTAATAGTACACATTACCATATCCTTGGTGTATGTGGCAAAGCTGGTTTACCTCAAGTATGTGACAGGGGAGCAGTGAAGAAAAAGAGGCTTTATTATTGCTAAGGTGACCGACTCTTTGGTGCCCGTAACGACAGAAGCTGGGAGGAGATACTAGCTTTTTGGCACTGCTGGGTAACATGGCTCCGATGTATGGGCTCGGGAACAAACACCTGAGGTGTGGGATTACTCTGAAAGGAAAACAGACACGAGCTCATATAAACAGCCAATGAAAACAAGGATCACGTGGGACAACCTGACACAAATGGGTGCAGTCAGCTCATTCACCTTGCTGGAATAAATGGTCTGTAACCACTGCCAGTAACAAACTATACCAATGGTAAATGTTATGGAACTGGTAATTGTATACCAGTGCCAGTATATTGGACATACTCTTTTGAGGTTGCTGTTACTTAATATAAATGCTTAATGCTTACGGTAAATGTAAGTTAAATAGTGAGATGATTTAAGCACACTTCATGCTCTGATGCATTTCGGACAGGGACTGAGCTGCAGTTTAAGTTTCCTACTGAAAATTAGGCCACCTAACTTCCAACCTCAGTGAAGCTTGAAAAAAAAAAACTGAATAAAAACATCCAGACAGCTTCAGCTCATGCATTCATGCGGCATACCCTACCTGTGTAGGAGAAAGCATTAGAAAATAGCTTTGGAAAGGGTGACAGAATTTGAACTTGTATGGAAATGAAGGGGAATGTAATATAAAACCACTTGTTGTAGTGCTTTGGTCAGCATCTTTATGGTAGGTTTGGCAAAGCTGTTCCCACTCAGGTGCTGGCTGTGATTCAGACTGTGACGCACACTATGATGTTCTCCTCAATCTTACTGCGTATCCGCCTACATTTTTGGCCATGATTTTGTTTTTTTTTTTTTTAAATTACTTTCAGAGCTCCAAATCGACGTGTCCCACCTCAAAGAAGGAGAAGAAACTGCCCACGGTTACTGCTTGTTTTTGGTGTTGTGGGTTGCTGCGCTGTGCACTGAATACTGTGGCGGACATAGCTGTATTCAGTTATTTAGCCAATTTTTGCCATTATGAATGACTTAATATTTTAATTGGGGTGGTCCAGGTTAGATGCTTGGCTCAAGAGGATGACAGGGACATGGACCAGCAACCTAGCAGGTATAAATCCATGCCCTTACATGACCAAATGGCCAACTGCCTCCACAGTGTGGTTTTTACATCCAAAATAATACCCTGGTGGAAGGTAACATGTTGAGAAACTCATACTCACAACACTGATGAAGGTCCTGCCAAAAAGAAAACCTTCCATCAATGCATTTTCCCAGAATACTACAACATCAGTTTCATAGCTAACCACTCATTGTGTAAAATTGTGGGGCTGAATGTTTCGCCTTCTGTGGCCGTATTGTGGGGGATAAGTTTGTTGGGAAAACTCAGTTAGAGTGAAATACTGTCACACACAGTCAGCGATGGAACACCGCATTTCCTGCTCCAGACCAGCAGGACATAAATTGGTTACCTGCTGATTCCTGTCGAGGGTAGAAGCCTGTTTAGAGGGGGCCGAAGTGATGAATGTGTTCTGTCTCTCTTAGTGAAGCAATTGCCTCCATTCCTCTCGCATTAAACTGTAAAGCCCCCCCTATTTGTACTTTGGCCTTTCTGGCAACAACAACAACAATGACAAAAAAAAATCACTTTTCAATACAATTTATTGTGTTCATGAGTGACAAGGTGTCCATCAACTTGGTAAGAGCACTGTCGATTTCCACTGCTTGGCTCTTAGATCTTAGTCATTGAACACATTTGTCCACAAACAGAGTAAGAGGTCTATATCAGTTTGACACTAAACAACATGCCTGCTAATATAATAATAGCATCAAAGTGTTTCTTCAGTTTATATTAACCTTATACTAACATGAATGAATTACAAACAAGAATGGCAAAGCGAATGACCTTAATACCAAAACACCTTGTATATTAGAGTTAGTGATTTTGGATGCCACACACATCATGTAACATGCTCTCTTTGCTACCTGCAGCATCCCTATTTCTGTTTGTGAGATTTAGGGGGGGGGAATGGATTATTTAAGATGGGGCAAAGGCAGGTGACAAGTGCCTTTCTTCTAAAAACAGTAACCCACAATATTAATCACTTGCATTCTCTCTCACCAGGCCTCTGGCCCCACAATGGCCCCAACAGCCCAGGAAGTACCACTCTACCACTCTTCTTTGAGCGTCTCTAAATTCCTGACTTTTTTTCTGCCTTTTTTATGGGTCTTTGCTTTTCTTATAGTTTTACCCCACCAGGATGTAACGCCCACTTCTTTAAATAAAGATAGTGCTTCATTATTAGTATAAAGCTACATTATTAGTATGAATACTGAGCAGGGGAATAAACATTTCCATTTCAAATTGTGGGCCGAGGCAGATATGCACGTCTCTCTTACCTAATTAGCAATAGATTTTCAAAAAAACAACTCCAGTCTCCCTTTTAATCTTTGCAAATCCAACCTCTAACTGTTTATCCTGTTCAGGGTTATGTGGGCGGGGCAATTGGAGCCGATGCCAGGTCGCTTACGGCATGCAGCACAGACGGGACGCCAGGCCATCACAGGGCACATACACACATTCAGTCTCTCAGCATGGGGAATTCGGAGACACCAATTAGCCTAACTGCATGTCTTTGGACGGCAGGAGGGAACACACACAACACAGGGAGATTACTCAAACTGTACCAGCCCAGATTAAGAGGGGAACACCATCCCCAAACCCTGAGGCTGTGTGGCAACAGTTCTACCCACTGAGCCGCCATGTCACGCTCCTTACCAAGTCATATTTTTATGAAATCCAAATTATTATCTTAATTTTTTTCTTCTTAAGTGTTGACTCCTAAGAATGAATGCTTGAATGTGGTAATCAAACATTCATTGCCTATCACATGAGTCTCATTGATAAATTTGTGTTTATTTGTTAAGAAAAATTATATTAATTGTATTAATTGTAAAAAGGGCAGTTTTAAGTCTATTTGCTGGCCTCTGTACTTAATAACGACAGTTGTATTTAAGAATTTAAAATAAGGCCCTCATTTTTAAATTACAGATAATTTCGACTTTCTGTAGTTAAGTATATTCACCTGCTCCCATAACCTCTCATTGACTCTGAATAGTCTTTTACCCTTTCATCATATTTAAATTATATATTTATTCAGTCTTTCCGCTCCGATTATTTCCAGGTTTAAAGCTGAAAATCGCTGGAGTATGATGTATTAAAGTCAGTATATTTTATAATAATGAGATATATTTTATTAATTGGAGTGACGGATTGGAGGTGTGCCTGTGCGCGTTGAGAGAGAGCAAGAGAAGCGGAGTGTGTGCGCGGGAGAGAGAGAGAGAGAGAGAGAGAGAGAGAGAGCCCTTACATTACTGGAAAAAAAACAGCTGGGTAGGCGACTGTCAAAGCGTTTGCTCCCTCTTTTGTGTTACACGATACCCAACGTGGAAAATTGAATTCCGGATACTGAAGGGAAAAAAAGCAATGGAGGTGCATCTAGTTTTCGGACAAGC
Source organism: Petrocephalus zakoni (assembly GCA_026774425.1). Taxonomy (NCBI): domain Eukaryota; kingdom Metazoa; phylum Chordata; class Actinopteri; order Osteoglossiformes; family Mormyridae; genus Petrocephalus; species Petrocephalus zakoni. The sequence goes on along the minus strand of JAODKN010000127.1, from coordinate 4,251,813 downwards.
ATTGACCCCGATGCATAATTCTGCACATAAGATGAAATATGCTGACACGATTTCTCCGTAACATAACTGAAGCAGAAAGACAGCCCTGCGGATAGCACGCCAAATACTTCAAAGTTAATGACGCTCTAATTGCACAATTCTGGAAGCTGGGCACGAGCTGTTGCTACATTACTACTTTTAGGGATTATACTCATAGTTTGGATAATGAGTTAGCTTCTGACATATTTTAGTTATCATTTTTTTCCAAGGAAACCTGTGGAACTGAAGGCTGATCTCGAGTAGTAAGATCTCAACACTCATTTAACAAATGAATGTTTGATTCGGGGCTGGGTGGGAGGAGGCGTCATCCTCTCCTTTGACTCAGGGGGAGATACTTGCGTTACCTTGCTTTGTAGGCAGTCGTTTTTTGGTATTCTTTTCCCTGTGAAGCTAGGCGGCTAATACAGAATGGACTTCCCTTCATAAGGCTGCACATACCTTGACCGAAATGCAGTTCATCTGAGCGGAATGGATATAACGCAGTCCCGCCGGATCGAAAAAGCACCGCTTCTACCGCACGTACTATTTGGCAATGTTTTAAAACGCGCATGTGATACATATTTTTTGTCCTGAACTTTTTAAGCATTTGTACATGTTTATTGCTACCGGCTTCTTTGGCTACCAGCTTACGATAATATTATTGCTGTGTACTTATGGACCGTGGCACAATGTTATCCGTTCAGCGTGGGACTCCGATTGACTCCGATTTCTGATTGGAATGATGTTACACTTACCCGCTTACTGATATTTTGTGGCTCATATTAATGTGCATTCTTCAAAAATCTTGTTGCTAATTTTTTTTCCCACCCCATCAGTGGGTTTCCCTTGTAATATATAATGTCCCTCCGAGCAACAAGCGACGGCGATCTCAGCGATGTTGGCGAGACGTGTGCGCTGTTCGGGTGAATAGCGCATTATTCCATCGTAGTATTTTGTATTCTTGCTCTATTTTTTATCGCGTTTCTGTGTATCCGCCTGTTAAGTTCAGTTTTAAAGGAGGAAAAAATGGAATGGGCTTATTTTTATTTACTTCCGACATCATCGATATTTTAAAAATTAAAAGTGCCTTGTGTCTGTTTTTCCTCTGAATCCAAGTGCGTGGCAGGAAGAAGAGCTATGGCCAAAAGCATCCCCGACGCCGGATTGAAGTCCCACTTTGTATGGAAAGTGTTTTGGGTGATGAAAGCATTTCTGGAGTTGGCATTGTCGCAGGAAATCTATGCGCCCCATTCTATAAGAATCGAAGGCGATCTGACTCTGGGCGGCCTTTTCCCGGTACATGCTCGGGGTCTTCCTGGGATGCCTTGCGGAGATATCAAAAAGGAGAATGGGATCCACAGGCTGGAGGCTATGATGTACGCTTTGGACCAGATAAACAGCGACGACGACCTTTTGCCGAATATCACCTTAGGTGCGCGGGTGTTAGATACCTGCTCTAGGGACACTTACGCTTTGGAACAGTCCCTTACTTTCGTTCAGGCTCTTATTCAAAAAGACACTTCGGATGTAAGATGCACGAACGGGGAGCCTCCTGTCTTTGTCAAGCCCGAGAAAGTTGTCGGGGTCATAGGAGCGTCGGCGAGTTCCGTGTCCATCATGGTCGCGAACATTTTAAGGCTCTTTCAGGTAAGGATTTTTGTAAATGCCAGCACACGCGGTGGTGTTCGCTCAGAAATACCGGCAGTGTCGACGTTAGACACCGCATAGAGAAATAAGCTGCGCAAATTTGACCACTTAGCTGTTTCTTCTGATCTTTTTTAATTGCAAACATTGCAAAAGTTGTAACATGCATATGTGAAATTGCCGAGCGACGCTTCTGAGAGTTGCAGTTGAGCTGCAAACGTCTTTCACTAAAAACATAGAGAAATATTTATACACACTATTAAAATGCACGTTTCCTTCTATGCAATATGTGAATACATTCACTTTTATCTGTTGGTCGATTTTTTTGGCCAGCAGCTATGTTTGCGATGAGAGAGATAAAAATTGATTTCCAGCATAGCGATCGATGCCGCTGGGGCAGACGCACCTGCAGAGCGGCGTTTCAGCACCACCACGAAGAACAGCTCCGTCCTTTTTTTGCGATATACTTCCTAAATATTTCAGTTTGAAACTTAAAAAAGAGACGTTTCCCCGCGTAAATTCATGTACATTTATTACAATGTGATATGATTAACCAAAAGACTTTTTTTTTACAGAGTTCTACTAAACTTGAGGTCAACAGATTTCATTTCTGAGACCAGAATGTATGTGACGCGGCTCTGTGGTGTATGGAATTTATTTATGAATAATCCGCAGCATTAATGTAAGAAATGGCAAATTCTTACTAAATGATTCATGCCAATTGCTTGCGTGACGGAGCAGTGACATTACTATTGCAGACCAGGACTGCCTTGCAGTGGACCACAGATGACTAGGGTTATGGTTAACTGTCTCAGCCCTGGCAAAGTCAGTACTATACGTATCCTAAGGAGATTTTCTTTTTATCAGATGATTCCTTCTAATATCATATATTGAAAGTCAGCATACCAACATTACAGGACTGTCTTGTCTTTGCCTCTTTTACCAAAACACCCTTATGGCTTACTGCAAAACAACAAAATGTAGCAAAGCTACTTCACCTTTTCCTGACACAGCATAGCAGCAACACCTAATGAAGTAAACCGCATTTCATATTTTTTCTCTATGATGAACTTCAACATACATATTTCCTATCTCCCCTGTCAAAGCACAAGAAAGGCTGGCAGTGTTAAGCAGACGGTTTTATAACTGATTCAGTGTGCTTAGCACGCTTTTAGCAGCACTAAAACAAATCAATAAAAAGAGCAAATGAATGAATGAACGAACAAATTGATGGATGAATGAATGAATCAATATGTTTCCCAATAAAACATCTTCCCACATGGCAGTCACAAAAGCATTCATTTCTTGTTCTTATGGCTGTTGTTTCCGGTTTCATAGTAAAATCATATATAAATCATATGATTTCATAAGATCAGATTCATAAGTTGGCTGTGAGGCATCTTTCCCTATTTACCCAGAGAAGGCACTGATCAGTTCAGTAGGCTTCCTGCTGTTCTAAGCCTTTGACCATCCAGTAACTTATTACACTAGCAGTAACTGTGGATAATGATATCATTCTTTTCTCTCTTACTTATCTCAGCCGTGCTTTATACTGGGCTTAATGCCATGTCATTCTCTTTTAAGGACACACAATAAATCATTTTAATCATGTCATTTAACAGAATTTAAAAGGGTAGGCTTTCAAAACCAGAATGTTACACTAAAAGAGGTCTCCTTTGGTGACAAAAAGCATTTGAATACAAAGAGTTCATTTCTGCATTATGAGCACAATGCTTATTAATTAAGATTTTAACAAATAAGCACGCTTTATTACAGGCTTTTCCGAGCTGTAATTTGCCCTGATTCAGTGTTTTAGTGATTTTGTGTAATCGTGTGCACACAGGTGTATTTAAGTGATGCTGTAAGCATTTTCCTTTTAATCATTGATGTATAACCTGCTGCTTTTGGCTGTATCTGTTACAGTAAAGCAGAGAGTATATAGGCCAACACCACCAGTCTTGTCCCTTCCCAACTTGCAGAAAGTCATGCTCACCTGGTGTGCTCTGTTAGCTGCCAAGTCAGCAGCAGTCCCATTACCCAGAATTCCCCAAACATGTGACTTCTACCATCAAACACATGAATTTGGTACTTCCTGTTCATGTATTGTTATGTAATGGGAACACTGGGAGCACCAAAACTGTGACCTGGGCTCATATATGACCCAGAAAGCTATGTGGCCATCTGCCAACATATGATGAAACAGGAGAATTTTCATTTTATTCCTCAAAACTTTATGACTCTATAGTTGGCATACAGCCTAGTGTTAAATTGAATTTCAACTTAACTTTTCTATGTACTTGACTAGATATTTTTAATAGTATCGGTAGAATTAAATACATGGGAAAATGCTTTGGAAAATAAAACAGAACTTCAGATCTTAGCACATTACACTTAGTAGTTTTCTCTGATCTTAGCAACTGGCAATACAACCTCTTCATTCTCTATAGACACACTCTGTAAACTCTCTATAGATACACTGACCTAATTCAAAACGACATATTTGAAGAGAAATTTCAGTCTATAAATGGGAAATGAAGTACCAATGAGGTATCAACATTACTCTTCTTCACCAAAAAGGGGTAGAATACTGAAGCTTTTTATAATCATAGTTATTTTGGTAATTTTTCCTTCTTCCTTTTTTGTATAATGTGCAGAGATCTTCAAATTAGTGAAATTTGAGTATACAGTTGTCCTTCGTTTATCACATTTAATCCGCTCCAGATTCTAGCATGAAAAGTGAATTTCCACAAAGGAGGATTCTTTATTTATGAATCGAATATTTTCGTAGTTAGAGCATAGAAAACCTTCTAAATATGGTTTTAACATTATTAGAGCCCTCTTGACATGAAACAACACCCTTTAGTCACCATTACACTCGTATTGCCCAATATATTAGACAAAATAAGAGAAAATAAGAAATATTAGATGTTACAAATATCATATTATTATTATTATTATTCTACATTTAATTACACACACACACAGATCTTACACAGAACTACTAACCTATGAAAATTAGAAGAAGCAGCACGTCTAGGAGCCATCGTGGGGCTTAGATAAAAGTTCTCAGAAATCACAAACAAAGATGTAGCGATGTAGAAGCGTGTATGAGAAAAATGAACTTGCGTGAGGCCAGGATAGGAAGATAATTGACTCAGACAAACGAGCGCGCTGTATCATTTTCACTGTCTCGATCAACTTTTTAATGACTATACAGTACTGTATATACTTTAATGAGCACAGTACTGTATTTGAAAAAAACGCGATAGAGTGAAGCCGCGAAAGTCGAGTGTGAAGTGGTGAGGGACGACTGTAGTTGCGAATACTCAAGGCTTTGGTTTAACTGTACGTGAATAAACTGAGCACCCTATTCCAACACCTCAGCATCAAAAATATGCTGGTCTTATTTTCACCCACTTGGGACCTAATATAGAATAGTCTTCTCAGACCACAAGTCAACGATGTGATGACAGCTGTATCTGTCATGTGGGAGTCCATCCTCCAGGCAGCTGTTGTTTGAAGATCTGTGTATTCTCCAACATAATGATTGGTGATATCAGCAAACAATAATCCTTGTTAAATTGTACTGAGCAAGACCCAGCTCTACTGTTTTCCAAGCATACTCTACAGTAGTGTTTCTCAACCCTATCCTTGGGGACCCCCAGACAGTCCATGTTTTTGCTCCCTCCCAGTTTCCTGGCAGACAATCCATGATTTTGCTCCCTCCCAGCTCCCTGTCAGACAGTCCATGTTTTTGCTCTCTCCCAGCTCCTTGCCAGACAGTCCGTGTTTTTGCTCCCCCAGCTCCCTAACAGACAATCCACATTTTTCTTCTCCCTCAGCTCCCTGCCCTGCAATCATTGTTTTCGCTCTCTCTCAGCTCCCTGCCAGAGAGTCCATGTTTTTGCTCCCACCCAGCTCCCTGCCAGAGAGTCCATGTTTTTGCTCCCACCCAGCTCCCTGCCAGACAGTCCATGCTGGGAGGGAGCAAAAACATGGACCTTCTGGGGCTAATTCAAGGACCAGGTGAGAAACAGTGCCCTACAGCAAATGCTTAGCTAGGAGAATTCCCACTATTCTCCAGAGGTGGCTATTGCTAGACACATCTATACAACTGTCTCTTCTATAAGTCATTCATTTAAAAGTTCCCTTTGAGAATCAATAGATGCACAGAGCTATAGGCAGGAATTTTTCCTTTTCATTGACTTTTCCCTTCATAGGAGAGGTAGATTTATCTCTAATGGCATTAATTCAACAACACGAGAAGATAATATGATGGATCTTTCTACACAATAATAAATAAACACGTACATAAAGAACAACTTCACTTTATCAACTTTGTCAGCTGTGGAACTGAGGATGTGGAGGTAACCATTAGTTACCAAGACAGTATCTTTTCATATTTCTGATTATTTCTTCAATAAATATCATACTTGAAAACTAGAAGACAGCAAGAAGGAAATTATCCCTGCTCTATACAAAATATTTCCTGACATGAAATATGTTAAAAAATGAATTGTCTTGATGTTCTACAATTTTATTTTTTGAAAATATAAACATTGATTACACCTGCATCAAAAATTGTTAACAAAAGGAACTATTTGGTCATTTAGATTTTTTACTGCCCTATCCCATAACAAATGTATCACTTTGCTACAAAGTATTTATGTACTACTTAGTCGCAAGAAGCAAATGCGAAATGCATTCAGTGTTTGCATATATCTTGTACTGGTCTAGAATGGATAGAAGGAGCAATAGATGGATGGATGGATGGGTGAATGATGAAGTTATAAAAGGTATAATAGTTATATAGTTTGTCACAAGTATAGTAAATGCCACAGCCTACCAAATGTAAAAAAAAAATGGAAAAAAAAGAAACAAAAATTGGCTTAACAAATCAATGGCCATGACACAGCATATTAAATATTTATGATGTATTACAAAGACTTAAAAATGTATATGGATTTTAAATAGAAATAAAAAACAATACTACTACTACTAATAATGATAACTAATAACAAACAGGACACATTTGAATTTTGGTAGCTCCCCTCATTTTAGGAGTTTTAATGGTGCTCGATACCAGGAAAAGAACTGGCCTGTGGCTAGCCCTTGTGAATAATAGTGTTGCCAGGAAAGGTAAGTACTTGTGCTCCATTTTATACACCCGTATGCAAAACAGCACGTAAAATACGTCTCGAGTGAGACAATTTCATGAGGGTGATAAGGGTGTTTTCTTTACCCCAGTAAATCAAAGAAATGCATGTGTAAATGAAGCGGGGGTGTGTGAGGGGAACAGACCCCACAACCTGGCGTGACGGCCTCATAGTACCCACCTGGGTGATTACTGTGAAGTGCCCGCTGCCTTCCTGCAAAAACACAGACTGATAGATGAGCAGGTTTTAATTATCTCAGGGGCCTATGATGTCCAAGGGGGGAGGAGATGAAATATTGTGTCTGTTCTAATTACTGTCACGTCAGAAATTGAACTGAAGTGATTCTACTCCTGTCATATCTGAGTGACAATTAGGGATAAATGTGTTATCCCTTCAGGATCCTAAGTCGATTCTGCCGTCGATCCGGTTTCACGGACAATATCTTATCGTAGGATCTCCGCTGTGCGTGCTGGCAGTCACCGTGACTGGCTGGATCTCTCTTACCTCCGGTGCCTGTGCTTTCAGATTTTTGGTATTTGTATGCAAGGAAGGCATCGTGGGCTAAGCCTTTAAATCCCTCAATTAGAGGGCTGGGATTTGCATGATACCATCACAATAACTATTAAGCCAAAGTAAAAATAATGAGGGACAACTGTTTTGTTATTTTGTATTTTGGTGAACTGTATCAAAATAAACACAAGAAGATGCCTCACTGGTTGTACTCTGTTACACTGGTTGTATTCTGTTACACTGGTTGTACTCTGTTACACTGGTTGTACTCTTTTACACTGGTTGTATTCTGTTACACTTCTTTTGCTTTGCGCTTATCGCTTCCAATCCTAACTCCAAATGCTAATCCAGTGGGAGCTCCTGGTCTGACAGAAATATTTCTGAATTGAGAGCAGCATTATACGTCTTTAGTAGGACATGCAAGTATTGATGTGGTTTTGGCTGTGAGGTGCTATCTAAGCCAGACCTCTTTGTGAGGCAGCGAGGCCTCGCAGAATGTGAGGTGGGGCCTAGAACTTCCAGGGACTCCCCCGGCAAGTTGTTTAAGTCAGGAAATCGATGGCATGAGCGTGGTGAAGTAGGGGGCAGGATTTGATGCGGATCGCGTGCCGATACCTGCGTCCGCTTCTTTGTAATAGTCTGTAGCTTTTTTCATTTTCTTTACCACCCACATTAATTTCCATCCCCTCTACCCCAAAGTGGAGGAGGCAGAATTTCTGTTTGGAATTTCCAGTATCAAAGCACAAACATATTTACAAGTCTGAGCGCTGCTACGGATGAAAACCCAGAGGACATACGCAGCTTTTTTGTAAGAAACATCACAAAACTGTCTTACCTTGCTTGTTCATGTTCTTAAAACATGAAGGGGAACTGGGTTCATCACCAGAAGGAGACATGCATTTGAAACAGGGGGAATTTACAATTTTTTTTTAAATTGTATCCATCTTTTAGCTACTTATCAGGGATGCCAGTCCACCGCAGGGGATATATGGAGAGCAGATTTTATTTGCTCATTTTGTTGGCTTCAGTGTCAGCTGACTCACATGTTCTTCTAATATTCTGTACCATGATTTCATATTTACATGTGGGATTCCTTCCCCACTCTGGTCCATAACCCTACATTTATCAGGACTCCTTGGTGTTATGAAACTGCAAATAATCTTGATAATACAAATTTAGATAATAACAGCATTCTCCCTGGGAGTTGCATGAAACTGTCTAAACATATATGCATTATGTTAATAGTCTCACGGTGTGTTAGATATATACATTTTGATTGGCCCCAGTTTGCTAAGATATGCATATTTCACCCACATTTTTTTTTATTTAATTCAATGCCTAGTAATAATTAATGAAGTTTTATGAATCATATTTCCAGTGTAATGAATCCTGGATTAATTAAGTTTACAAAAACCCTTCTTTCATAATGCAGAATGGTATCTACATTTATATGTTACATGCTAGCCTCTCTTCTTTGGTATAGAGGCAGTGACTTTTTCAATGTGTTAAATGCTAATACCTTACTCTTTCTTGTAGTTCCTCTTTCTCGTGATTACCTCTGTGACCAGATTGTACCCTGTCATGCATGGTTTAGGGAGGCAATGGACTTTAACGTTTAGTGGCTTTTGTAAATGACACATGCCGCCAAAGAATCGACTAGGAATACGTGCAGCCAGGCTGAGGTTCCGAAGAATGACCAACTACAAGTGTAAGGAGTACTGGAGCAAAAGCAAGACAACAACTAATAGAAGATAAGAACCCAATATGACAATTATTCAATCAGCAGAAAGTGCAACATTAAAAGCATGCAGGGAGCACAGTGTGGGATCACCCTAATGGAGGTGTTCCTGGGAAAGGTCTTGAGGGAAACCACACATGAGAAGCATCTGGTGTGTCAGCCTCCCTCACTGGGTACGCTCATCGAGGAGGATGCCATTATTTTCCTGCTACCTATGGTGTTTTTCAGATGCACGAAAGACTCAGTTCGGCATCTATCCCCGTTTCTGCTACTTCCAGCTATCAGTTGGTTGTTGAACAAATCAAAGTGACAGGATGCGTTTTCCGAGCTGGGCTCTGTATCTGGATTGCCTATAATTTGCAGAAATGTGTGATCATGGATTTGCTGGCAAACTGCCAAGCTGTTATCTAACCCCCCACCCCCCCTCCACCCATTGTGATTTTCTCACACTTTTTCCTGGTGCTCTAAGGTATGCTGCTTCATTTGCAATAATGTTGGCATACGAGACACCTTTGTGTATGCTTTTAACTTGTCAGCTTTTAAAATGACTGTTAATTTATGCTTCCGCCCCTTCTCAGTAGCCACTAACTCAGTCCAGGTGCTGAAAGTTATACACTGTAATACTGGCCACATCCTGGGTGGCATGCCAGTGCATTAAGGGTAATTCATACTTAGGAGGTCTTCTGAAACAAAGGTTGGCAGTGGAAAAACACCAAAGTAAAAATCAGAGTGATTGGTATAGTCTCAATCATGCTCAATTTCTGTCCTAAATTCATAATTCAGGGACTGAGTTCACAGAGGGAAAATTTAAGAATCGTTCAAAAGAACGAGAGTCGCAACGGTACGAAAGTGCACCGTCAGGCATGGGGGCCTTATGATCTTTTTCATCGCCCTTGCTCTCCTTCTGGAGATATTACCACGACACCGTCAGCTGTTGCATCACTGCGACATTTACCCAATGGGGTGTGGAGAAGAAGTGTTCCCGTGCACAGAGTAGCTGTTATTTATCTGACGTGCAGGTTAATTTGTGGGAGGTACACCACAGGGGGCACCCTCAGTATTTTCAAACATAATTATTGACCATTACTCCTTTTCTAGTAACGTGATTAAAACTGGTTTTGCAGCTCCTAAGCCATTCCAATTACCCTTTAGTTAAAAAAAAATCCTTAGGTTTGAAGTGTGCTTCAAAGCAGGAAAAAAAAAGTCAGACACTGTTTCAGTCAAAACAAAGCCATGGAGAAAGGGCCAGGGGGCCACTTATTTAATTTTGCAAAACTAGCTAGCAGAGCTGAAGTTTAAAGGAAATTGTATGTATGTATGCAGTTCTATAGTCTTACTTTCCTAGGGGTAGGCGACCCTGATTCTGGAGTGCCGGTTTCCAGCAGGTTTTCTATATCCTACCTGATGAGTTACTACCTGCCTGAGCTCAGGTATGATTCATCACAGACCAGGTAGGATAGAAACTGGCTGGATAGTGGCACTCCACGATCAGGGTTACCTACCCCAGCACTACCCTTTGGTATAGGGCAATTCCATTCAAAGGTCTGTTTGATGCCACAGCCACAACACCCAAAAGGTTACATGAACAGATATGTAAATATACTCGTACAGTATTTGTCCAGGCTCTGAAGCTTTTCGTTTGCCAATATGAGTATTAATGTTACACCCATAATGCTGAAACTGCCGTATCATTGCCCCTGAATGGAAGACCCTGTGTTTCCACATGCAAGGTAGAGAAAACCATCAAGGATCAATTTTCAGACTGTCACAGTTAAACTATTATATAATAACTGTTACTCCTGCCTCCAATCAACAATCCACACAGTGCAGCCACGTCCAAGCAGACCACGCTGCACCACACCTACGTTCTTGGCACACTCACTTCTCATTCCTTAATTAACGTAAGGGAGATACAGTTTAAGGACCTTCCCTGCATCAGCTTTTTCTGTGATGCATTAAGTTTGCTCCTTACTGAACCATTGACTTGCTGCACTTCTGTTTGCCTGCCACTGGTTCCTGAACTCGGGCCTGTTTTCCCGACCTTGTTTTGCAGGATGTGCTTTGGATTTGCCACTCGTGTTGCCCTGATTTCTGAATGCTGCCTGTGTTCTGACCCCAATTTTCAGACTACCATTTGATTCCTGTCTTTCCTCGCTGTGAATCATTAAGACATCATGCTCGGCACTTGATCTTTGGACCCTTTCATTAAAATTATATTGCTTCTTATGTACGAAGTTTGTTATTTCAGGATCTCTTTCAAGGTTTATTGAAAATTTACATTTGTATTCCTTCAAAACAGCTAAATGCGAGAGGTCAAAAGTAGAGATGGATTAAAGTTGATCAGGGGCACGGCATAGGGGGGACAGTTGGGATGATTCCAAGGGCCCCCTAGTGACTGGGGCCGTAAAAAATTTGGAGCATAATATGGTTGGTCTGGGTTGGGGGCCCAAAATAATATGTTTGCATGGGGTCCAAAATCTCTAACGACACCCCTATAGGTGGTATTTAGATGAGATGCTGTAAAACAGATGGAGTGCTCCCGAGTGGCATTGAGTGTTAAGATGCTTTTAACACAGACATGGGTCAGATCTGAGCATGTCATTACTGAGTCGGTGGGGGGGAGCGCAGAGTTTGCCGTATCCACATTCATTTTGTGGACCTGTGAGTCGTTGGTTGTCAGTGGCACGTATCTTGTTGCTCCACTGAGTCGACACTTTCAACATCAGCGGATGCTCAGTGCGGAACTAAGAATGCAGGAGGGTAAAGTTTCAGGCAGACAATGATAAGACATGCAGAAGCATTCTGGAAGAGACAGAGTAGGCTGATATCACTCGCAGGGAGCCCAGGCAGAAGCGAGCTGCTCGAGTCATGCTGAGAGTTGATAACTTGGACGACAGCAGACAATGTTGTTACACAGGGGTGGGTGATCTCTTGTCAGCATGTGATGACACCACAGTAGTTCTTTCCAGAGGTTTTGGTGTGCAGGGTGATGAGGAGTTTCCTATGAGAGGAGCTGCAGAAAGGGAAAAGGAGAATTGTATTGGATAGGCTGAGTTTAGATGGTAGATGTTTGTCCAGATGAAAGTATGGGTAAGGTGGAATATGAGTCAAGTGGAAGAAAGGTATGCCATGTATATCAATGGCAGAAGAGAAGACTGACACCAAGCAGTGGTCCCAGCTGAACATTTGTAGAGTACATGCTGCTAAGACAAAGTCAAAGGCATAAATCAATCCAGCAGGGTGTGATATTCCACATAATCAAGGATACTAAATAAATCTGACGGTTGACTGTTTCAGATGTCAAGCACAAGCCCAGGAAATTGGAAAGGAATGAGAGGCTGACCCAGAAGATCTGAGAGCTGTATAAAAAGCAGGGAAGGCTATTTCTCCTGGTCTCCAGGCTTAAAACACGTTTGGTGTCGGTCCAGCCGTGAGAGTGATGATTGAGTTGGATGGTCACTCATCCGGGCATTTTGCCAGAAATGTATTCAGCTTTGCCACATCTGTCCATGCTTTTATCTGCGATTTATATTGCCGTTTCATTTCGTGAAAGGTGAAGACTATACAGAAATTCCATGCCATGGAAATTTGGAAACTATGTATAGTTTTACTGCTTATAGACACTAATAAATACTTTGTATAGACATTACTTGTAAATTGGTATAGAGCTTTGACCCAGCATAATATAAGGTTCATCCATCCATCCATCCATCCATCCATCCATCCATCCATCCACCCATTTTCTATACCATCTCATCCTTTTCAGGGTCACGGTGGTCTGGAGCCCATCCCGGAAGCTACAGGCAGAATAAGGTTTATATTCTAGTTAAAAATCTAGGCTGCATGTTCTCACTGTTAATTAGCTTTGAGGCCATTAGATGGGTGGGATTCTGGGAATTTTATGGATGCTCAGCCTGGAGCAGGCCCACACCGAGAGAGTGCTGCTCTGTGTTGCATGTGTCACATGCAGCTATCACAAACACTTTGGCTTTATCGGCCCTGTCTTGCTGTCTAGACTTGTCCCACTTCAACACTATTTTCTGCTGAATCCTGTGGCTATGGTCCATTCTGGAAGGTGTCGTCTCTATGGCTGCCAGCATTGACAACCACTTGACAGCATGAAATAACAATAATAATAATGGCATTGTAACTGGGTGTTCATCACACAGGACAGTCTGCTTTCTGATTCTTGACTTCACTTATGCCCCAGGCAAGGCCACACCATTAATATAATATAACCAGAACTGTTTTTTCAAAGTAGCTGACAAACAAACAAGTAAAATAAATATTGTAGGACTTGCTCTGGCTGGAAGGTGAACAGAAGCACAAGAGTGGGTTGTAAGGAAGGAAAAGAGACTATTAGCAGCAAGAGAACAAAAGAGAGGAATTTCAGCTTGAGGCCACAACAAACACGTAGGTAAAGAGTACTGGTAGCTGGTCTGGGAAAGGGCTTATAATGGAGGCTGCCACTTACAATGACAGTTATGTCTCGCTTAGCGTCCTACTTCATATATGTCTGAAGTCCCTTAAGATTAATTTAGACTCGAAAAATCCAGATCAGCAGCAGAAGTAAATGGCCATAGTGCACCACTTGTTCCTGGTGTAAACAAAGCGATTACGCTGCCAACTATATAATGGTACGGTACAAACCTAACTGCCCATAATATTTGATAATGATAATAAATGCCCATGCCTCGCATGTATGTGTTTACGTTACTTTACTGTATCATTATATTAATGTATACTCTTTTACTTTTGGGGTGTTAATGCAGTGTACAGTTTTATAGCAATGCAGTATACAGTACTACAGTACTGTATTAGTGGAAAGTCTCAGGTCTATTTGCCCAGTACAGGTACAGTATAGGTACCTGTATATGACAGTATATGACATAGGTTTGTATACAGTATATATATTTGCGTAGCTATATAACATGCTATTGGACAGAAGGTAACCTGGACGTTAAGTGACGCATACCTGTATTATTATATTCACGTTATTAAACAGGAATGGTGGCTGTGTCCTCATGAAGTGCATTTGTAATTTTAGTCACAAATTGTTGTATTTTTTGTGAATTGCTAAAATGATTGTGAGGGATATTAAAGTTTTCGCATGTTATATTACGTAGGATTGGTAAAGAGCATAGGGAAGATGGTGCTGGAGCCCCTTTAGATGGCATCTTCTGTCAGACTGTCGAAGGGGCGAGGCTGCAGTCATTCTCTTTGTCTTTGTCTTGAGGATTATCCAGGAAAATCGTGGTTTCTCCTTCACTGCCATTCTTTGGGCCACTGTTAGAAATTATGACGAGATAATAAATCCAAAATAATTAATTGGTGTAAAAGTGTAAACTGAACCTTGGCCGCTAATGCATCCCAAAAACAGGATTAAGGAGGAGTGCAGAGAAATGTATGTGTGTGTGTGTGTGTTTTCTTTTTTTTGTTGAGCAGTCCCTATAGAAATGAATTTGTCTGACACATTGCGAGTGGCATGTTTCCTCCTGCCCCGGGATCACCCTGCCACATCTTAATGGACTTCCTGTCAGACCTGCAAACAGCACTGGAGGTCATGGATCTGACTTAAAACACCTCTGGGGTCTTGGGGGGGGCAGTGAGTCAGGCAGTGGGGCTTCACTGAACCATAACAGACTGTCTGGGTTTGGTCACAATACGCCGTACTGAGCTGAGTTTATATACAAACCATCGCTGCATCTCCATCCATTATGCATTCTTTCAGCTTCCACTCATCCTCACACATACAAGGACAAAGCCCTGCGAGGAACCATTGGTCAGATCTCCGCGAGCTCATTGTTGGTGCCCCATGCACGGAAATCCCTCTGAACACTGATCCTTCATAAGAATTAAGACAGACAAAGACCTGCGAGGAACCATTGGTCAGATCCCCGCAAGCTCAGCGTTGGTGCCCCACGCACGGGAATCCTTCTGAACGCTGATCCTTCATAAGAATTACAGTAAGACAGGCAAAGCCCTGCGAGGAACCATTGGTCAGATCTCCGCAAGCTCAGTGTTGGTGTCCCACCCACGGAAATCCCTCTGAACGCTGATCCTTCACAGGAACCAAACATCCACAAGGATGGCCTCACACAGCTGTCCCTGCAATGATGTTTCACATGACACATGAACACATGACACAATACATTTTAAAAGCATAAAATGTGGGATGAGACCAGAATCACTGATCATTAAAATTCCTCACTATTTACCAATGTGGACATTCTACTGCTTCCAACATTTTAATTGCTTATATCCTGAGAACAGAGTGTGGCTTGGGGGATTTTGACTCCATGCCTTTGAATGGAAGGTTACTGTTCTTTGGGCTGCTTGACTG
Organism: Petrocephalus zakoni; assembly: GCA_026774425.1. Lineage (NCBI taxonomy): Eukaryota > Metazoa > Chordata > Actinopteri > Osteoglossiformes > Mormyridae > Petrocephalus > Petrocephalus zakoni. Next base: position 4,236,404 of record JAODKN010000127.1, on the reverse strand, counting down.
ATGTGCTGATGGGCCCTTGAGAAAGGTCCTCCATCCCATCCAGGTGGGCATTTTCTCACTGTGTGTCTCAGGGGTCAGGCAGAAACCCCATTTCCTCATTGGGATAAATAAAGTACCTCTATTCTACAGACACAGCTACACTCAATACTATGTGCAGTGAAAAATTTGGTTGCCTAACTCTAAGACTGCAAATACTAACAGCTAAGAACTTTTACATTGGTTGTAGTGCACATAGAACTCGTTATTTACGTCTACTTGTTCCATTAATTTACTGTTATATGCTATAAATAAAACAAATGTATACGCATTTTTCTTAAAACCTGTTCTTAAATTATACCATACATCAGAATCACTGATTATATTGCACTTCGTTTCATACTCGACTGCTCTTATTACAGCCATAAATATCTAGAGAGGAACAAGCAAGTGCTGCACAATAATAACCCAAATGAATTCCTCGCATCTATCGTACGCTGTGGCTCCATCTCGCAGCAAAACGGCGATCATAACATGCTTTTCATGTTTTTTTTTCCCCTCCATCTCCTGCGAATAAATATTATGTAATAATGAAACCGAATCTAGCTTGTCGGGCATTTCAATAGATAGATAGCGTCTCCGGCTGGCAGGGCATGCGTCTGAGGCCAGGCCGCTACTGGGATCGTGTAAAAGAAATAGAGCAGGGCTGCATACGAAGCGAAACCGGACGTAAATGTAACTAGGGGGGATTTTTAAGATTTCATTTTTTCACTGACGCAAAGGGCTGCATGGACTAAGAGAGATGTTTTCGATTTCCTCTGTGGCTAAATGAAAGTCTTCCATCAGGACCCTTTCAAGGGCTTGGCAGCTGGTGACCACAGACTGGAGAACAGACAGAATTGGCAAGAATTCACTTCACAGAGTCTGTCCCAGAAATTGAAACTTTTTATTGTATTTTTGAATTGCGTATCTTTTCATAGGTTGTTCTCCAGGTATAATAAGCTGTGAAAAAAGGACCTTTTGGGGATCCCTTCAGCTTTTTCTAAAAAATGTAAAGTTAGATACTAACTTTAATACACATTTTTAAGTTTTGTTGCGGTAGATTTATGAATAATACATTACAGTAAAATGAGAGCCGAGGTGAAATCCCTTCACATATCCAAAAATAAGCATATGTATAAAATATAAAATGTACCTTAAAGTGCTACAAGGCGAAAGTGAAAAGTGTGGTTTATTATACCACCTTTACATGAAACTTTGAAGAAAGCAAAGTTTTTATAATTGAAGATAATGTTTAAAGGATGGTTTTATTCAGAAAGCCTCTGCAGAGGTGGCGTCACCATCAGGCAAACCTCTAAGTAGGCGAACCATATAATGTACCAAGACATTTGTGTGTGCAAAAATATATAATCTGTATTGCGAAATATTTAGCTTTGTTTGTTTTGTTACTTCTTATGTAACTTAATGAGGGGGAGAGAGAGAGAGAGAGAGGGAGAGAGAGGGAGAAAGAATCCCAGGAAATGGTGCGCTCTGGCTCACCTCTATGTCATCTAGGAACAGAAGTAGCTCAGTACTGAAAATTAAAACATTGTTACCCACAGGAGGAAAGCAGTTCAGACTGCTTGAATGTGTTGAAAGGCTATTTAATCTTAGAATCTGGAGCGGTATATTGTACTTTTTTACACTTGCAATGAGGCACTGAAGAGCTTGTCCTTCACAGTGACCGCTGAATGTGAGGGTATACAACATTTTTCTTTTTCTCTGGGACTTCAGACATGGACAGAATGTTCTTTGTGATTCAGCTTACTGCTTTCTGTTGTAAACACCTTTAAATTTGTGGTATGCTTATTGCTGTGTGTAACCAGAAGTGATTCATGATATATACTTATATTTCAGAAACAGTGTATCTCTGAGTTCTGATTTATGCCGAGTTCTGATCTATGTGGGACAGACATATCCCAATTACGTAATAAGAGCAACAACCCTATAGAAAAAGCATTTCTGGCTAGAGAAGTTATAGTGTAATATAGTGTATAGTGTATATATTACAGAGAATGAGGGGCAGGTGGGAATGATTTACACACCTGCCCTACTGCAAAGAAAAGATTAATACATAAAATAAGTATGGTTTTACAGATCTTGCATAGCAGCCTCTAGATGTAAAGATCCCTTCCCAGTTTCCTCCCAGTACGGTGTTTGTGATGAGCATCCATTAACACAGAATATCATAAATATAACATAACCTGCACTGCAGTTACTGCTGCTACTCATGTTGAATAATCAGGAAATGAAACGGCGAGAAAGGCAAAGTCAGGCAAAAGTCATATGCTCAAGGACTATGCAAATCGCAATAAATACCTTTATAGTATTTTATCAGGACATGTATTTCCACATTCCCAGATTATGTTTATGAGAACTTGCTCTAACATAAAAATAAATCAGCCTTACAGATGGTAGGACCTGACCTGAGACACTTTTGACTTATGATGGATATACCATAATATATATATATATATATATATACAGTCGTCCCTCCTTTATTGCATTTAATCCGTTCCAGACTCTACCGCGAAAAGTATATTTCCACGAAGTAGGATTCTTTATTTATAAATCGAATATTTTCATAGTTAGAGCATAGAAAACCTGTTTACGACCTGTTTACAGTTATTACAATTAGAGCCCTCTAGACATGAAACAACACCCTTTAGTCTCCATTAAACTCGTATTACCCAATATATTAGACAAAATGAGAGAAAATAAGACATATTAGACGTTACAAATATATTGTTATTGTACATTTAATTACACACACACGGTTCTTACACAGAATCACTAACCTATGAAAATAAGAAGAAGCAACACATTTAGGAGCCATCGTGGGGCTTAGATAAAAGTTCTCAGATATCGCAAACAAAGATGCTTCCAATGAGTAGCGTAGAAGCGTGTATGAGAGAAACGAACTTGTGTAAGGCTGAGCCAGTCAGTGGGCAGGACAGGAAGAGGATATAACTGACTCACAACCAAGCGCGCGCTGTATCATTTTCCCTGTCTCGATCAGCTTTTTAATGACTATACAGTACTGTATGTATATAATTTAATGAGCACAGTACTGTATTTGAAAATATGGCAATAGAATGAAGCCGCGAAAGTCGAAGCGTGAAGTGGCGAGGGACGACTGTATATGAATATATATATATTTATGAATATTTTTGTTGCAGTTCTCACCATGAGTGACCGATGCTCCTCTCTTTGCTTTTCATATTTTCCATTCTTCATTTCTTTCGAGGTCCATCGTATGTGGACTTGAAATTTCAAGGGCAAATGAAAGTTTTGTTTTATTTTGGAAGAAATTGGAGTATTACTGGGCTTTGAGGTTGAAGTTAATGGAACATATTCACTTATATGTCTTTAATAATTAGATCTATCTATCTATCTAACCTATGGGGGGGGGGGGGGGGGGGGGGGGGGGGGGGGGGGGGGGGGGGGGGGGGGGGGGGGGGGGGGGGGGGG
>JAODKN010000127.1:4221959-4232730 GCA_026774425.1 Petrocephalus zakoni | reverse complement strand
GGAGGGGGCCCGCCTGTCCCTGGGTGCGAGGCCCAAAGTGGCCCACCCACCTAAGCACCAAACCCCCCCCCAATAAACTCACACAATGAACAGTGCTGTGGACTGCTGACTCCCATCTTTTCCATAAGAACATAAAGACCATCTGTAATGATCGAAATCCCAAGGAGCTGCTTATAATTTCTGACAATTGGTGTAACAGATGCTACCTCCATTAACCAATTCTTTACTGTAGGACATTAATGTGCTGCTACTAAATAAAGTCATTAGCATGGCCTTATTTAGGTGTATGTATAGGAGTGTGCTCTTTTCTCCTGTAAATGTAAGAGTATTTGAAGTTTTCTGGGCAAAAATCATTTGAAAAGATGCGACCCTGGGAAACATTTTAAAGCATATGCTCACTTCTACTGATCTTGCCAACAAACAAGGATGTGATAGGACAAATTATGTTGAGCTCAGTGACAGAGCTGTATGATTGGCCCAAACGCTCACTGTTTCTTTTGCATGGCAGAATAAATTTGCATCTTATTGTTTAAAGCGTAAGCATTACTTCGGCATGTTGAGTGCAAAAATATAAATACTACACATGCTGTCCAATGTGGATCAAAAGCATGATATTCAATGCTGGACAATGTAATGAAGTGAAATAAATAGAAAGTCCATATATACAGCAGTAATAGTGATTAGTCCAGAACAGTTCTGATTTATTAGAGATTGGCTTCACAGGTTGTGAGTTCAGATCCAACACATTCATTTTTTTTCTTATTTGACTAATAATCATTAGTTGTGATTGTGTACAAGCCATATTATAACCCTTGGGATAGGTTTTGCTAACTGTGTAAGACAGCATGATATCAATAATGTATGTGTGTGTGCGTGTGTATACAGTATATATATATATATATATATATATATACACACACACATACCAAAACACTCATTGCAAACTAATAGTATGCTTTTCCATTTAAAATTCCATTCAGTGACAAGCCTCACAGTACAATGAACACCATACAATCAGGTTATGTAGATTAATCTCTATGCAATGGCTCTACGTAACCCTGAGAGCACAGGGAAAAATACCGCAATGAAAGGCTTTTGAGAGGGTCTTTGGTGCGGTCTGAGTGCAGCAGGAAGTGGCTACTTCCATCTCACCTATGTCAAAACTAATCCACATTTCCCTTCTGTGTTGAGTGCAGACCAAGTACGGCCTCCCCTCCCCCAGATAGATATGAGATATGTATTACTGGCAAGAAAAAAATAAATTTCTCTACAACAACGTTATATGATACTATAAAAGAAAGAAATCAAATTTGAAACCTTTCACTCTTTAATGCTCAAGACAGACTGCTGGAGTTTTAGAAATATCTTTAGGTCTGTCATACATCCACAGGAAGCATTACTGTTCTAAAAATACTACAAAGTTGAGCAGTGATATTAAAATAGTTCCTTTTCTTATAATCTGCCTTTATTAAAGTTTGTTGGAAGGGGAATTATGCGAATCTGTTCAAATTATTCTGCAAAAAAATCCAGCAGAAAAGCTGTATTACAGGCACTGAAATTTCTGGAAGATCCGTGTCACGATCCAGCGGAGAAAAGACGCAGGAGCAGGAGTTGGGGCAAACAAAATCAGGTTTTATTACAAAAGGTCAAAAGCAAAAGGATCACAGGGGATCCAAAAACATGGAAAACCAATTAACAGGGGAAGGACTGGGCAAAGAGCATGACATCAATGACTGGACTGGGGAGCACAGGACTGGGAGGCATTTATACAGGGTTGACGAGGGGGCAAACAAGAGGCAGCTGGTGTGATCCACACAAGGGCTAAAATGAGACCAAGAGAAAACATGCAACAGGTGTGGCTCGATAGGCACACTGGGGGAGAGCAGGAAGGCAGGGCATGACAATCAGTTGTTTTGGAATAGTTTAATGATCTAAATATCTCAACTCCCAGTATCTGTTTGGTGTGAAGTGAATGTCTTTAACACTGCAGTTATCACTTTTTGTATATTTAGTAGTGTTCAAAGGGGGGAGGGGGTTACATCCCACCCCATGGAGTTTGGGTGGGTTTTCTTGAGGTACTCTGCTTTACTCTGCAGTAAAAAGATGTGTTACGCACATTGGTGTCTAAACTGCCCACAGCGTGTAACTTGTGATGGTCTCTTCTGTTATGCTATTTTTAGTCTCCTGATACAGACTCTAGGTTCCCCCCAAGCCTGAACTGGAAGAGTAGTGTGGAAAGACTGATGGATGGATGGATAACGATGACTGTGTACTTAGCTAAGAGATGATGCTTGAGACAGGTACACCCTGTATTCCTTCCCTGGCCATGAACATGACTCAGAAATAAGCATATCTTGTTACAACTTTGATTTTAGTACACTTATTTGGTAAATGCTTAGAACAGTGTAAACCATTGGTGTCTGTTTGCAGGATACACATCTGTATTTGTGAGCATGCTATTGTATAATTTAGTCCTCAGCTCTTTCTCACATACATATATTCCCTAAACAAGTTGTTGCCTCAGTTTTAAAATTTAAATAGATATGTATATCGTTATCTACTGTATATAGTTTGCACTATACCTCCTGCAGGGAAAAAATACTTTTTCTTTTTTAATATATATTTTATCCAATGTGCTTGTGTACAGAGACTGAGTATGGCCGTTCTTGCATTTATTTTTTTTAATTCCATTATCCTGAGATAGCTAAATAATTTACATTTGTCCATGCTTCAAATGTAATTTATCTCATTATCTTGAGATAACATCTTGTTTTCTTGAGATAATAAAATCATTTACCAGCGTGACAGTGTAAGCTACACTATATTGCCAAAAGTATTGGGTCCCCCCTCCAAATCATTGGAGTGATGTTTCAATCACTTCCATGGCCACAGGTGTATAAAATCAAGCACCTAGGCATGCAGAATGCTTCTACAAACATTTGTGAAAGAATGGGTTGCTGTCAGGAACTCATTTTGGACAATTCTGTTCTTAACCTTGTTGGGAACAATTTGGGGATGGCACCTTCCTGTTCCAACATGACTGCGCACCAGTGCACAAAGCATGGTCTATGAAGACATGGATGAGCGAGTTTGGTGTGGAGGAACTTGACTGGCCTGCACAGAGCCCTGACCTCAACCCAAAAGAACACCTTTGGGATGAATTAGAGCGAAGACTGCGAGCCAGGCCTTCTTGTCTAACATCAGTCCCTGACCTCACAAATGCTCTCCTGGAAGAATGGTCAAAAATTCCCATAAACACACTCATTAAAGTTCATGTGTATGTAAAGGCAGGCGTCCCAATACTTTTGGCAATATAGTGCATGTGTTTTAAAAGTATTTGCAGCTTATATACAGTTTATATTGATATCTAAGTGTTGCCCTGTCGTTGAATAGATGGAACACTGCTAAACACAGCATGTTTCACTTAGTGGAATAACCCCTAACCATTCAGACAGTGTGTATAGATTTGAATGTGGGTGTGATGGTTTGTTTGTATCAAAGTTTATTATTCTGTTACAAAATCATTGACACCTTTTGCGCAGAGTGATATTACCCAGGGACCGTGGTACAACTTATAGACAGAGTGCGATGTGCGTGGTAGAAAATTACATGGGTACAACACTTAATTTCAACGTTTCAACTGCTCAGATGTACACATTAAGTAAGAGAATTACAGCACATATACCAGCAGCACTGCATATGGCATGACTGTCTTTTGGTGTCCCAATATGTTTATATGTCTTGTAATTATTCTGAGAAAATTCTCGTTATCTCAAGGTACTGACATCAAAAAGTTAATGCAAGCACAGCCCTTCTTGGCTTCTCTACTCGTGACTTTCATTGGTTAAAATTCTAGTGAAACTAGGCCAATAGTAAAATAGCTTAGTATTTAATATAGAAAGATCCATTGTATATCCATCCGCTTTCTATCGTCTCTTATCCAAGGCAGTATCAAAGTGGGGCTTGCACGTAACCAATCAAGCACAGGACATGCCACAGGGGACACTCTGAAGAGGATGTAATTCTTGATTCCTTAGAACATAAATACATTATCAAACTGATGAGAAATTGTAAACAGTTTACTCTTCAGTCATGATAGTGGGCAGATTGTTTGAAATGCAGGGGCACTGTATGAATCTGAGAGTGCTGAGATTGCTGGCACTGCACACAGAAATGACATGTGCTAGAGTCGAATTTTGATAGATCACACGTTCCAATCTCCATCCATCTATAAGTTCAGACACAGAGGTGTTAGATGGCAGTCCGGTGTAAGACTGCAAAATGTCATTTCATTCCAAATGCATGTTGTGAAACATCATGTGAAATCTACAACATGCCACTGCCATCATTAAACAGTCTGGGTTTCCAACAGCTTCAGAATTAATTTCCCAGGATTTACATTTTATACAAGTTTAAATAGAGCAAATGGTTGTGCATCAGTGTTTAGAATAACACGCACTCCCATAAGAAATACAGATAGTCTTCCTTTATAGTGTAAATATTATGAAATTTAAATAGTATAGTTATTTAGGAGAAAACAGACAAACAAGCGTCCATCCGGATCCATCCACCCATCCATCCATTTTCTGAAATTGCTTGTCTTATTTAGGGTTGTGGAGGGTCTGGAGTCTATCCCAGAGGTTACCAGCGCAAGGCAAGGAACAACCCATGCTCTTTGGTAACTCCAGTGAACCTCAGCATGTTTCTGAACTGTGGGGGGAAACCGGAGTACCCGGTAGTAAACCCAACAACGACAGAGGGAGAACATGCAAACTCCAGACACATAGAGCCATGGCAATGAAAACAAACAAACAAATTAATAAAATATACTAAGTGAAACCATTGCAATGCCAATTAAACTGTGTGTATGTACAAGGGCTTAACCAAACCAGTGTATATGTTCTAAGTGTCTTTATTTTCATTGGACAGATTTTTTTTCTGCTTTACTATCATTTTTTAACTTGATGAAGCAATATTTAGTGGCGTGGTGGCTAGCGCTGTTACTTGACACCTCTGTGAGTTTACACGTTCTTTCCTTGTTGTTATGGAGTTAACATAATTTAAAAAACTTGCTAAGGAGAACTGGAGTTACCAAGTTGTCCATAGGTGTAAATATGTGTGTGCCAGGCTTTGTGCCTCCAACTTCTGGGATTAGGCTCTAGATTCCTGTGACCCTGCATAGGACAACCAGGTACAGACAAGGGAGGCAATGTTTACTCCCTGGAATGTGTGCCATTGTGGATAAATCTGACATATTGAATCGGGAGGATTTTAGTGAGCGGCCAATCTCATCTGTGAGCCGCGTCATGCTTTTTATTTGACTTACGTTGGCCTTCCCTTAGTTTTTTGCAATTTATATGCGACATAAAAACATTGCAGTATCTTGCATGTGTTAACAGTCATATAATGAGCCCCGAAACCTAAGGCCATTTTCTGTTTTTAATGAGCATGACAGTGTTTGGCCCTGTGCCTGTTAACTCTCAGGACAAATCAACACTCCGCTCAGGCCCCCTCATCACTAGGAATATATGGCAATTGAGTTATTATTTTACAAAGGGCCAGTACTGGTGCTTATGACTGAATATTAACTAGCTCAGTATGTCAGTATTTGTCAGTATGACCATTGCCTTGTGTAGTGGGATCCCTATGAAAATCACAATTATGCGAGACTATCTTTCTGTCTGTTTAATTCATTTTGGATGCTTGGCTTGGTCTTGTGTAGGTTTTGGATGACGCATTTTCTTTTTTGCTTTTCTGAATGTGGGCTAGTTTTCCACTTTGGAAGACTTAGGTCTGGAAGACTACCATATTTATATAATACTGTACATGTGTATTTTTTGGCTATGAAGCATTTCAGCTCAATAAAATATTCCTTTCAATTGCCATTGATTTAAATAGTACACAAACATTTTTTTCCTGATTTTTTTTTTCTATCTCCTTCCTGTCTAGGAGGGGAACAATCGATAAATTAGGCTCATAGTACCTGATTGTGTTACAGGCTGAGTGTTTACATTGTAGTGTTAATGAGAACACTAAAGGCATACCAAATACAAAAAACACTGCTATAGTGCACGATGCACAGTTTAGAAGAAATGCAGCCAGTTCAGATAGCCACTGCTTCATTATAATAGCTTTTGCCCATCCCTCTATTAAGGAATGATAGGCTATTACTGAATGGAACAGTGTATGCCCTGTAAAAATAATACAGGAAAAGTCACTCACCCATGATTGCTGCCATCAGTGGTGCTGGAGGGAGCCTGACATTGAGGGGGATCGGTTTTTGTAGGAAAGATTTTTAAATAATTTTAGAATAAAATTATTTCATCATTTTAAACAAGATTTATACTGTTTAGGGTACTGTTTCACAAAGAATATAATAGTAAAAAAAACTGATCCATATAAAAAAAGGTTTGTCAGATACAGGTACGTGTTTTGTCCCCGCGCTCTGCATATGCAGTTTCACACCAGGACATTGTTCCTATTCATGCGCAGAACACACGTTTTCAAAATAACAGATGACTTTGCGTGCGTTTCCCACTCGTAGGAGTGATATTTTTTAAATGAGGTGTGGCTGAGCGCATTGTCGGGGCGTTGCTGTTTTAAGGCAGTGGAATGACATTGCGCTTTGGACCAAAGACTATGTCTAAAGTCAGTGGCCTATAATTAAATTATATTTATGCGGCACATTTTAGAAACCTGTGGGTGCACAATACTCACTATGAAGTGCACTAATGGTTTTTCGTAATTTCATTTACTTTATTTATATAAGCGTTATATAAATAAATATTATATAGCATTATTGAGTACAACTGGTTCTTTCACCTAATCATACTGATTAATGAAACATCAATATATTGCTATTAGCAGAGAAGGCAAAGTAGGGCTATCAAAGTAAAGTAAAAAAGAAAGAATTACCATACCACTTTACTGTAAGTGAATTATTTAACCAGTATTTGTACAGGAATGATTCTGTCCCAAGCTTAGATATCATAAGCAGCTGATCACTATAACCTTGACAACTATATGCAGTTTTTGCTGAATATGGAACAGGAACAGGGGTGCTCCTGTAAATGATGCGCTCACAAGCAGGACTGTTTTTTTTTTTGCCCAAAAACTAAAACCATGCTAAACATGGCATTATAATAGCAATCCGCCATAGCTCATGCGCCCATGCCTTTTAAAGGTGAAGTGATGTGCCACTCTGATTGGTTTATTGCATACGTAAGGTGTAGAAGTTTATACTGGACTAAATGCATTCCTCAATATACAGTACCTGCTTATTGCTATGTATGGGTGCGTGCTTGGATGTTTGCATTTTCATCTGTGAAGCAACTGGGGTGATTTGTTGAATCTGCCCCTGCCACTGCTGGTTTACCTCAAGCTAGATCATGCTAGCCTCTGATTGGTTGGGGCGGTCACATGGGGGTGGATGTGTGGGGAAGCCGGCAGTTGTGGAGTGTGGAGGTGTCTTGTGCCTAAAAGGTCTCCATCTCTATCGTTCTGTTCTCTTTCCATTAAGAGCAATCCAGCCTCCAAATTGAACCCACCACACTACACGTTATGCCCAAAACACACCTTTGAATAATTTAAAGCGTTAGGACTACCTTTTTGTGCAATGGGTTTGGACACACCCACAAATGTTAGTTGCACCTTGCACTTTACACTCTGTGTTAGATCGTCAAAATAGAGCCCTTAAAGACTTCATTTTTTCTTTCCTGTTCAAAGAATCCATGAATTCTATCAGAGACTCCCCTCCAGACCAGGCCATTAAAGTTGGACTCTGAGTTTGTGCCGATCCCTGTTCAGTTTCCTACTACTATGGTAACTCACTGACTCACTCACTCGCAAACTCAAAAGAGCATATAATAGCAGGTGCATAAATCCATTCCAATTCCTTGATAAAAATTCATTTACTGCTTTCACACTTTCTGCATTGAATGTAAATTGTTGAAGGGGATATAGCATCCATCCATCCATCCATCCATCCAGCCATGTATCCAATACAGGGTCAGAGTAAATCCCAGGATGCACAGAGCTGGGATGTGTTATGCTTTAACTAGCCTTAATATGCAAACTTTTCCTGTATTATATGCAAAAAGATATATTCAGAACTAAGGGAATATCTATACAATTTCACAAATGCAAAATCAAAAAGGCAAAAAAATGAATCCCTGCTATTCAACATAATCTGGGAATGAATAGGAAGTTATATTGCAAATAGATAAAAGCATTCCCATAGCAATGTCAGAAGGACTATGCCAGGGCACCAGTACCATATATGGTTTCGTTTTTTACCATTTGATTCATTTTCTTGGGGCCTAATATGAATTGCTGCAGTAAAACTTAATTAAGCTTGCTTTTATTTCCACCTCTCCCCCAATGTCTCCCTTTCTGTAATGGTTCTGTGACACAAGTTATGGCATTTGACTTAAGGAGAGCTATAACCTTTCAGTATTCGTGACGCACAAATGTGTGTACCCTTTGTACAATAAGCATACATTCCTGTCTCCAGACTATGACATCATTAGTCATAATGAGCTCATTATAGCAACGGGACTTATAACAAGTGTCTGGGGCATCTGCATGACCTTGTGATTCTTAACTACAGGAATGAGTACATCTGCAGTCCAGGCTCTTTATTACAATACAATTATAATAAATGCACATTTTCAGAGTTTTCTGATATATTGATCTGACAAAATACTACCTTTTGGAATTTTTAAAATTTGATTTCCCTTCCGCTGAGTCCCTGCTTACCACCATTTTGCATTGAAAATGTCAAAAGTCCTCTATCATCCATTAGTTTTGAGGGAAATCATGACCCATAGGCAGGCTGTGGTGCAGGTTTAACCCAGGCAAGGAATTTTATTTTAACAAAACACTAGATACAGGTAACAATGGCAGAACAGGGGAGCACAGGCTTGGGAAGCACTTAAATACCAAACCAACAAAGGGGCAACCAAGAGGCAGCTGTGAATGGTTATAATGAGGGCAGGAACAAGAGGCAAGACAAACGAGCACCAGGCAGGGCTTGTTTAGAGCCTAAGGGAAACACGGGTATGGCACACGTTGGGCGGGGCTGGACATGGCAGTTGGATAATGATAATGTCAGGGATCCATTGTAATAGTTGATATGATGTAATATTTGATGAAAGTAAGTGACCTCTATGATTCTGATGTAGATTTCGGAAAACCTTATAGGTCTTGTGAAGGGTGCATGTGCAGCTCACTTAAGCTTCAGGGAAATTCCTGTCTAATAATACATGATAGCTCTTTTTACCACAAGGAATGTAATCAGATGGGTCTCTATGGGGGGGGGATAAATATTTAACATCAACTTGTGATTCTCACTTTTCCCAGAACACACAGCGAAAGCAGGCGGGCCCTTATCAGACCGGAGCAGAATTCTATTGTCTTTCCCTACCTTCCAAATCACAGAACCGCTGGGAAATAGCACTTTGATTCTCCACTTATTTTTTAATTCCGACGGATTAAGTCTGACGTAAGGAGAAGATGTTGAAATGCAACCTGAAATGGAATACTCCAGAACTTTTCTATTGCTGTCACGCTGCCGAAAAAATAGAAAAAGAAAACTAAGCAGAACTATTTAAGGCTCTGAGGAAATCGGCTTGGTGACTGCAAATTGGAAGGTTAATTTTAGAATATTGGTTTGTGTTTACAGGGGATTAAGGGAAGAAAGGGACATTCTGGATGCCTGGATGATTTGTGGTTTTCTTTAAGATGTTGTTTTCAGTGAACTGCAAGCTTAATTAAAAAAGAATAAATAAGCAGAAATACTAGTCACAATTCACACCTCATTAGCTATATGTTTATAGTTTTTTTTATCATATTATATTTTATCATTTTTCTTGATTATATAGGTAGTGTGTATTATGTTTCCCATGAACATGGCATGGAAACATTGTGTGTGATTATCAGTCTTGGTGCAACAAAGCACGCAGTTTTTCTGCAGGGTCTTAAACATGAAACAATAAAAACGTGATGAATAATGCATGTAATTTCTTTTAAAAGGAATTTGAATTGATGGCTATTCATGGGATTTCCTCGCTCATTAAACTTGAAACAGAACAGAAATATACGGTCCATATTTTTCTTCACCGGTGCTTTGCATTATGGGGATTATCTTCTTACACTCACCTCTGGTTTAAAGGTACAGTGCACTCAACAAGGTTCTATGTTTTTCCCCTGAACTGTGAGACTTTATGCAAGTATGGTGTTGGGGTGAATCCCACATAAAGTACTTCATAAATGGCACACATCGGTGAAACTCATTAATGAAAATATCCTTACAATCACACGCCTACGTTCAGAGATCATTAACTGGGTTTGCACTAATTTCAATGGCATGTATGTCCAGCTTGGCCTTTACACATTGTTGAAGACACAAATATCCTTCATTTCCCATAAAATGATCTTTCAGAAATACAGGCAAGTAGGAGTTTGTATGGTCCTGTCTTGGACTGGCATCCCATCTAGCATAGCCCCAGCCATCCTGGACCTCATCCCGTGTCTCCTGAGATATACTCCAAAGTCACCATGATGCTGTACTTCATGAGTGATTATGAACCATGGATGTATGAATATGTGGATTAATAAAAAATACACGTAAATACCGCTAAGACTGAATATAGTCTTACAAAACATTACAAAACAACCCTCAAAGCAAATTGGTCATTAAGCTAACCCCGGTGCCCCCCCCCCCCCCCCCACCCACCCCGAGCCCGTGTAGTGGGGGCGGGGGGGGGGGGGG